>CM031087.1:9648587-9981890 GCA_018257905.1 Gillenia trifoliata
AATTTTCAAAATATAACATGTTGGCTGGTAAACACACCCAATAGGCTCCTTGAACCTCATGAAAGATTATTCAAATGGTCATTTGCCTAAAAGATCCCATTTGCCCATTCGTTTGCAGACTTTTGGCCCATTTAATGCCTGTTAGCCCTTTTCTTAGGTCATAAAATTGTGAATTTTCAAAATATAACATGTTGGCTGGTAAACGCACCCAATAGCCTCCTTGACCCTTATGAAAGATTATTCAAATGGTCAATTGCCTAAAAGATCCCATTTGCCCATTCGTTTGGAGACCTTTGGCCCATTAAATGCCTGTTAGCCCTTTTATTGGGTCATAAAATTGTGAATTTTCAAAATATAACATGTTGACTGGTAAACACACCCAATAGGCTCCTTGACCCATATGAAACATTATTCAAATGGTCAATTGCCTAAAAGATCCCATTTGCCCATTCGTTTGGAGACTTTTGGCCCATTTAATGCCTGTTAGCCCTTTTATTGGGTCATAAAATTGTGAATTTTCAAAATATAACATGTTGGCTGGTAAATACACCCCATAGGCTCCTTGACCCTCATGAAAGATTATTCAAATGGTCAATTTCCTATAAGATCCCATTTGCCCATTCGTTTGCAGACTTTTGGCCCATTTAATGCATGTTAGCCCTTTTATTGGGTCATAAAATTGTGAATTTACAAAATATAACATGTTGGCTGGTAAACGCACCCAATAGGCTCCTTGACCCTTATGAAAGATTATTCAAAAGGTCAATTGCCTAAAATATCCCATTTGCCCATTGACCTTTGGCCCATTTAATGCCTGTTAGCCCTTGTATTGGATCATAAAATTGTAAATTTTCAAAATATAACATGTTGGCCGGTAAACACACCCAATAGGCTGCTTGACCCTTATGAATGAGTATGCAAATGGTCAATTGCCTAAAAGATCTCATTTGCCCATTGGTTTGGAGACTTTTACACTGAGGAGCTTCTAAGAGCTTCCTGGCTGAATGTGAGGCATTAAAAAATATTAGGCATCGGAATCTTGTCAAGATTATAACAGCATGCTCAAGCGTTGATCTCAGCGGTAATGATTTCAAGGCTTTGGTTTATGAGTTCATGTACAACGGGAGTTTAGAGGAGTGATTGCATCCAACTTCTTGAACAGAAGAGGTAATAGACCCACCGAAAAGTTTGAGTATCATTCAAAGGCTAGACATTGCGGTTGACTTTTCTTGTGCGTTGGATTATCTTCATAACCATTGTGAGACACCAATAGTTCATAGTGACCTCAAGCCAGGCAATGTTCTTTTGGACAATGGATTGACTGCGCATGTTTCTGACTTTGGATTAGCAAGATTTGTCTCAAAATTACCCGGTAATGCGTCAAGAAATCATCATACAAGTTCTATTGGGATAAGAGGATCAGTTGGTTATGCTGCTCCAGGTAAATATTCTCATCCCTTATGCTTGACATTCCCTTAAGTTACCTCGTTTTAGATAATTCAGATAGAGCTTTTTTTGTTAACATTTGTATTGATAATATATATATATATATATATAATGTTTGAATTGTAGAGGATGGTATGGGAAGCGAGGTATCAGCGTATGAGGACGTCTACAGTTTCGGCATTCTCTTGTTAGAGATGTTCACTGGGAAGAGACCTACTGACCACATGCTCAGTGACGGCTTCAACCTTCATAACTTTGTGAAGACGGCTTACCTAGAGCGAGCTACAGAGTTCCAGATTTGCTACTTCTTCAAGGATGTGCCAACGACACTCCCAGCGATCAATGCAGCTCGAGAGCTCAAAAACTCGAGGAGTGCTTGAGTTAAACATTCGGAATTGGGATCGCTTGTTCTGCTGAATCCCCAACAGACCGAAAAGATATCGGTGGTGTTACATCTGAATTGCACTCTATTAGGGACAACCTTCCGCATAAAAAGTTTTTTTTATATATGTTCTGCATGTTCTTGTTGCTGCTATACTAAATAAGGAAATTTATAAGTAAATAATTAATTACCGATGAAATGTTGGTCTGTTAATTTATGAACAGTTGCACCGCATCAAACCTTGACTTGCAGCAAATTGCAATCTAACTCAATGCTTCGGTGAGTTGGAGAGATTGTGAGGAAGTCCACAATCCCACAAGGACCACAACCATTTCTGATATACCATGCAGGAGCTAGTTTTTGGTATTTTTGTAAAGGTTTGGTGCTAAGTTTTGAGGCTTAACCTAAATTCTAACATGACAGGTGTATCCTCATTTTAACATCACTGCAGAATGTGGAAGAGAGTAGGGCCAGAATATTCCACATTAAAGTTAGTAGTGCGAAGGATTTTTTTCCCCTTTTAAAATAATTCTCGACTCTTGTAACTGGTCGAGCTGTGTTGCCAGCTATTCATATCAGGTGAAGCTGCTTGTGCATATGTTGCGTTTATATTTTGGTTTATACTCTCAAGATTTGAGATAATTTTTAAAATTAAAATGAGTTATGGGGTTTTAATTTTCTCACATTGCTTCCTAAGATTTTAAAATTGTATCAATTTACACATTTTGTATATTTGAATGTCTAATTAATTCATTATATTTATGATTTTTTTAGTCAATGAGGTGTAAATATGGCTTACATATCAACCAAGTTACAGGTTTCATGCTCACCATGTCATTAATTTAACGAAAATTCCATTAATTTATTAGACAAAATGTGCAAACAGCTACAATTTCAAAACCTTAGGGAACAATGTGAGAAAATTGAAATCTCGTGGTTCATTTTGAAAATCACCTAACTTGAAGTGTGTGAAATGTAGTACACCCTTATATTTTCATATGAATTTATTAAATTTAATACTTTATATAATATTCCTAAGCAATATTGATGCACTAAACACTTCATACTTTATGTAAATTAGCAAATCTTCATTAACTGGAAAATGATTTAGTATTAACTGGTTTGACTTTGTTGCACAAGCAAGAAAAGAAGAAGCATAAAAAATGGGACAGTGCAATTGTGTAGTTTAGTTAGTTGGCCAGCTAACAGATCTGAAATTTCATTAGCAAGTTGGCAAATTTCTAAAATTGGCCAACAAAAAAGCCATCCTCATCTATATTTCACCTCCATGGGGTTTTATTTTCATGCACTTTAAACTAAATAATTTACAAATTTTCTTTTCACTCACAAGAGGAGTGCATAGGAGTGTTAAATTCACTAGAATTTTATGATTGGGAGGATTAGAGCATTTACAGGTGAGAAATGCGAGTTATGTATAATATCACATTTACTGTGGTCAAATCTTGTGCAAAAATAATCAAATGAGAATCATTACACAAATGAATCTCGCAAGAATCTCCTAATGTCCTCCTCCATTTTTTTAATAGTTTTTGAATATGTTGAGTGGGAAAATAAAAATAAAAAGTAGAATACAATACCTTGCTCCTTATACAGGAGGAGCTCTGGCTGAATATTTTATGTACCGTGAACAGAAAAATCATTATTGATGGTCCAAGACCATACATATTGATAGACAGAATTTTTATTTATTTTGAACTATTTGGGAAAATTCTTCAGTGGTACGTACCATTCAATGGTACGGCCATTGAATGGTCCAGATTAATTTGCAGCGGGTCCCAAATGAATCTTAAACCATTCAACAGTATGTATCATTCAATGGTACGTACCACTGAAGTTAAACCCAACTATTTTTCATGTATTAACCCGGACAGGGAAAAAAAGTAGAATATTCTTCATGTCTTTCAGCGTGGTACACTTTACCTGGGTTCTCTCAATTATTAACTTATATTTACCATCTAGGGGTGGATAACAGATGGGTTGCTCGAGTTGAACTTTAACTTGTTAGTCAACCTAATAGATTCAAGTTAGAATTCTTCAAATTCATAGCCATCCAAGAAAATTGACAAATCAACCTATCTAAACCATTGTTTGACATTTTAAGTTGAGCAGGTTCCACGAGTTGGGTTTAATTTATTTCTTTTTTATTTCTAATATGAGTTTGAGTAACAAATAATCAATAATTACGTCAATTAGGCCTAAATCATGTGAATTTGGTGCTGTAGAATCACTACATGTTACTTAATATATAAATTTCACTATTCAAATCAAGTATTAATAAACAAGTGCATTTAAAAGTTATTAAATTTTATGTATATATCTATTCAATATATTAGTATGTTTAACAATAATACTGCAACCTAATGGGTGGTTGGATTTTTACTCGAAAATAAGCTTCCAATGTACACAACCCAACTCATATCGATTTGATTGGTCGGATTGCTCAGTAGACCCACTAAAATGCCCACTCCTATTACCATCTATGTGCCGTGGGGGTTAAAAGTAACCATCCAACATTAAAACTTATTAAAAATGATCATTTGAAAGTTTCAAAGATTGTGACCACATGAAAAAAAATAACACAAAACTTGCACCAAAAGAAAAAGAAAATAAGAAAACAATACAAAAGCATACTAGTCATAGTTATGGAAAGTTTGGACAAATTTCCCAATTTCCAACTCCTAGTGCCCACCCATATAAAACAAATTTATTCATTTTTATTACATTTAAATTTTAAAAACACAATAGTCAGACAATATTTGGTTACAAACATGTAAGAAATTATTTTTCTTTACATACAAATTTCAGTCTCACACATAAGCAAAAGTAAACATTAAAAAAAATAAAATAAAAGAGTAACTTATTAAGATTACAGAAAAAAAAAAAATTTCAAACACGTGTTAAATTGTGATTTGTCTTAATCGAGTATTTTTCATGGCATCCTATTTCATAATTCCCTACCCAACTAGCCAGCCCTCCTAATGATATCTTAAATCATATAAAATTCGAACTTTTGAATGAGTTGGTGCACTTGGATTGTACATATGCGTGCAAAGTGAGTTTTCAACGTCCATAGACGGGGAAGAAAAGAGGAGGCTGAAAGTTATAGACTTTAAGCAAAAGCAAAAAACTAACAAAAATTAGAGTTTTTGCAGAGGAGAGAGAGAGAAGAGAGAGAGGGGCTAAAAAGCCCAAAACGAGTTTAACAACAAAGCAAAGAGAGAAGAAGGGTTTGCGGTTTTGCCTTACTGTCATGCACTTTGTCACCACTCTCGTCGGACATTGCGATTTATAGAACTCTGCAAAAAGTAGTCTCTCTCTCTCTCACTGCATTCCTGATTAGGGTTTCTCTGTAAATCCTGAGTTCCGGGTTCAAAATCCGATTCGACTCGGTCGGCTGAACTGGATCTCTCTTCAACTTCAAGTGAGTATACCTTCTCGTTCCTTGTATTTTTTAACTCTCAAGAAAATTTGGGCTTGCTTTGCTTTTGCTTTTGCTTTTGTGGGTTCAGTGAGATTTCTATGTTCTTTCTTAGCTTGTGGGTTTCGATTAGTGAGGACCCAGATGAGATTTTTCGATAATTCCTAGAGAAATTGAGAAAATTTCACTTTATAAGGAATATAAGAAAAGCCCAATTTGAATTTTTGCATTTAGCTGCTTAAAGTTGCTATTTTCTTTTTGCTCCCAATTTGTGTGAGACTTGTAGTTTTTCAGCTTTTGATTTTTGGGGTTTTTTTTGTTTGATTTTAGGATTTGAATGGCGCATTCCGTGAATGATAATAGCATTGAGAGTTTGATATCTGCAAGCAAGGCATTGAGGCTAAGCTTACAGAAATCACAGGGCCTGGGGTCGGCTCTGGAGAAAGCCGGAAACCGATTTGAAGAGATTAACCACAGATTACCCTCTCTTGAGGCTGCTGTTCGACCCATTCGGGCAGACAAGGAAGCCCTTGCTGCCGTTGGTGGTCATATTAACCGCGCTGTTGGCCCTGCTGCAGCTGTGCTTAAAGTTTTTGATGCTGTTCATGGACTGGAGAAGAGTCTGTTGTCAGATCCGCGTAGTGATCTGCCCGGTTACTTGTCAGTGTTGAAACGTCTGGAAGAGGCTCTGAGATTTCTGGGTGACAATTGTGGATTGGCAATTCAGTGGTTGGAGGATATAGTAGAGTACTTGGAGGATAATGCAGTTGCAGATGAGAGGTACCTTTCAAATCTGAAGAAATCATTGAAAAGTCTCCGAGAATTGCAGAGTGAGGAGGAAAAGGCCAACCTCGACGGAGGGCTTTTGGAGGCTGCATTGGAAAAATTAGAAAATGAGTTCAGGAGGCTCCTCACAGAAAATAGCGTGCCACTTCCAATGTCATCATCATCTTCTCTTGGAGAACAAGCCTGCATTGCTCCATCACCGTTACCTGTTCTGGTAATCCAGAAGTTGCAAGCTATAATTGGAAGATTGATTGCTAATAATAGACTTGAGAAGTGTATATCTATTTATGTTGAAGTTCGAAGTTCGAATGTAAGGGCAAGTTTACAAGCTCTCAATTTGGATTACCTTGAGATATCAATCGCTGAGTTTAATGATGTGCAGAGCATAGAGGGATATATATCACAGTGGGGGAAGCATTTGGAGTTTGCGGTGAAACACTTGTTTGAGGCGGAGTATAAGTTGTGTAATGATGTTTTTGAGAGGATTGGGTTGGATGTGTGGATGGGTTGCTTTGCAAAGATAGCTGCTCAGGCAGGTATTCTTGCATTCCTACAATTTGGGAAGACTGTTACAGAGAGCAAAAAAGATCCGATAAAGCTTTTGAAGTTGTTGGATATATTTGCATCTTTAAACAAATTGAGACTGGACTTCAACCGGCTTTTTGGTGGAGCGGCATGTATTGAAATCCAAAACCTGACAAGGGATCTCATTAAGAGTGTCATTGATGGAGCAGCTGAAATTTTCTGGGAGCTTCTTCTTCAGGTGCAATTGCAAAGGCAGAACCCGCCTCCTCAAGATGGGAGTGTTCCGAAATTGGTCAGTTTTATTACGGATTATTGTAATAAACTGCTTGGGGATGATTATAAGCCAATCTTAACTCAGGTTCTCATCATTCATCGAAGTTGGAAGCATGAGAAATTTCAAGAAGGGCTCCTTATAAATGAGGCTTTGGAAATTGTTAAAGCCATTGAGCTAAATTTGGAGGCGTGGATAAAGGCTTATGAGGATACCAGCTTGGCCAACCTTTTTGCAATGAACAACCATTGGCATTTGTACAAGCACCTGAAGGGAACTAAGCTGGGGGTTCTGCTGGGGGATGCTTGGTTACGAGAACATGAACAGTACAAGGACTATTATTCCACAGTTTTCTTGAGAGATAGCTGGGGGAAACTTCCGGGTCATTTAAGTAGAGAAGGTCTGATTCTGTTCTCAGGTGGTCGTGCCACTGCCCGTGATCTTGTCAAGAAGAGGCTAAAAACCTTCAATGAAGCGTTCGATGACATGTATAAGAAGCAATCGATGTGGGTAGTGTCAGATAAAGATCTACGGGAGAAGACATGCCAGCTCATAGTGCAGACTGTTGTGCCTGTTTACAGAAGTTACATGCAGAATTATGGGCCCCTGGTCGAGCAAGATGCAAGTTCAAGCAAGTATGCAAAGTACTCTGTGCAGACTTTGGAAAAAATGCTCATGTCTCTATTTCAACCAAAGCCTGTTAGATATGGCAGTTTCAAAGGTAGGCAAATGAGTGGGAAATTCAATGGAGTAGCAGATCTTCGCCGTACTACCTCTGCGGTTGTGTGATTGTCAATCAATGTGCGTTGTGGAATCACATGGCAGGACTATCCTCCCGTCTACATGATTGACCTTTCTTCTTGTATATAACAACATTCTCAGGAGCCTGGAACTGAATACTGCTGTCCCATTGCCTGAGATTCCAAGATATAGAATCCCTGTAACTCATCTGAATGTTTTGAAGAGTTGAACACTGTTTCCATTGCCCGGCGAGTTCTAGGCCATGGGGTCTCAGATTCCATGCATGATGATGAACAAATATACAACCCCAGTTGGATCCCGGCGTAGATAATATATTCAGGTATAGCTATCCATTTTTCTTTCATCTCAGACTCATTGATTAAGTATATTAGGTTAGGCAGCCGGAGAAACCTTATAGCTTTGCTAGATTCCATGTACGATTCTTTGGTATAAAGTGCATCAAACAGGTCTACCTAGGATTGAGTTGATTACTTGTAAGAACATGGGAAAGCTTATAATTTAGGGACCTTCATGAGATGCTTGTTTTTGTGCTATGAAACGACATTGTTCAGAACTTCGAAAATGTATAACAGCCATGTGCTATTGGAATAATGTTGAGAATAAAGTGCCTGCTCGTTTTGATGGACCTGTGTGCTTTAGCTTTCAGTAATTTGTTGGTGGCACTGCTCTTTTCGTTTCACTTTTCTGCAAACTTTTCCGCTTTGGCTCGAAACTTTTCTGTCTGCGCTCGGTATATCTGTTCGTTCTTCTTTGACTTGCTGGGAAAGACATGAATTGATGTGCGTTCTACAAGTTTGCTTTGTAGGCAAGGCTGAGGCCTGTGTGTTAAAAATCCATTTTTTTGGATAAGAAAACTGGCGGCACTGGCATCTTTCTTGTTGTATTCCACTTAATCAAATCTTGTTCATTAGGCCGGCTATGATGTAACACTTAAACATAGGTTAAATACAAGGCTTAATTGAGTTGAGGGACCAAAAAGTAACACATGCACAATTTGAGGGACCTTTTCTATAATTAAACCTAAATGTAAAGAATAAGAAAGAGCTTTTCTATTTAGACACCATCACTCGTCTAAGTTCACTCTAGCACTTGAGTTTATTTCTTTTTTCATTTTTAATTGTGTGAAAAGACAAAAGAAGATATATTTTTATCTACACCCAACAAACACTAATTTAATAGAAATTTTATTTGAACTCATATTTTGTATCTCTACACTCGACTTACTTTTTACACTCGCGTTGTATTTAACTTATTTATCATTACCTCTTAACAGCCATCATTATTTCCGAAACTTTTATTGTTTTACACTCACGTTGTATTTAATTTATTTATCATTATCTCTTAACAGCCATCATTATTTCCGAAACTTTTGTTGTTATCTTTCTCGATTGTTCATCTTCTTCCCCCAACAAAAAAATACGGTATCTTCATTTAAGAACAGTAGGCACTGAAGAAAACATACGAAATCACAATAAATAAATAAAATTAGAGTTTGAACAGGACAAGAAGGATTCAGATATTTACTCCCTCCAGAAAGCTTTAAGGTCCAAAATCTCCGGATTTTGAAGCTGAATCGAACACATTTCATGGTGTTTTTAACTGCTAAACCCTAGATTTCAATGCCAGCAGTTTTCATTCATTCAAAACCATGGACTGTATCATCTTCAAATGTTCGAACTCTTAAACTTTGAATTTTGAAGCCCTCTTTTTCCTAGGGATCCAATTAAATTTAAAAATCATGCAAAGAATCCTATGAACATCATAGTTCTCGGGTTTAAGATTGGGAAGAAGATGGTGATATAAAGACAGGTTTACAAATAGGTGGTTGGTGTTTAAGTGTAATTTTATAACAAATGCGGTGTTCTTAGAAAAAAATTAAACTCATTTTTTAGTGGGGTATAACTAGAAATTAGGGTGAACTTAGATGGGTTGTGATGTTTAAATTAAAAACCTCATAAGAAAGGGTATTGCTCACCCGCAAATCACAATCTGATATGCATACATAAACGACTCATGTCTCGTAACTTTTCAAAGTGAACAATTCCATTAGGGACAAATCAGAAACTATTTCCAATCCAAAAATTCAAACTTTTCTGCACAACTGTTTCTTAGCTTCCAAATGGAGCCGAAACGAAATTGTGCATGGAAAAAATGTCGACGGAGACCAGGCCCATGGAAGAATTCAAATTTTTGGAATGGACACTCCTAGCCACTTCTATTATTTATCATCAATGGATGCATGTTGTCATGATTGATCTTCTTCCTAATTTCTCTAATCTCTTGTCAACATAACTAATCACTGAAATCACTCGACGAAAAAGAAGCGTAAGAGTATTAACAAATAAGTTTTATACAGCGTCTTACGCTAAACCGAAATTAGTGATGTTAACTACACAAGTTTCCTTGTTCACTTTCTTTAATCCGGCCTGCATATATAAACAATACAATTAAAGGTCTCCCCTGAACTCAGATTTACCAACTCCAGAAAGTTGCAGTGTAACTGCTTAAGCAATTTCTCATTAACTATAAACCACAATTATCACCATTAATTGGATACCCAGATAACTTCCCAAAATCCCTAACAAGTAACAAGTCTCTATCCTCCTACCAAATCTTCTCAATTTAGGAGTAAGCATTGAATGCTTACACCGATCTCACCATTAAAATGAGGGAGGAGAGAGGAGAGAGGGGGGAAAGGAGAGTGAGATCGGTGTGAGCATTCAATGCTTGCGAGCACTGTAGCCAATCCCCTCAATTTATCTCAATAATATAATTTTTTGTGGTGAACACGACAGATATATAGGAGTTGTTTTCGTCCACTTTTCCCTAACGTGACAACAAGAATGCAAATAGAGACCAGTTTACGGCACATTGGATTCACATAAGGACTAGTCAATGTCAACCCCATGGGGAGGAGGCCTTAAGCCACTTTGATATTTTGTAATTGTGAACTTAGGGTGTGTACGACGGAAAATTTCTTCAATATTACGTAGTATTGAATGATACAGGAATGAATAACTGAGATTGAAAATAAAATATTTAAATAACTTTGAAAATCATATCTAACAGTTAAAATACCCGTAACATTAAATGATACGTAACACTGCTATAAGTTAGTAAAATATGGATTGTATTTTAGGTCTATGAAAATAACACTTTTGCTAAAATGTAAAAAGTTTACATATACCACCTACATGTGCTGATTGACTTATTAAATGAAGAGTTACCGTCACTTTTAACACTTTTTGTCATTGTTCATACTCCAATGAATAGGAGAAAAGGGAGTGTAAATACCATGTATATCTTGCTGAAGTCGAAGTACAAAATACTATACACCTCCATTTCTTATCTGGAGGTGCAAATGGGAAGCTAAAACCAACTTTAACTCCTCGAATTTAGCTCCTACTATTAGAGATGTTCTTAAAATAACATGTTACGTTCGATATTGACCCAATTATCAGGCGTCGATGTATGAAAATTTTGATTAATAGGTGAGTGACACATCATGATTATTCAAAAAAACCAATTAATCCTCTTTCATTTTGTCAAAGTTAGGTTGCAGCATTCAACGGTCGGAGATGAAGGAGGAAAATACATGATGATCATGACGAAGAGGACCACAACAATAACGATAAGAGTTGCCATTAATGATTTGATAACGAAGCACAGTGATGCATTGCATTGTTGAAGCCCTTTTTTGGTTCCCTAACATTGGAGGAGAAGGGTGAGAATTGAGACATTTTTGTGCTATGTTTCACTCAATTGGGTCATGCTTCAACCAAACAATCACTCATTCTTCAAATATCTAGAAACATACGACAAATTAAAAAGACACTGGAAATTACATTTTCTTTTTTACTTTTTCCAATCAGTAAAACTGTAAAAATACCATTGTAAATAGTGTTTTGACTACTACTTAATACTACGGTCTAATGGTATTCTTATTTCTTTGTAAGTGAGAGGTCTTATATTCGAATCTTATGGACTACAAGTTTGAAACCAATTTATTCTCCCACCCATAGTGTAAATAGATCGTTGTATCACAAAATATGTTTTGACTTACTTTTAATTTTGAATGGTATGCCCTTCTATGAATTTTAAAATGTCCTGACCCTATTAGGCCTTTATTAGTTCAGTTTTATGGATAATAAAGTCTTTTGTTCAAGTGAATAACTACTACATATTATATGGCCAGATATTTTTTAAAAAAAGTTTTATGCACACTTTTTTTTTTTCTGCACATGTTTATTTATTATATACAATAATTCTTTTTGGCTTTTTTTTTTGGTTGACAACGGGGCAGAAGCTCGGAAAAAAAAAAGATTACATAAGAATATCACGAGGCCACGAGACTCTAGCTATATTTGCAATTAGCAACTAGCAACCAACGACAAGAAGGAAGAGCTTGCTCAAAAAAGACTGGACCCAAATTGCACGACAAACCCAAACGAGCTAAATCATCAGCAACAAAATTCATTTCAGAGATAAATATGTCAAATTTCATAAGACCAACTTTGGTGCATAAGAGCACGACAATTCAATACTAAACTTCCCAGAGGGTTGCATTTAAAATCAATTGTACTGCAAGTGTAGAATCCGATTCCACCATAATCTTCTTAATTTCATTATTCCACATAAGTTGTAGCCCAATAAAAACACCCCAAACTTCAGCACATAGAATCTCACCTAGACCAAAATTAGCACAAAAACCAGAAATAAACATAGTTGTGCATCGAGAAAAAAAGAATGTGAAAAATATTTTTTGAAAAGAGTTATTACTACCACTCAGAAATAGTTATCTTACACTAAACATATTTCAGATGACTATTTTAGAGTGAAAAAAAATATACTATTATACATCATATGGCATATCCCCAAAACCAGTTAATCATTATTGATCATTTAATTAATAAACTATTTATTGTTTATGAAATTAATTAACTGGTTTATCTAAAGAGATAAGGTAGGTTTGCATATGACTAAGAACTAGCTAAACCATTGGTTACTCCTCACCTTGACCTCGTACCCTCCAATCAAATAATTTTGAATTGAATAATTTTCCATATATAGATTTGTTTATGGAAGCCTAGGTTAGCATATCTGTCTGCCAATAAGGCAAAGTCCACCTTAATCACCAATTTCTTTATTTTCTTAAACAAATAAATAAAATCTTATATGCTTTTGAAAAATCCAGATCTCTCTTCATTTGTTTATTAATATTAACTGTTAATTCAGCTATAAAATAATTAAGTTTCCAAATTTTGCAACTGGATCTGTACGTATAGCAACAAACTATATATTATTCTATTTAATTAGCATGCATGGCTGGTCTAAAATAACTTGTGATGGTGCTCTTTTAATTGGTAATTATTTTTGGATAATACTTGGGTACTCACTAGTGAGTATCCTATATACTCACTTTCTGATTTGGTTCAATCAAAAGATGACATGTGTTTCTTACTTTTAAAAGCCCAAGAAAAGTTAAATAGCATATGTTTTATTTTTTAAAACAATAAAATATGTGTTAAAATATCATTGGACCAAATCATTAAAGTGAGTATATGGAGCACTCACTAGTGAGTACCTAAGTATTGTCCATTATTTTTGGCCCAATCCTTTCATATGATGCATATAATAATGGAACAATACCTGAGTACTCACTGTCAGTACCTAGTATACTGACATCATGAAGTGGCCCAATGAGAATAAGACACATGTTACCGTTTAAGTTTTATAACACATGTAGCCGAACAACGTTAACCAAGCATCCCAACATCCCCTCTCTTTTATCTTACCCTGAAGAAAAATAAAATAAAAATAAAAAACTGAAAGCCTTCCTCCTCCCCACGACCCAAACGCCTCCCTCTTCTTGTCTCTGGCCAGGGCTAATCGTCGGTGGACTGAAGATCGTGATCGTCACCACAAACATCACCAGAGTTGAATCAATCGAGGCTGTCCATCGCTGGGAGGCGGCGGCAGGTTGAGATCAAACTGCAGGGGCAAGTCTCAATTGCTATAGAAGACATCCAATCATCGATGCCGTCCACGACGGAGGAGGACGATTCGGAGTTGCTATAGAAGAGAAGGATTGGAGGTGGATCGCCGGAGAAGAGAGTAATTGAGTGTGAGCTCTACACCGAGGGGAGGAAGAAGATGGTTTTTCCGGAGAAGATTGGGGTGGGGTCGCCGGAAAAGATGGAGGTTGGTATTGGGATCCACGGAGAAGAGAAGGCTTGAGGATGAAGAAGAAGATATTGTTTGGTTACAAAGATAGAAGTGTTTGGGAGGGTTTTAGATAGGACAGGTTGGGTATTCTCACTGGGCCACATCAAAATTTTAGTATACTGGGTCCTCAAGTATTGTCCATAATAATATATCGTGTTATTTTAGTGGTCAACATGTCTCTACTCGACTAAGATGCTTTTAATAGAAAAATTGAATTCGTGTTGATAATTATTTTCTATTTAACTCATTAGCGTTATCGCTTTATTAAAAAAAGAAAACAATATTTCTTTAGAAATGAATTCTAACTTTAAAATAATTTTTCAGAAAATTCTTGAATTTTTAGTTTAAAAATCTCGATGTGTTTCTAATAAAATCATTTCTACTTTCTAGCAACAAAAGCTAATGAGCATAAGTGTTTTACAAAATCACTCCTAAACATGTCCTTAGATTGATCGATCTTGCATTGATCATGATGTAGCTAATGACAACATCTATATATTAACTTCCGAAGTGACCATTTTTCTATCAATAATGCTATCAGAAACACAAAACTGATCATATTGATATCACCCTTTCTAATAAACATGATTGTATCACTGTATATAATCCACATATATTCGAGAGCGTGTTAACAATATAACATTATTCTTTTTAGGGTAATTCTCACTTTATTACTCTCAAGTATCGTGAAATTTGTACTTTATTTTTTTTCGTCTCACTTTCATACCTATAGTTTAATTTTCTTGACACTTTTATACATCCGTTAGTTTATCCGTCAAGTTTTTCATTAACTGATGACGTGACAGGACTTTGGCCAACTAAAAAATATAAAATTATTAAAAAACTAAAAAATAATAATAATAAAACAATTAAGAAGAAAATAAACTCTCATTCTCCAAACAACTAACTCCACGGACCACCAAATCCAAATCAAACACAGCAAGGCCAAAGGAACTGAAAAATTCAAAGTTAAAAAGGAGTTTGGTGTGGAGGGGGCTTAAAGTGGAAGAGGTGGGGTGGATGTGCAGTGGAGTCAGAAGAGGGATGGGGAAGAGAAAAATGAGATGCTTGTTTATTTATTTATTTTTTATTAATTAATTAATTTTTAATGTTTATTGTCCATGTGACACAAATTTGGTGGGCTACAGATCTGCCACGTCATCAGTTAACGGATCACTTGATGGATAGACTAACAAAAATATAAAAGTGTCAGAAAAATCAAACTTTAGGTATGAAAGTGAAACGAAAAAAATTAAAAGTAACAAAGTGTGAATTTTACGATACTTGACGATAATAAAGTGAGAATTATTCGTCTTTTTATATTGATAAAAAGCAGAAAAATTAAACTCAAGCAACAATAAAATTGGACAGTTGGGTCCTGACCCCTTCCCAATTAAAGTATAGCTAGTGTGTCCTGTCAATAATCTCTTTTGCATGATCAAAGTTTTCTCAAATATTCGGAGTACTGATTTATTGATAATATGGCCCTCCTAACTTTAAATTCAATTTTTTCCCCTTAAATCAAATTCTACTTTACCAATAGTTACTTGGAACGAAATTTGCGTGTGCTTTATTAGTTCATCCAAAATTTGACAAGATTTGAGCGAAATGATGATGTTGATAATATTGAAAACTACATTATCATGAATATTGACCTTCCACAACTTAAGGCTCATGCTTGTGATTGTGTTTTTTAAAAAGTTAAATGTGTTTTATGATAGCCATAAGGGTTTATGATTATGCATAGCTTAAAAAAAGTTAAAAGTACTTATTTATTGTCGAAGTATTTATGAAAAAGTATCTATTATTGACGTCGTTTCTCAAGAGAAACTAAGTTCAATTGTTCTGGAATTAATTCTACATGCTTTTTCAAAAAACACATAAATTTTTAATAAAAACTTTGACACATTCGCAATAAAAGCACTTTTAACCAAAATATCAACCAAGCCCTCAAATATATGAGTCATGTTCACTTTTGAAGTAAGCTATTTTGGACAAGTTAATATACTCATATTCCAATTGGGTTTTCATAATCTTGCTTTAAATATTCCCTCGTTCGCTTTATTTTAAGCTAATCCAAAACCCAACCAATGTGTGGTGCTCTGCGCCCAACGTACTAGTGTTAGAGTGGCGACTCGATCTAGTTGTACAATTATTGAGACTCCATATTGATATGACTTTTGAGGTCGAGGGCAAGATGGCAATGAAAGGATAAAAGCAACCAATTTTATCTTTCACATACACACCTCTTAATTTTCGGTTGTTGGATTGAATAAATTGAAAATTATCAAATGACATAAATTAACAGAAAGTGAAAAAAATAAAAAAATGTGTATAGATAACACTACCCATTTAAAAATCGAGAAAACCAAATTACTATTCTTTTGTTTTTATCGTTTCAAATATATTATTAGATACAATTGTCTCACATCGGAAAGATGATTATTCATATTGGGAGCGCACTAAGTGATGGTTCTCCCTCAATTGCACATAGGCATTTTTAAAGGGGACTGGCTACAGTGCTCGCAAGCATTAAATGCTCACACCAATCTCACCCTCCTTTCCCCCCTCTCTCCTCTCTCCTCCCTCATTTTAATGGTGAGATTGGTATAAGCATTCAATGCTTGCGAGCATTGTAGCCTACTCCTTTTTAAAGATAATCATAACGTTTTGTGTAATAAGAACAGATGGATAGAATCATGAGATTAGGTAAGTATTCACCGAATGAGGTCACTAGCAAATTTAGAACTTGTGTTATTAGTTTCGTCTCATACTAGTCATTCACATTGTAATTTCTTTTTCCCTAAGGTATCAAAACATCGCAACTTGAATCTCATGAATAAATTTGGCACAACAAAAAGGCGAGCTATCAAAAACAAAAGTTACTTAGATGCAAAGAAAGATTATAATTCAACTATCCGTCTCAAAATTCTTTACTCTATAGACTCCTCGTCAGATTACTGAATTTTAAGTAATTCACCTTGTTTAGAAAAATCTTGGGTGGTATGTACCATTTAATGGTACACCCATTGAATGGTCATAGATTAATTTGCGGTGAACTCCAAATGAATCTTAAATCATTCAACAGACGTACCATTAAATAGTACGTACCATTGAAGTTTGACCCCCTTATTTATTATATCATAATTTGGTCTAATCAACCTTTTCTTTTACAAAGTAAAACATGTTTATCATATGGCGGGTGGAATCTATCTATATTTTGAAGGCTTATGTTAATGTATAATCCCATGTAATACTATAGTCTAGTGATATTCTGCTCTACTTGTAAGTGAAAGATCTTAGATTTAACTCTCGTGAATGACGAGTTTGATAATAATTTATTATAATGGTCCCATTATGCAACTTCATCCAAAACTCTAAAATATGTATCAAAAATGCGTAAGTGGTCCAAATTCTATGTTTTGCAAAATGCAATCTCATCTACAAAGATTCAGTGTTCAGCTACCATTCAGAATATTAACAAATATATTTATATATAATGATTTCCTTTTTTTGTGTTTTAATTAGTAAATTTTTTTATTAATTAATTAATTATTATTTTTAAATGGGATCAGTTAGTGGCTAAGTCACGATAGTCCACCATTTCGGTGGCCGGGAAGACTCACAGAGGCATTTCAGCCTCCTAGGATGACTCATGTGGAATATGACTGGGGCACCGCGGTAGTTTTTATTAATTAATTTATTAAGAGGACTAAATCAGGAAGAAATAAAAATAATAATCGGAAAGAAATATCCGCGACGACAATTATTGTATAGACGTAGGGAGCAAGAAAAGGTAAATCTGTTTAAATATAAAGTCTAAATACAAATGCATGTATGCTTTGGGTATGGATAGGGATGCATTTAATCCACACTAAACGCCACAGCTGCTGATAGGGATTTTTGTTAATTTTTTATTATTTGATATTTTATTTAATTTTAATCGATTAAATATGTCATTTTTTTAGTACAACCGATATTATACGTTTAATTTATACTAAGAGCTCATTTAGAAAATGCTTTTAAATGCCTGAAAACGCTTTTAGAGGAAATATTTTTGGGTTCCAAAAGCACTTGAAGTACTTCCTGCAAGAAGTCCCATAACACTTCAAGTATTTTTTTTTTTTTAAGATTAACTTGCATTTTTACTAAAGATTGATTTTAAAAATATTTTTTCTAAAAATACTTTCAATCATAGTTATTTTTTAATTGTCTTTGCATTTACAATTATTCCCACGTATCTCCTCTTTTTTCTTCCTTACTTCTGTTTTTCTCTATCCTCCTTCTTCCTCCATCTCTCTTTCACTCTCTCTCCTCCTCCTTCCTCTTCGTCCTTCTCTCTCTCCTACTTTTTATTCGTACTTCTCTTTCTCCTCCTTTCTTTTTCTTTGTATTGTTCTTTAGATTTATGAGTGTTTTTTTCTTTTATGAGCACAATTGGGATTTTTGATTTTTAGTTTTTGATTTTAGTAGATGATTTGGATGTATAAATTTTGAAACTGATTTGCAAGAAGTGCAAGAATTTTGAAACTGATCTTACATAAGTGTTGAAATTTTGAAACTGATCTTACATAAATGTTGGAATTTTAAAATTGATCTTGCAGAAGTGTTGAAATTTTGAAATTGATCTTACAGAAGTGCTGAAAATTTTGTAATTGATCTTGCATAAATGCTGGAATTTTAAAACTAACCTTGCATAAGTGCTAAAAATTTTAAAATTGATCTTGCCAAATCCAATGTTAGATTATTTAGTTGCATGAAAGTGGTGGATTACCTTGATAATTAAGGGAATTTCTCTTTAACACACTGCGCGAGTTCTAACCTTTTTTTTTCCTTAATGTAAATTAAAATAGTAAAATCGATTGTATTTAAAAAAAAATTAAATAGTTGCACTAATCAAAGTTGAATATGTTCTCATGTCGATTATGTTCTTAGACTAGAAAGTCGTTAATTACGGAGAATTTTTTGTGTGTACAATCATGATATTCTGACTTGCAATAGCCAACACAAAGTAGAAGGAAAATACTAAAATACTAGGACAGATAAGATAATTTTGTTGATATTGATAGAATTCTTTGCTGATATTTTGACATTGATGATACAATTAAAGAATAAAGATACGTTATCACAAAAGAGATGGCAAGAGAGATACCTTCTCCATGTGATATCATAGTATAATTTGGATTGAGGATCATCAACCATGATATTGGAAATAGAATAATTAGTAATTAGTACAAAAATATTAGCAATTCTGCTTGCTAACAACTCTCTCACTTGAACTTATTATTTTACCTTTTTTATTCTCCTTTTTATTCTACGATGATGTTGCTTAATCATCACAACCGTTTTATTTTTAGGTCATTCTTTAAAATTTAATTCTGAAAAAATTAATCAAATTAGAAATTATTAAACCTTTAATCATTATAAAATTTTCAACGTTGACATGAAAAATATGATTCGTCTATTTATTGGATAACCGTAGGCCGTTAGATGATTAAATGTTCGTTTTGACCAATAAAAAAATAAACCAAATACCAAAGATGTATGCATATAAATACAAATTATTTTTTCAGAGCAAGTCCAGTGGGCACAATTGCTGGAGGGAAGGTGGATTAAACAAGGTCCAATTGCCCAAGGGAGGAGGTCCAGTGGGGGGAAGCTCGAGGGAAGGTGGAGGCTCGAGCAAAGGGCCCGTGAAGAATTGACTGACCGAGCCACCCAGTGGGTGTGACATCATGGCTGACGTCAGCCTGGCATCATCCACGATTTTAAATTTTTTTCTGTCAGGCGCGTGCACCTCACGCTCGCGTGGGGCGCGTCAGCCGACATCTATCAGCAGGTGGGGACCGCGAACCAATTTTGGTCAAAGTTACCATTGGGAAGCCACGTGGCTTCCCATAGACCGTGCGATCTCAACGACTCTTTAATTTGGGCCGTTGGATTTGCAACGGTAATTAAAAAAAAATCTGATTTAATATCAACCGTTGGATCTCAGATCAACGGTTGATATTATTTTCCTTTATAAATTAAAAAAAAAGTTTTAAAATTCAGAAATGTTACCGTTGTGACACGTGGCACAATCTGGAGTGTTGGAATTCAATTTTTTTTAAATCCAACGGCAGAGATTAATTAGTTGAATAAAAAATTTTAAAAAATTGTAAAAAAGTATATAAAAATCCGGAAATTTTTTTTTTTTACTTTTCTATAAATACCTTGGCATTATCATCTACGTTACACCACAATTCCATATTTTCTCAACAACTTTCAACCACATTCCTATCTTTCTCTCAAAGTTTCAATCCATTTTGTTTCAAACAAAATGACTACTGGTGCAGGTACGAATTGGACGCTTCTTGAAGATGTTGCGTTGTGTGCTAGCTGGGTTCAAATCACTCATGATTCGGTTTCAGGTAATGAGATGCAGTTACGAGAAATGTGGAGTCTTATTCATACCTTTTATCTTGAGAAAATGGGCGGGCAAAGAACCAAAGATTCGTTGTCCAGTTGTTGGAAATTACTTAGCCAATCGTTTAGTACGTGGAGAGACGCCTTGACACAAGCCAGTGCTAATCTTCGAAGTGGGGAAAATTTAGCAGATCAGGTAACAATATATTATTTATTTCTTTGTATTATTTAATTGTTAGGTACTTTCATTATAATTAATTTTTACCTATTTTCATTATAATTATTTGTTTGTATTATTTATTTGTTACCTATTTTCAATATAATTATTTATTCTCCCGCATTGTATAGGAACTTCAAGCACAAGCTTGGTATGGTGCCCAAACCAAAAGCAAAAACAAAACATTCACCCAACATGAATGTTGGAACATTATCAAAGATTGTCCTAAATTCAGAGTTGTGCCTGTCGGTCCAGAAGTTTTCATGAACAGCACCCATTTACACTCTACACTCAATGATGATGAAGATGATGCAGAAGAAGTGCCAAAAACGCCCTCCGTTGAACAAGCGTTGGGGTCGACCCGTTTTCCAATTAGGCCTCAAGGTAAGAAGGCTTCAAAGAGAAAAGGTAATGCTTCCAAGAGTGATTATGCAAAGTATATGGAAGACCTTGCCCGTCAAGGTGAATTGTCTTTGGCCCGGGAAATGGCTAAATTTGAGGTTGATAAGGCTAGAGAGGATGCAAAAGCTGCAATGATTAGGGAAAAATTTGAAGCTGATCAGAGAGAAAGAGAACTACTTCGGCAAGAAAGAGAACGAAGCAGACAAGAAAGAATGGCTCAACAAGATCGTGAAATTATGAAGGAGCCTTTAGAAGGGAAGTCTCCAAACTCTAAATATTTTTGGCAGTCAGAGAAAGCGGACGTGGTGCGAAGGAGGCGTGAAAGAGAAGCGAGAGCAAGAGGAGATGGTCCTAGCACCACAAATTGGTTAGGTCAAGAGTAGCCATTCACTTTGTTTGTAATCGAAGTCCATAATTTTCCAATCAATTTGGGTTGTAATTTCTTATTCATTGAATAGAGTGCTTTATGTTGTTTCCAATTTATTGAATTTAGTACTTTATTTAAAGTAAGAGTATATTTATTTACAGTAAGAGAATCTTTATTGAAATTACATTTAAACACACCAAATAAAATTACATTTAAACACACCAAATAAAATTACATTAACACACCAAATAAAATTACATCAACAAACCAAATAAAATTACTTCAACACACCAAATAAAAACAAACAATAATGAACTTAAGTATCTTCAACACCCTTATGCGCTCACTGGTGCTCTATTAAGTCAAGTTGGCGGGCATTGTGCATATATGGCCTTTGAAGTGCAGTATATCGTTGAATGACCCGTTCATTGTAACGTCCATCCCATTGTAGTGGCTCGTGTTGCACTGGTTCTTCAGTAGCGTCACGAGCACAATATATTTGTGTTCTGGAATTGTTCATCGGGTCTGCCTCATATTCATCAACTGCATCATAATCGTACTCATCTTCCACAATCATGTTGTGAAGAATGATGCACGTCATCATGATGGATCGAAGCGACTCTACATCAAACATTCTGGCAGCACCCCTAACAATAGCCCACCGAACTTGGAGTATACCAAAACAACGCATCACATCCTTCCTGCATCCTTCTTGACAGCTTGCAAAGTATTTTTCCTTTGCAGTTCTTGGACGTGGCACTGTTTTAACAAACGATCCCTACCTTGGGTAAATGCCGTCTGCTAGGTAGTATGCCTCGTCATACTTACGTCCGTTGACCTAGTATGTGACTTTCGGTGTCTTTCCTTACAGGACGTCGTTGAACACTAGGGATTGGGCAAGGACATTGAGATCATTTTGAGCTCCCGGAACTCCGAAAAAGGCGTGCCATATCCATGTATCAAAAGATGCCACTGCCTCCAGAATGATACTTTTTGATCCTTTTAAACGCCTTGCCATGCACTTGGACAGTTTTTCCAAGTCCAGTGCATACAATCAATGCTTCCAATCATCCCTGGAAAACCTCGCATCTCGCCGTTCTTCAAAAGCCTTTGCAAGTCCATAGGAGTAGGTCTTCGGTGGTACTCTGCGGTGTATATAGATTCGATTGCCAAGCAAAATCTCATCAAGGACTCAAGAATGGTTGATTTTCCCATCCTCGTTATCTCATCCACTTGGTCTGCAACTGCTCTATATGCAAGCATCTGCAAGGCAGCAGTAATTTTTTGCTCCGGCAGAAGACCCATAACACCAAAAGCATCCGACTTTTGCATAAAGTAAGAATCATGGTTGCAAACAGCGCCTATGATTTTTTTGAACAAATGTCGTTCCATTCTAAAACGAGGTGAGAAGTATGTATCAGGGAATGCACTATTACGGACAAAATAATCGTCCAATAGCTCCTTACCTCGTCGTTGCCTGTTTCTATCAATCTTGATAGCACGGTTGGCCCTGCAGATCTGAGCCATGGCTTGGATGACTCGACAGGAATGTGAGGCTCTTGCCATTCTTGATTCGTCATCTTTCCGTCTACGCTCGTTATCCTCTTCCATCTCATCTTGGGCCCAATCCCCATCATTGAACGTTCCTTCTGATTGGTTAAACAATTCTTCCTCTTCTTGATCGATTTTCCACATCATCTTTGAAGATGAAGAAGACGACATTGTAAGAAGGAAATAGAAACTATGAATTATGATAGGGATTTTGGTGAAGAAGGAAGCAGAAACGATGGATGGTGGTGTGAGATTTCTGAGGATGGATGGTGGATTATATGGAGGATTCAGAAAGGATTAGGTTGTAGATAATGCCACGTGGCATGCCGTCATTCGTTAAAAATCTAGTGGAAATCTATCATCAATGATTGTAATCAGCTTGTGACATGTGGCACGGCGTGATTGGTTAAAAATCTTATCGGAAATCCATCACCAATAAATTTTATCCGCAACGAGAACGATTAAAAATTTTATCCGAAATAATAAATAAAATTATTTTGAATTATTTTATAAATAAAAAAAAATACTAATATTTTATTGTCAATTGCCAGGGCAACTCCAGTGCAGAGGTGAAGATGCAAAAGGCAATTGCCAGAAGAATACACTATTCAATTGAGTGAATTACTGTTCATTAGGTGGATTGAATAGTGAATTGCCTGAAAAAATGGCTCCTACACTGGAATTGCTCTAAGAAAAAGAAGCACAGCACCAACACACAACACTAAACAGGATAAGAGTTTTCGGAAGTGGATTTTTCTGGTCACTGTCCTTGCCACGTAATCGCGAACGTGTCAAAGCGCGTGCGCATGCGTCCCTATTTCGCCGCCGGCGGACGTCAGCCTTTTCCCCTCCCCCACCCTAAAAACTCATGTGACTCACTGTTGCCTATATATATACCTCTCCACCTTTACTCTCAAAATTCTGAACCTTTTTTTCTTCTCTTATCCTCCACCCCCGTTCTTTAACCTGCGCACCACCTTCGGTCTTATGACTCTCCATTTTCCTCTTCTTCTTCTTTTCAATTGATGACTACAAGCCCCGTTATCTGGAAGCTCAAACGACGACGCCGACGCAGCGGTGAAGGGTAAATCCGTAATTTCCCCGATCGCCGACTCGAAAACTCCCCCGGTTCGGGTTTTTAGCGCACCACCTTAATCCAATCCAGCCCTTTTCCGTTGCTTCGAATGGATGTCATGGTGGGCCCCACCTTCTCCATCGACGTGTCGTCCTACGGCCCTGCGCCGACGCAGGACAACAGCCACCGCGGCGGTCTGTACGTGAATCAGGACCGAGGCGCCGCGGTGTCGGAGGAGGTCTCGTCGGACAGCTCGTCCTCGATCGGCGTTCCGGATGACAGCGAAGAAGAGGAAGATTCCAAAGGCGATAACGGTGATGAGGTGCACAGCAAGTTTAACGGCTGCAGAGGAAGCGGAGGAGGATTAGGTTCTCTGGGTTCATTCGGATCACTGGAAGAGTCTCTTCCAATCAAGTAAACCCCCTCCAGATCTGCAAATTTTAATCCGAAACCGATCAAATTTACTGAATTTTCAGTTTTTGATCCATCATATAATTAATTAATTAACTAATTAATCACTTTCTTAATTAATTTTTGTATGTAATTTGTTCAGGAGGGGATTATCCAACTATTTTTCAGGAAAATCAAAGTCATTTGCCAGCCTGTCAGAAGTGAGCAGCTCTGTGAGTTCAGTGAAGGAGGTGGAGAAGCGGGACAACCCGTTCAACAAGCGGCGGCGGGTTCTGATCGCTTCCAAGTGGTCGAGAAAATCTTCCTCTTCCTCCTCCCTTTACAACTGGCCAAACCCTAAGTCCATGCCGCTGCTAGCCCTAGCCGAAGACGGAGACGAAGACGACGACGAAGAACAAGACCGTGATCGAGAAGTCGACGGAGACAACGCGTCGGAGCAATCTTCATCGGACGAGAATGATGATCAGGAGAGGAGGAGGGCCCCACAGAAACTGCTTGACAGGAGGCTGAAGAGCTTCAAATCAAAGAGTTGCTATTGCCTCTCAGATCTGCAGGAACATGATGAACAGTAACGACTTGTGGTAGTTTTTTTATTATTTTTATTTTTATTTTTAATTTTAATTTTTAGGGTTGCTGGATGGCTTGTGTTGTTTGTATGTGGGCACTCAGAAAAAGAATTATAAATATATTATATATATTTTAGTAGTATAATTCCATTTGTGTGTTTGGATAATTGTTTTTTATAGTTTAATTTTTATTTATTTGTAGTGTTAATAGGATATGGATATACATATGCTGAATCGGATGTGTGAAGTACAAAGACATGTTTGCCCCTCAATCAATTATTTAGGTCAGTTTTTGGTATGGAATATTGGCTATACAATATTGCAGATCTTTTATCCTCTCTCCTATCCATAAAAAAGGGAAAAAATAAAAATAGAAAGTACTTTTTTCGTAGAACAACTGGACTGAACTTGTGTTATGTTGAGCTGGACATCCATTAGGATTTGGTATGTACTTCAATGTTTGATGAGTTAACTGTCGGATAAGCGTTGAAGAATTAAAGAGAATTTAAGCGTTGAAGAATTAAAGAGAATTTAACGGATGAATATGAGCTACTTGAGAGACAATGTCAATCTAAGCAAGAGACGAAGAAAACACGCTTACATTGAAAGGCTTTGGGAGACTTTGTTGGGGCGATGGAAACGAGGAAAACGAGCAAACAGGAAAACGCATGAAACGGAAACGGATGGAACTAAACAAACCTAAAACTAGTGAAAGCATTAGCCAAGAAACCTAACTTTTGGAAGTCACTAGAATCTTTTGCTGGAGCGAGGATGGAAAAGTAATTTCATCCAATCCAATAAGATGAAACTCAATTTGTCATACGCATTCCTTCTTGCAAGCGAAGCAACATGATGTGCTTCCTTTATTTGCTTCACATCTCACCTACCTAACCCTCCAACGAGTTTGCTAAGATCTTGGACTTAATTCCCACTGTTTTTAGGTAAGAGTACGCTTTCCACTACTTACTTTATAATTGTGTTTTCTTTTATCTTGATCAAATTTGATCAAGATAAGCTCGACCTGGTCAGGTCCTATCCACAAGCCGAAGCATCTCCAGGAGGAACGAGCCTAGCCCTAGCTCAGTTGGGCTATAACCCAACCAACATTTCTCTCCCCCCTCTTATAATTATATACTAGCCCTACCAGCCCAACCAAAATACGTACGCTATTTTTTTCAATGAGGCCCTTCCCAGTCCTTCTAAAGATGAGCACGTTTACCCAAGTCAAATTATATGAAAATAATGCCCTAAACCAGCTGTTTTATATTGGTAATTTCGTACCATATATACAACTTAATTCATTCAAGTCCAAAATAACAGTAACCATAATACTAAAAGCACCATTAACATGTTTTATAAAATTTGGAGAATGGTAGAAAAAAGAAAGAAAGAGATTCTACCGAAATTCTATAAAATCGCTTCACTAATGAAATTCGACTTCAAAATTTAGCCTACCTGAATTTTGAATCATGGATTCGTCTCTAGGCTTGTGGCAGACCATGAGCTAGGCCCATTTAGGTCAAAACTAGAATTCTTACAGGCTATCAAACAAGTAATATGTTTAGTATTTTCCAAATGCTACATTCATTAAATTTCTAGATTTCTAAAAGTGACATTGAGTTGCAAATGTGGATTCGTCAAGTCGGTTAGGAGTAATGTGTTCATCCATTTGCACTCAAGTTAGGATCTATATTCCCGTAAATTAAAAGAATTTTATTAAAATATCGTCTTGTCAAAAAGTGATATTGAGCTTGGGTTGGGCCTAGAATTAGGCCTAATACAAAAACATCAAGTTAGCCCTACTCTTTTCACAAAATGGGTCGTTCCTATCCTGATTGAAATATAGGGTAGAGCCAACGGGCCTAGAGCAAGTCCATCAAGTCGAAGCGCTTTTTATAGGCCTATTTACCTTTCTTTTTTATATTGGTAAAGAGAATATCAACGATCAATCTAAATTTCTTCTTATTTCTTTTGGTTATTCAACAACCAATCTAGCCTCTTTTTTTTTTTTATACATTCGATTTATTTTTCCCATTTTTATGCCAACCCAATTTTGTAGGGGTGAATCTTTGGCAAGGGTGTCATATAGCACAACTCTCTCACAGGGGATAAGACCGGTGTGAAGTTGAGTGAGGTCAAATACATCACAAGAAGCTCATACTTTTGTGATAGTAACTTGATCATCCATGTGATCATGTAGTCGAATCGAAGTTTTTCTCATTTTATAGAGATACTATCTTGGCTTTGCCCTTGTGCAAATTGCATTAATTTTAGGAATTGATATTAGCACTAAAATACCATCATATTTTGCTCACTTTGTTCTAAAGTCAATAGCAGCTCATTTAAGTTTTTCGAAAAGAAAAAGAAAGCCTAAATATAAATTTTTAAGAAAAATAATTTAATTTGTAAGAAAAAATAATAATTTTTAAGAAAATTGCATAAAGTAGGACAGAGTGTGGATGCTCCAACGTGTAATTATACCATGGCGTGTCTCGTCGCGCCACTTCGTCTCACCTCACTCTCAATCCCTCGAATCAGATTTGGGGCCAAAGCTCCGTCCAACGCGGCCCCCGCCCCGAGTCGACTCATCCGAAACTCGATGAGTCAACCAGACGTCCTGGTTCAGTACGTCGTCCTCCGGCGAGACCTAATCGATACCTGGCCGACGGGCAGCGTGGTCACGCAGGGATGCCATGCCTCCGTGTCCGCCATTTGGTCCCACAAAGACGACCCCGTCACCATCCAGTACTGCAGCCCAGAAAACATGGACTCTATGCATAAGGTAAATCCAAAGGCTTGAAATTGTGGAAAAAAAAAGAAAAGGATTCTTGTAGGGTTTATCAGTTTTGGATTTCTGGGTTTTGGTTACAAATATTGATTTTCTTTTTAACGGAGCGGTATTCTAATCTAATCGAAACTATGCGGAGGGGGATTCGAACTTCGTTGTTAATGTTGCATCTCTTCATTTTACTTAGAATGGTTTTAGCCTCTACCATGAATGTTGAAATTCTTTGTGTATGAAATTCTTTGTGTTACAACATAAAGTTAGTCTTTACAGAGGTAAATATGTAGGAAACAGTTGGTAATATGAGATTGCATAGTTTAGTATAATTGTTCGTTCAGTTGGGTCATTGAGATTTATGCCAGAATTTGTGTGTTAGTTTTACTAGGAGTTCTTGTTAATCAGTTAATTGGGTATTAGGAATTTACTTATTTACTGCTGGTTTTCGTTGGTACTATATGTTGAAATGTGTTGATTACAATGTTCTTATGAACTTTTGCAGGTTACTCTTGAGGTGAAGGGAGAACCCCAGATAGTGAATTTGTCAGAGAAGCTCAAAGCAGGTGGCATAGCACACAAGCTGTGGATTGAACAACCTGAAAACTACCCCACTTGTCTTGCCACAAAGCCGTACCCGAAATCTGTGGTATCAGCATATTTTAAAAAGTTGAAACTCTGTAAGTGATGTTATTGTCATCCTCATTAGTGCACAGCCATGAATTCTATACGAGTTTCAAGGATAATGTTTTCGTTTATGAATAGGTCCGTGGTCTTTTTCAGTTTTGCTTCCTGTTTATGTTGAAGGTGTTAGAATACCGTTGATTAACAGTCTAATGTCATGTGGTTCCTTCATGTCATTTAGCGTGACCTATGCGTTTCGATATAATGCTAAATGCAGTCTGTGCTAGACTATGGAACTCTGTTTTGTGTTTGCCCTTATGATTTAGCAATTTGAAACTTTAGAGAAGTGAACTTTAGGAAGAACAAATTTCTCCCTTACAAGCGTTTCGATATCACTCTTTGGCCCATAAGATTCGGCGATTGAAGACTTTAGACAGACTTCTCTCTGCTGTTTTTAGTTGGAAGAAATGTCCGAAAGAGAAACCATGAAACTGGTTGTCGATAACTGGGATACATACCAATCTTAATTGGTCAGGAAGTAAAATCTAGAGGGTGGTTCAATTCTGTTCGGGAAATTTATTCAGCGCCACACTTGGATCAAGAACGAGATCAATCAAACAAATTTAGAAAGAACACGAAAACGGTGCAAGTATATGTAAATAGAGTCTGTCATTTTGTTTTTCAGTAACAATAAACGTCATACTATATGTTCTGTTATATATACAAAACCTCAAACTGCAATCTTTCTAACATGTCATGTGAGTTTATCACTGCACTACCAATTTTCTAGTACACAAGCTGCAGTAGAACTTGCGCTTGGTCCTCCAATACAGCGGTAGGAAGCAAAACCTCCAGTTGCTCTCGACATCCATGGCTTGCACCATTCCTCCACAGTAAGGGCAGGCCCCTGGTGCCGGTTGCCTTGACAGCACCCTCTCCTCTTCGTCACACACGAACACCAAACACATGATCGAATATGCTTCTTCCTCTAACCTCGAGCCTTTCTAGGGTTTCCGGCTTCGCTTGCTCCTCCGCCTGTCTGCCTTTCTTTCCTGCCTTGGGTTGCTGCTTCGAGATTTGTTCGCAGTGATCGGAAACTGAAACCGTTGCTTGCTGGCGTACATGATGCAAGGCAATTCCTATTTATACAGAGAGATAGGGAACTTCCAGGAAAACGTGGGTTAATCTGGAAGCTTGGAAAGCAGGTCCAAATGGTTATGTACAAACCGCGTGTGTAGAAGATTCCAAACCCCCAAAGGTGACATGTACAATTTACATAAGATAACAACTTTTATGTTATATCTCTATCTAGATATTATTATATACGCGTTGATTTATTCTTCTGCATCCCTTATTCTCCTCAGATGCGTGCAAGAATGGTGACTTCCTTTCTGACATAAGTGAGGGAGAAAGAAAATAAAGCATGCTTATCGTATTTAAAGAGTTAAGCTATTCCCTATTTTTTTTCTCTTTAGAAAATGCTAGGATCGGTCGTGAATGGCCGAGTTGGCCATTCACGATGACCCATCAAAGCAGGGATGGCCGAATGAGCCCGTGTGCATGCTCGACTGATTGTAACATTCACCCTTTGCTCTACTAATGAAAGAGATAATTGGAGCAATGGTCCTTGAGTTTTAGCTCAATTGGAGCTTTGGTCCATGAATTAAAAATCTGTGAGTATTGGTCCCTAAACTTAGTATAATGTGGAGCAATGGTCCTTTTGTCCCATTAAACCCTTTATTTTGAATGGAATTTCTAACGGTGTTACTCAAAATGATCATTACTCCACTTTGTAACAAGTTCAAGGACCGAGACTCATGGATTTTTAGTTTAGGGACCAAAGCTCTAATTGGGTCAAAGTTCAAGAACTATTGCTCCAATTTTTTCTTAATGAAAATTAGCATCAAACTGAGTGGAAAATCTACAATGTTGTATTGAATGCAACGTAAAATGAATGGATGCTCTTTTAAAAAAAAAAAAATCATATTCTTTCATCTCCTTCATCTACCCCATTAATATTTTAGTGCACTTAAAATCACAAGATATAGTAATCACACTCCGCTTTCTCAAAATATCATGATGCTTGTCAAATATAAATCAATTAAAGTGGATGCTTCACAATCTTATTTAAAGATTTTGGCGTTAACTGGATTGCTTTAAATTTTCCATCCAATAATTAAAAGCATGAAAAAGATGTTGCAACTCGCAAACCCCCTCAGACAACTAATTCAACTTTTAATGGTATGGGTTAAATCACTATGAGAATACGTCACTTATTATTACGGTTTAGTGATATTATTTTTTACTTGAAAGTGAGAGGTCTTAGGTTCAATTCCTGCCAAATGCAATTTCGAACCAAATTATTATAGGTAGCTCATTGTGAGGTTTAGCCCACTCTCCTACCCCTTAGACCATCTTCAATGGTTGGAGTTAAAGTTTAAATTTTTAGCTCAAAAAATTTAGAACCTAACCCAGAAACAATTTTTCTCCTCCAATGATTTTGGGTTAAAATTTTAGCTTTTTTTTTTTTGGTAACTGTTTTAAAAATAAAATTTATATAAATTATCCTAATTTATTTTTATGAACATTTTCACTTAAAAATATTTAAATTTCGATAAATAATAAAAAATCAATAAACCTACACCATGACAATTAGGTTTATCCACCACCACCCGCATTTTAACCTAAAAAGATTAATAAACGATTGGAAGAATTGATGAGGATAGTGAATTTGTGTAGATATTTGAACAAATACATAGGTATTTATAGAGTTTTTGGGTAAATTTTGATTTAAACAATTTTTTTTAATTGTTTTAGTCGTTGGATTTAATTTTGGGCCGTTAGATCTGTTTTTTTACCGTTAGATTTAATCATATTCGATCTCAGCCGTTGGATTTAATGTAATTATAAATTAGATTTTATTTAAAAAACAAAATTGAATATGGACCATTGGATCAACCAACGGCCCAATGACCTGGACCGTCAGATGGAAAAGAGCCGTTGGGCTCGTTTTTAGGTGGCCGATAGGCTGTCAAGTGTAGGTCAGGCTATCTACGGGCAGTGGTGGGCCAGCCAGCTTAACCTACTGGGAATCTTGATGGGAATGTGGCTTAATTTTAGAATTTATCCCAAACCCAAAATTTAGCCCAATTGTTGAAAGAGGTTTGAGGGGTTTAAATTCTAAATGACACATCCTGACCCGGATATTCACGTGTCAATATCAAGTCGAGATATGCTGGCCGACATCCTAGGAGGGATGACGAAAGCCACAATGTAAGTGTAGTATAAAAGTCTAAATAAATTAAAACTAAAGTCTACTTTGAAATTAAATTCAAAATAGAGTGCGCAGTGCAAGGCCCAAAGTACAAAGTAACCGGTCTCAGAGCATAGCTAAAGTGCAATAACGTAAGAATAATTCCATCTTGGTAAGGATAGATATCATGCAACTAGCAGAAAAATAAATTTGTACAATAGCTGCAGCGGATGTCAGAACCACCAGTGAAATCTTCACTTGCCACAAGTTCAGCCCCTAAAACCTAAAGGGGCACAAAACAGAAAGTGTGAGTGGGCAAAATAAAGATTTGATAAAACCTTTGCTTTCCTAAAATAACCCCTCGCTGAAAATCTTGTATAGTTTCCAAATCATCGAGTCACATATGAGTCCTAGATGCCTAATGCATACTAGTACAGGTTGACACCTACAATGGATCCAAGGTGAACGTATCGGTGCAGATGTGAACATACACATGAAAGCCGGTCTTGGCCCTGGACGAGTACTAACACCAAGTGTAAGCATGTATGATGAGCAGATATAATACTACCTAGCAATATCATAAACTTAAATTAGCGACACTAGCAATAATTCTAGGTACGCGTGGTATGATGTAAAACATTTAGTAGAGCATTCGTGGAAACTATATAAATATAGTAGGTTCAAAACAAAGCCCACTCACAGAAACGTAGTCGGGTCATAGCCGCCTTACCTTGCCTGACCTCCGTACTCCTTAAAAAACCTCTCATAAAGTAAGATAACCTTTACTTTGTAAAACCAACCAAAAACTATAAATTTTAGTGAAAAACGGGGTTCAAACTACCAAATTCGGTGTCCTAAAACCCCCACGTGCCACTATACGCTGCCACGCGCCGCGGCACGCCGACAGATGGTCGGCATGCCCCCTCATGCATGGCCACACTCCGAGTCAGCTGAAGTTAACGGCGCTATTGATGCCGTTAAAGATGAAGGAAACCGTAACGGTTACGATTAAAGTTAACAGAAAACGTAGCAGTTTTCGTTAGAGTTAACGGAAAATACCTGAAGCCGTTAAGGAATATTAGACGGAATATTCCAGGTTCGACCGCCTGGACCTGGCTTGCTGACATCACGACCGGGCTTGGACCGGGTTCTCTGACATCACTATCATTGCAAAATTGCAGAAAACTGAGATTTTCACCGAAAAACTTCCTTCGTTTGTTGCGCCGCTGTTGTTGCTCCGACGTCCGATTTGAGACAAGAATTGGACTCTTGGAGTCGAGATGAACCCAAAGGTTGTCGTCTCGAGGGTTAGTTCATAGCTGTTTGGCTGGAACATCCTCGTTGACCTTCGGTCAACTCGTTGAAAAAACGTACAGAGTTTCCCCACCTTGATCTGCACCAAAACGCAACCATTTTTCACAAACAATACATGAAAATTTGTCTACTCTTCACAAGGAAGAAATTGGTAGTGATTTCGAGACTTACCAACGTTCGAATCGCCTAGAATCACGACAGAGAACTCCGGCCTCCAACGGTGCGAGTTCGACCGTTTCGTTGCGTGTTTGAAGAAACAAAAGGCATGATTGTGTTGGGTTTGAGGAGAGGGTTCTATTGGTGGTGGTTTGGTGGTCTTCTGACGAAAACACGATGATGGTGTCACTGTGCTTTCTAGGTTTGCAGAGGGAAAGAGAGAGAACGGGAGAGAGAGTGACTGAGTGAAGTGAGAGAGAAGACATAAATGCTTCCCTAATAGGGAAGGTTTCTAAAAATATCCATGGGTGTAAAATTACTATTTTGCCCCTAAACTAAAGCACACAGAACTTCTTCGTTACAAATTGGATTTACTTTTCGTTCGCACTCACGCGTTCGTAGCGATGAATACTATCTAAATACGATAAGAAAGGAGACAAATAGGAATAGAACTCAAAAGTCCACGTAGAATTCCACTAACCATTCGAGGGGCATTTTCGTCAATTTACAACTTCGGAAAAATAAAATACAATAAGATTAGGGACGGGTCGTCACACTAAATTTTAGACTTTAACCTTACTATTGAACATCTTAGTGTAGATAATATCGTATATATATATATATATATATATATATATTAAAAAATCACTATGAGAAAACCAATTTGAATCCAATCAAACACACAGAAAACAAACCCAAATAATTAGTCAATACTACTTTTCATCTTTCAACCAGCGATATTGGAGAAAGAAAATTCGAACACAAAATCTTAGTGTGGGTTAAACAATAATAACCACAAAAATTACAAGTCCCTTTTCTTAGTTGATTGTAGTCGAAATTTTTATCTTTGTCAAAAAAAATGATCGTCATCCATTATTTTTTTCTTTTTTTACTAAAAAGTATGGCATCAGTCCAGAAACTTTAATTTCAAACGAATGCAAAATATTGTACAAAGATTTGGATAAGATATGACTGATTTCATAGCCCACCAAGAGGGTTAATAAGTTAATTAGTGGTTAGATTATAGTAATTTGGGTTAGGGTCAATGAAGTGTTCAAAAAAAGCTACAAAAGTGCTTCCATGTCTGTGGAAGAGCAAAGCAAATATTAGGCCTAGCTGTAAAATATTATAACCAAACACTTTTAGAAAAAAGTTGGGATTGCCCATAAGTTTAATTTGGAATTGCCTAGCGAAGCCAAAAGCAGATATAATTGAACAACTCAATAATTTAGGCAAAAAGCACTTGACAACTAGAAGGAGAAAATCCCCTAAAAGCACTTGGAGCTGGCAGAAGCTGCCACTCAACTTTTAGCTCTGCTTCACACTCAGACAGCCTTCCTATGCCCACATTCAACCCACATGCCACCACATATATGTCCCCTTCCACCCCGCTCGCAGCAAAGGGACGTCTCAGTGCTTCACATGGGAACCTGTCCCCACCCACGTACTGCCACGTGTCATTATCGAAGTCGTACGCCTTAATTGGACAGTCCCCATACTCCGATATCACCAACAGCCTCTCGCCCACGACCACGCTCACGCCCGTCCACCCGTCCCTCATTCCTGGCCTCATCTCCTGCCACGTGTCATTGTCAGGGTCGTAGACCACGCCACGTGGCGAGTACATAAACGGCCACGTCCACCCCTCGGTCACGTACATCTTGTTGCCCACCACATTGGAATCATACTTGGCCAGTCCAGCTGGCAGGGTGGCACATGCCGCCCATGTATCTTTTTCAGGGTCGTAACAATCTACGGCCCTGATCGAGCTGCCATAGCGAGCCTCACCGCCTCCAACGGCCAAGATCTTTCCGTTGATATTTCCCGCGTCGAAAAATGACCGCGGAGTCCGCATTGGAGCGGCTATCGACCATTGATTGGTAGATGTATGGTACACGATGGTCGTCTTCATAGAACATTCTGTGTCTGACGGCACGCCGCCCAATACAACGAGCATCCCATCATGTGGCAAGGAAGCACATGCAAACCCCGGTGGGCATGCGGCCTTGGGACACGGCATGGGAGGTAAAACAAACCAACGGCCAGATCGCGGGTCCAACGCTTGCCACTGGATCCTGGCCGTTGATTTGTTCAAGGCAAAAACGAAAAGATAAGGCAAAGGCAAAGACAAAGACTTCTTGCAAAGAACAAAGCTAGGGTCCGTAATGGCTCGGTTCCATGAAGCAGAAACCGAACGCACCAAAGCTTGGAACGGATAGGGAAGATAGAGCAGGCAGAGCTCGGCAACCTCGTCAGGCAATCCGGGAATCAACGGCTCAGATTTGTGCAAGCTGATTTCTTGGTTAGAACACTGATCAGAACCTGGGTTTGATCCAGATGATGATCTCGGGGCCGCCATTGTCGAAATTCGAAATCAAACACGTAAAATAAAACTACCCAGATGGAGAAGTAATCGAAAAAATGGAGTTTGATGGAGATTTCATGGATCGAAAAGTGAGTTTGCAAGGTGTTCGACACTTGGTCTAGCTGAAGGATTGTAGTAGTTGCAGAGCATATTCTATGTATGAGTATTTATAGTGAGAAAAAGAGATCATGGAGGAGATCAAATTAAGGAGTGTGATGACGAAGCAAAGATTCACTTTTGTGGAAGAATTATTGGGTGGTCAAAAGGGTGTCCTAATTAAATTTGGTTAAAAGTGTTTAGGGGTTGTGATTGGGTGGCGTTTGTAGTTTTGTGAGTGTGCATCTAGAAACCGGAATATAAGGCAAAGAGTGACGCCACAAAACTTGAGAACACACTACGGCAGATCCGAAAGATAAAGACTTGTGTGGGATTAAAGAAATGAGCAACGAAACGAAAGTTTGAGTGGAATCCGGCGTAAACAGAGTGACCAAAATGTTTTTAATCCGAAGAAGAATTGAGGGTTCGAATTTGAACACGGTGATCAAAACGGATTTTAAAGCCAAGACGAATAGAGGAGTGGTTGGTTTTTGAAAAACTAATTGATTTTTTTTTAAAATAAAGAAATGAGGAAGAGGATGTATAAAGACTTGTTTTGGTTTTGGGGATGGTATGAGTTGAGTTGGGTTAGATAGATCCAATTGAGATGCATAGTGGCGCACGATGATTGATTAGAATATAAAAGAAGATCAATTTGTGGGGTATGCGTATAGGTGTGAAGATGAACTTCATGGAGAGACTAATGATCCCATTACTTTAATGAGTATTACTATAATAATTGTTGTAGGGCCTCCTCTTTGTGGTTTGATTAGCTACCTTAATGTTGTGATGCTTTCGCTTAGCATATAAGTATCTTATCAGAAATCTACTTTTGTCACGCTGTTGTAATATGATACGTATTTAGTAATTTTAGTTGGAGTTATTGATCAATTCTATATAGCGTCGATTTACAATTTGATAGCATAATATGTGATTATGAAGAGATGTTAAAAGCAATTATGCTCCTATAAAATACTTGAAAGTACTTCTTTAAAGATCTCTAGAAAGCACTAACTCAGTAAATCATAATCTAATATTCGTGTTTAATTTTGTTTAAAGTATTTTTTTAATTCATCGATCTATACTTGCACTAAAGAGTCGGGGGGAATAAATTGATTACAAACTCATCATTCACAAGATTCGAACCTAAGATCATTCACTTACAAGAGAAGAATATCATTAGACCGTAATACTAAGTGGCTGTTTAAAGTACTTTTAGTTATTATCTAAAAAACACTTTTAACACTTCTAAAACCTAATGTCATTGTTTTAGGAAACTAATTCAATTTCTATCTTTTCGGTGCTTTCGTTATCAAGGCATTTGGATTCATCCATGTACATATTTATCACCACATATAAAGTTTGTGGCCTAAAATTGCCAGAATGTCCTTACTGACAATTCCCAGCACTGTGTCCTTGTGATTGTTTAAATTAAACACTAAGATTAATGTACAACTTAATTAGCACACTAGGATTAAAGTAGAAAAATACTTTCCTCTTTACATGTAAAGAATTATTCATCTGTAATAACAAATTACAACGAATTTATATGCATGCATTTATAGTATATAAAAAAAAACAAAACAATCTTCAATCTATGTAATCGAAAACTTTCCTGATTGCCAGTTTTCATAGAAAAAAGCAACCGCAGAATGGAAGATAGATTAAGCACATGAACTTAGAAAATCTGCAAATAACGCCAAAGAATTTGTCGTCCACTGCAAAATAATATAAAAATAATTAAAATGAAAGTATAACGTCGTTTTCTTGTTTTCAAAGAACATATGAGATTATCTTTTCCAGGTTTCCATGAGCTGTTTCTGCTGGTTATTTGGGTCAGTTTGAACACCTTTATTAAAAACAACATTTAGTCATTCGAAATGACAAAAATGAATTGAAGAAGAGAGACTTCCTTAACATTCCCATTACGCTACCGCAACATCTCAAATCAATAAGACAATATTGTTTAGATAAATTAAAACGAATAACATTGCATTATTGATTCGAAATGTCACGATAAATTGTTCTCGAATGAAAGAGCGCCCAACACCGCCCACTTCATGTTGCCCCTTCTGGTGTGGAAAGTGGAAAAGTTGCTTTTACCATGAATTGGAGACGAGCATGAAACTCAAAAAAGTAGATTATGGTGTGTGGTTTTTTCTAGGTATGTACTGTAAACAAAGATTTGGATGATGGCTATCAATGGAAACAATGTGAGAAAAGGTTAGAGGCGTAGCTTATGCAATGGGAGTCTCACTTTATCAATGAAGACATACATGCTTATAATTGCTTATCTTATATATATATATGTTTTCAACTCAAAAGTAGCTGTTTGTTTCACAAGCTAAGTCCACTTTTTCATCTCCTTGTGTACACACACACACACTACACATTTATGTTGTGCTTCAACCCATTTGCATTTTCTCTGCATTTCAAATAGAATTTGAAATGAAGGTCCCAAGCTATATGAAAGGCTAGTTTAGAGCCTGTATATTATGTTCTAATTGTATTAGATTGTCGCCTGTATTAAGGTTCTAAGTAGTGTTCTTTTTTTAGGATGAAGCACAGAAATTTAGCTATGGTGACCTTTTCCCAGATGTCTATTTTTCTTTCAATAACCTTCTTTTAGAAATTTAGGTCATGTTCAAAGTTTACTTCTCTTGTTGGTAAATTAAGGTTTCAGCTCCTAAAAATCTGAAGGTTTTTTTCTTCCGTGTCTTCCTTTGGCAGGGTTTTGGGGATTCCAAAGATACCAATTCAGTTCAGAAGATCATATTGGAAATGAAAACGTATATTGGTTTGTTCATTGATCGAACAGCATACACTGCAGCAGCTGATGCTTTGTTAAATTGTGGCTCAATAACGGGTATGTTGCGCATGAAAAATAGTTTGCAATACAACAAGGATTTTCACCTCTATCTTTCCTTAAATATGTTCTAAGAAGCATAACTATTATCGCTTTTACTGGAAGAGTAACTTAGAAGCATGTTGACGATTTAACAGAAAGATCCATGCGCTTCCTGAAATTATATTATAAATTTACTAAAACCCACCTCCTCCTCCTCCTCCTCCTCCTCGATTCCTTCAAATTTCTTGCTCTCTCTCTCTCTCTCTTTAGTTAGTCGACATCCCATCTCTGTCTTCAGATCGCTGCCCTCACGAGTCCGATTTCTTCCGTTACAGCCTTCAATCTCAATGCCCCACCTGGATCTCCCCCCACCCACCCATCAAGGTACTTTTTACCCTTCCAATTTCTTACTTATCTGATTAATTATCCATTAATTTGTTAATTTACTGATTGTTTTGTTGTTGACTCTGTTGATTATTGAAAATCTCTTATTTTTATGGCTTGGTGATGTCTGCATTCAATTTTTTTTTTATTATGTGTTTGATTGTTAGTCAAAATCGATGATTCTAGATGCTAGGTATTTGGGTTTTCGAGGTTTTAATTGCAAAGGGGGAGTCAGTATGCCACGCATTTTTTCTTTGTTGGAATGATGAAATACGATTACGGACAACTTTGTATGTCATGCATTTTGTCTTTGTTAGAATGATGTATTTTTCATCAACGAGTTAAAGAAGGTATGCTTTTATTTATTTTTGTGATGTCTCATTTCTCAATTCTCTTAGGATTATGAAGGTTTAATTGGCTTGAAGGAGATCACATTCAGCAAAGACGAAGGCAGGTACAAATATTGTAATTATGATGATCTTTTCATTGTTTGTCTTTAGATGATCAATTATAGCTTATCAAGTTCAAGAAAGAGGAAATCAATTAAGCACTATACTAAAGGGTGGAAGATTGTTTCAACAATTTTTAGTTGATATTTATTCTATAGTTGAAGAGGATCGCTTAGACTTTATAAAAAAAAAATCAGAAAAATTTGAGAAGTGAAATTTATAAAGGTATTTATGATGCTTTTTCAAGAGGTGAAAATAATGCAAATAATTTGGGACAAAAAATTATATTACCTTCTTCATACTGGAAGTCCTAGATATATGATAAGCAATTATCAAGATGCAATGGCTATATGTAGACAGTATGGTAATCCTGATTTATTTATAACTTTCACATGCAATGTAAAATGGCCTGAAATCTTAAGAGAGTTTGATAGAAAACCAGGATATAGACCAGATGATAGACCTGATATTATTTCAAGGATTTTTAAAATGAAGCTTAATGATATGATTGCATACATAAGATCGGGGAAGCCGTTTGGAGAAGTTGAAGCATGTGAGTTTCAATAACTTATCACTTTGTTTTTTTTCCATTTCTTAATTTATGGTTTTTTTTATATAAAAAATATCATGATAAAATCTACTAATCATTTTTTTTAATACAACCATATGTTTCTACAGTGGAATTTCATAAAAGAGGACTACCACATACTCATATATTAATATGGTTAAAGCCACATTACAAATGCTATTCAGCAACCGATATAGATTCCATAATATCAGCTGAATTACCAGATAAAATCATTAATTCAACACTTTATGAAATTGTTAGTCAATTTATGATTCACGGTCCATGTGGTGAAATCAACAAAAACTCACCGTGTATGCGAGATGGTAAATGTTCTAAATTTTTCCAAAAAAATATGTAAATGAAACATTGTTTGAACGAAATCAATTGCCTGTGTATAAAAGGGGAGATGATGACAACAAATATGTAGTAAAAAATAAAGTTAAAATTGACAATCGTTTTGTCGTGCCTTAATTCAGAATTATTGTTATGATATAATGCTCACATAAATGTTGAATACTGTTCTTAATCTTTGCTTATAAATTATTTATTCAAGTATATAAATAAAGGTTCAGATAGAGCTAGAGTTCAAATTCAAGAAAATCCAAATGATGAGATATTAGCTTATCTTAATTGCATATACATTTCACCATACGAAACTATTTGGAGATTATTTGAATATCCAATTCAATCAAGAGAGCCTTCAGTTGAACGATTTCCAATTCATTTACTTTTAGAACAAAACATTTATTTTAATAGTGGCCAATCTGTTGAAACAATTATTTGTCAAAGACGCAATGAGGACACTATGCTAACTGGTTGGTTTAAAGCAAATCAAATTTTTTCTTACGCACGTACATTTACTTATCCAGAATTTCCAACAAAGTTTGTATGGGATTATGAAAAAAAAAAATGGAAACGAAGAAAACAAAGATCGGTTATCGGTAGAGTGACTTATGTACATCCTGCATATGGTGAATTATATTATTTAAGAATGCTTTTAAATTATATAAGAGGTGCTACAAGCTTTGATTCTATTAAAACTATTGATGGTGTTTTACAACCTTCATATCAAGCTGCATGTAAATGTCTTGGTTTATTAGGAGATGATCAAGAATGGATTGAAGCTATAACAAATGTTGTAGATATTGCATCCTCATATGAAATAAGACACTTATTTGTTACAATAATTTTATTTTGTGATATAGCAAATCCTCAATTACTATTTGATACTCATTGGAAAACCATGTGTGATGATATATTGTATAAATTTCGAAACACTTTTGGAATACCTAATTTAATATTACCAGAACCAGAATTAAAAAATAATCTTTTGTATGAACTTGAACAACTTTTCAATGCATCATCTAGCTCTTTAAAAGATCATCATTTGCCCATGCCTATCAAGAAATGATGCAAGAAATTAGAAACAAACTTTTAAGAGAGGAGTTAAACTATGATTGTGAAACTTTAAGAAATAAGCACTCAGTTTTAATAACACAACTGAATGACGATCAAAAATATGTTTATAATTATGTTATTAATGTTGTGAACAAAAAAAAACCAGGTCTTTTTTTTGTACACGGCTTTGGAGGAACTGGAAAAACATTTTTGTGGCATACGATAATCAATAAAATTAGACCTGAAAGTAAAATTGTTTTAGCAGTTGCTTCATCTGGAATTGCTTCATTATTATTACCACATGCTAGAACTGCTCATTCAAGGTTCAAAATTCCTCTCAATATTACTGATTATTCAACATGTCAAATAAAAAAAGGGACTCATCTTGCTAGATTAATTGAGAAAGCAGATTTGATTATTTGGGATGATGCTCCAATGAATCATAAACATTGTTTTGAATCTTTAGATAAATCACTTAGAGACATTTTACCACATTCAAATTCATCACAAAACAATATACCATTTGGAGGTAAACCAATTTTACTAGGTGGTGATTTCAAACAAATTTTACCAGTTATTCAAGGAGGTACTAAAGAAGAAGTAATAAATGCCATTATAAATAGCTCATATTTATGGCCTTCATTCAAAGTTTTTCACTTAAGAGAAAATATGAGATTATAAAAAAATGGCTTGAGTGTTGAAGAAAAAAGAGAAATAGCTGAATTTGGTAATTGGATATTACAAATTGGTAACGGTGAAATTGGAGAAAATATTGAACAAAATGATGAAGATACCTCTCGAATTCAAATTCCACAAGATTTATTAGTTCGTTCAAACATAAATCCAATAGATTCAATTTTCCGTGTGACTTATCCAACTTACCTAAAAGAGCGATCGATCATCACACCAAAAAATTCAGCAGTTACAGACATAAATAACCATATAATAAATTTAGTACCTGAAAATAAATATACATATTTAAGTTCAGATACTATATGTTCAACAACTGGAAACACAGAAAATTTAGATATATTATACCCTCAAGAGTTCTTAAATAAACTTGAATTTAACGGTTTGCCATCACATAAATTAATATTAAAAATTGGAATGCCAAATATGTTGCTTAGAAACTTAAATCAATTCGCAAGATTATGCAATGGTACAAAATTAGTTATTACTCAATTACTTGATAGAGTTATTGAAGCAAAAATACTATTTGGTAACAACATTAATCACAAAGTATTCATTCCAAGAATAATACTTACAGCAACTGAAAATAAATGGCCTTTTGTTTTTAAAAAACGACAATTTCCAATAAAAGTATGTTACGCAATGACCGTAAATAAAAGTCAAGGACAATCTTTAAACCAATTATATGTTGCATTATCTTGAGTTACATCGGAAAAATGAATAAAATTTTTAATAGTAAATAAAGACAAAGAATCTAATGATTGCACGAAAAATATTGTATACAAAGATGTTCTTCAAAATTTGCAATAAAAATGCATTTTTTACGATTCTACGATTTGTAACAAAGAATCTAATGATTGCACAAAAAAATATTGTAACTAAAACAAAATGATTTTACAATTTTTTGGAGACATTATATGACACAAATAATTTGAATTAGATATATGAAAAATACAACATTGTGACAAAAAAAATAATAACAACAAGAGAAAAACAAAATAAAAACATATTCAACCCATATGAATCTCAGAAGAAAATCAAAGTTCGTGGGCATCGGATATACAAACCGAGACCATCTGAGACTGACAAACTATTAGCATATATGATTATCACTATGGTATCTAGAAAGGTAAAATATCATTAACCTATTTATCTTATCATAACGAACTTTTATAAAAAAACCACGACTTAGAATATAACTTATATTTTAGTAACTTTTCTATAATCTAAATAATTTTACAGATTTAGTAAATTATATAAATTGATTGTATAATTTCATAATGAAGTTCCTTTCATTATTTAAGTGTGTTGCAACTTTGAAAATGTGTTTACTTTAGTATGAAAAAACTAGAGATATATTAACAATTTTCTTTTGTTAAGATATAACAATCTTTCAATTCGTTGAGTGTTTCTTTTTTCTTCATTAATCATGCAGAATGATGTTATTTAAGCCATTGTCAGAGAAATCAATTACGATGTCATAAGCTCAAGGATCAAAGTTGGCTACCTATATGAAATACCCAATTTTTTACACGTGAGGCAGACGACTTGCAAAAACGAGCTCAAACTTTCTTCAACAACAAAACAATATTCAAAGAACTTTCATCTATTTATCCACTGAAACGTTTCTCTATGTATGTAAATATTACTGTGCATGAATAAATTATTACAATACCTTATAATCTAATCTACTGCAATACAATATGATTTACTCAATCGTATGTAAAAATTACATAATATAATGTAATCTACAAAATTTAACTTAACACATAAGTGCAATCAAATAACATCTCATGACCCGCAACAACGCGCGGGCACCGATTACTAGTATCTACACTAAACCTGAGATTTCCAAAACACTGTTCATAAGCCGATGGATGGGCTTAGCTTAGTCTTAGGCGCGCTTTCTGAATTCGTGTGAGGAGTCGGCTGCTTTCTCTTTGGCTTGGCTTCAAGACGTGGGTTGAGTGGACTCGAAGTGCTGTCGATCCCTCTTCTCGAATACTCCACAATTCCTCCTCCACCGCTTCCTTTCTGCTCATTTGCAGCTTTGGAGTTTCAGGTTCGTAATTGATGTGAATAGATTGTATTGATTTTCTGTTCTTTGTATTAATGTAGGGTTTCTACGAATCCGCCTCCGATTCAATGAAAATTTTAAACCCAGAAAAGGTTGGGTTTCCTGGTGAGTTCTCCGGCCGATTTCAGCCGTCTAATTTTGTGATTTCACTCGAATTGATTGAATCACATGGTTTTTTATTTAGCTTATCTTTGTGTTTTGGTTTGGTTTCAGCCGTTGGATCTGACAACTAGAGGAATCAAAAGATTGGGGAGAACGGCATGGAATTTTGGTTCTGATGTCAGTGGCCGGTTACGCTGAGTCTTCCAAGGTGAGTCCTTTGCTTATCGGAGTTTAGAAATCAGATTGAATGCTTCTGCAATTGCAATTGGAATTTAGCAACAACTTGGATCATTAGCATTTTGGGATGTTTAATGCTTACAGATTGAAAGTTTCTGCCTTTTGTTTTGTTTTGTTTTCATTTGTTTTGCAATATGCCTTTTGGGTTTTGCTGTTATAATCATATTTCATACATCATTAGCATTTTGGGATGGTACATGTTGGGATTTGTAGATCTGTACTTTTTGACTGTTCTTTGTGTAGTTGTAGATGGTGTCTTTGAATCTCAGGCTTTTGTTGGCCGGAACTTGCGCCGACCTGATTTTTAGAGTGTAATGAGTTCGAGGTGAATCTGAATATGATGTCGAGAACCCTGAAACATAATAGTGTTGATGCGAGCATATATCAGGTCTCTATGACATACAACAATAATCTGAATACGTCCTTATTGTAAATTTTCCTTTAAATATTATTTAGACTAAAACCGGTAATATATAGGTAAACTCCTCTTGAAGCAAAAGAAAACTGTTTAGCTTTTACAATCTGTTAATCAATTTCAATTTTATTACCATGGCCTGTTATCTCTTTTAACAAAATGGTTAGATACTTTATTTTTTTCACTTGGGTTTTAGTATAGGTATAATGGCATTAGAGATGAGAGTACGAGCTTGCTGCACATTAGACGGGATTTTTTTTTCCCAACAGGTGGACCTAAAAACGATCAAGTATGCAGGGGAATGGTAGGATCAACATATCAAAGGTAGAGGTCAACTCTTCTCTCATGTTAAACTTCTACTATGATGTTTTTTTATTATCAAATTTTGGTGAAAACATTATTTAGTATAAAATTAACACATCCCTATTTTTAATCTCTCTCCCTGTTATTTTGTACTATCAATCCCAAATATATCTTACTCATTGGTGATGGTGCATCTGCATACTGTTCATTTCAAGCATGTCAATGTGATTGCTAAATGATTCAGTATATGCTTAAAAAAATATATAGCTTAGACTAATCACCAATGTATATCTCAAGTAACCAACTTCATATTTGGGCCTTCCAAATCTAGTAATTGTTACTGTGTATGAAGTTTGATTAATTTCTGATTCATTGGTTTCAAATATGGCCTTAAGAGACTCGATGGTAATGTTTCGTCTCTCTCTCTCTCTATCATTTTTTTTTTCTCCCCTTGAGTGCACCCAAAGATGTGCCCTTTTCTGTAATAATGTTCTTAGCCATGCCATGTCTGCCTCTCTTCTTATTTTCTTAGCCACAACTTTTAATTATTTGAAGACTGAAATAAGCTATTGAGCTATTTAGCTATGTTTTTGTGATCACTTCTCAGGTTTTAGACATTACTTTGTATGACAAGATGTTTTTCTTTAACTAATCCTATGGTTCAATTCAGCCAAGATGATTTTTCTTTTTCTTTTGATTCAATAAAAGTGGCCATGTTTAAGCTTTTGCGTTGTTTTGTTATATATGTTTTCATGAATGGGCATGAAGAAATATTATAGAAACAATTGCAGGAATCACATTATGCGATTTGTTGTCAAGTCATAATTACTTTGATTGAGCTTTTGTGTATAGCTCGCTTAATTAATTATGATTGATTACCTGAAACACCATTTGCACGTTCTCTTTGTTCTTTTCTATGTAATTAATTGATCAGAATGTAACTGAATTATCTCGGTTATTAACAATCTGAAAAAGGAATTCAAAGTCATGTAGTAACCACATTATAAAGATTTTGTACAAAGCTGCCACCACCTTTGCTTAGTCTCTAATTAAATGTCTATGTATTATGGACAAATAGTACTAATCTTCTCGCTTTTTATTTTTGTGTTTGTATAGATTCCTCTAATGAAGACAATGCGGGAAAGACGGTGGCCATTATTGTTGGGCCAGTACAAATCTAGCAATTGTAATTGTTCTTCTCTTAGTTTTCAGGAAAACCATGGGTAAATAAACTCAAATATTCTCCTCCACTTTAGTAGTTACATAGTTTTGTGTCTCATCAATCAATAATTGATTATGGTAGTTTCATGTTTACAACTAAATTTTTTTATGTTCATAATTGCATAATTGCATTTACAACTAAATCATAGATTACATTTGGAAAGTTTGGAATATAATAACAGAAAAAGCGTGAAGTTTTGTAAATGAGGGTGGAAGGCTTAGCTATAATCACAACTTGGAAGAATGCTTGGTTACGTTATGTACAAAAAAACCCAGAAAAAATTTCTTGGTTACGTTATGTTATAAACTTGCATCCTTCAAATTGGATTTGGTTTTGCGTTAGTTGATTATATTGTAGGGAATTTGGTTTTGAAGTATTTTTTAACTATTATATTGTTAAAAGGCTTCTTGAAGAATTTTTTAACTATGACGAAGAAATGATCAACTGAATAAGAAGAGAGAAGAAAGAGAGATGAAAACACTATGATACTTATTTGATAATAGTTAATGGGAGAACTTGGATCATTTGCAGATTGGAAATCATTATTTGTGTTGTGTGTAAATGATTTTGATAATCTTAGTATTAGTTATTAGTAAAGTACTTATAAGTGACTAACATATGGTCTGTACTTTTGATGACAGGATATTACTCATTTTTCAACTTATAAGTGTGATCCAATTTATAACATGGTAGAATAAGTACTGGATGTCTGATGACCAGAAGAAGCAGAGGTATGGCTTCTTATTAAATAAATCAAAACCAAAAGTTTAACCACTTTTCTGTTAGTAAGTTATTATCAGCTTGCGTTGCCCCAAAACTACAGTTTAATAGACAGACATGTAAGATAAGAAATATTGTTATCAAGCCATGTCAAATAGTAATAAGATGAATCAAACTGGGGAGCTCAACAGTTTGATTCGGTTGGTATATCATATGTAATAATTAATAAGAAACTATCTGTGGTTAATGTATAATTGGCTATGAATCAGAAGATACCATTATCATCGTGGTCACCGGACCACTTCCCGACTGTGTGTTTAAAGGAACCTACTTTACCTTCACTGCTTTTCCAGTCCGGTTCCACCCAAATGTTTTTTAATTCTGTATATATCCATGCTGTATTGGATATATACAAATTCATTCTTCTTGCTCATGTACAAATTCATTCTTTGTAATATGATGCATTTCCTAAATGACCAGTTTGCGTTGCCTATCATATTGATTGACGTGTTTGCAATGTACCAGTTTGCGTTGCCTAATCACAGTCGGTTCTTTTTTGTGATTAGAAAACTCTTTCTTACACGCCTCTTCGTAATCTGCTATTTTTCTTTACATTGCTACAACGGGGATATGAAGAAAAAACAGAAAGAAGACTGAATCTTAAAAAAAAGACTCCCAAGAAGCTAGCAAGCTCAACATCTTGCTGGAGGAATGTAGAACAACTTTTGTAAAAATGTCACTACTTAGTTAAAACTACTTCTTATCTACCTTTTGCAAGCATGTAAATATTTTTGAAATCCACTTTATGTAAATATTTGCTTTCAACCACTTGGTATGTAAGCTTGTGACCATGGCATAACATGTAAATATCCACTTTTGTGTACAACCTCGCCCCCCAATGAATGTAGTCGGATGTTTTGAACAAATAACACATACATCAAACTTGAGAGCTTCTTGAGAACTCCGAGGCGATAAGATTTTGATTAGTGCTGCAATATTCATATATGCTAAACCTCAGTTGAAAAACACTGTTTATAGCACTGTTTACTTTCCAAATTTGCCCCATTGAGCTTATGTTATTTCATGTCTGCCCATGTGTGAGAAAATAAATCTTTTGTTAACAATGAACTTATGTATATAAATCTAGTTTCTATAACCTCCGTTTCCTATATGTATATATTTCCAAAACATTTTAAACGCCCGCAACATTGCGCGGGCAACATTTACTAGTATATTCTAAGAAGAACCCAGAGGTGAATTTCTAACCCATAAGCAATTTCAACTTTTTCCCTAAAATGTTGTCAAAAATATTTTTAGTTATTTGAAAGCGCTTTTAGAACAACTGAAAGTGTGAGTTGCTCCCTCTCGGTACTTAAGTTCGAATCTCCTTTCTATGACTTGAGACTAGATAATTACAACATTGCTCGAATAAAAAAGAATGTATATTTTGTCTAACCCAAAAAATATAATATACACTAGGGGGTGTAGTCAAATTATAATTTGATAGGATTTTAAAAGACTTCAAAATCCTAGGGTAGTCAATTAGGATTTTAATATACTTTTTAAGAATGCAAATCTACGTGTAGTCAATTGAGATTTTAATAGACATTTTTAGAGTGCTTCAGAATCAAGGCGTATTCAAAAAATCAAAGATTTGGTAGGATTTCATTAAGTTGTGGATTTTGTTGGATTTGAGAGTAGCAAGTATATATACCATGGACCAAAAAGAATCCCACCTCACACCCTGGGATTTCAATTTTCAAGCTTCTGTTCCTATCTCCCAGTGTAACATCCCGTAAAAAGGTTGTTATAAAATAATTCCCCGGGGGATATTTTGGACAAGTGCGTGTTATTTTGTACACGGGACCGTGTATTTTACTGTTTTGGTGGGTGCACAATACTCCCAAAACCCAAAATATCTCTTTTCCTTCTCTTCTTCCCCGTCACTTTTCCTTACTTTCATTTCTTCCTCGTATGTGCACAGTGCACGTCGACGAAAACCCGTCGAACTGAGGCGAACTAAAATCACCACCGTCTTCGTCTCGACGCCTTGGACTCAACGGTGCAAACCGGTCGTCCAAACTCCCGACCATTTGACGAGAAAAGAACACGAAAGAACTGGACCTTCCTGGCGATTTTCTGGCCATTCTAGACTGAGGTGAGGTTTCTAACTACCACCATTGGATTCCTCTCGTTGAGTAGATGAATTTTCATATGACATTTGCTTGATTTGGTCGAGTTTTGACGTAGATTGATGAAGCTACAGTAGCAGCGCCCTTTCGAGGCAAATACAGGAAATTTCCTGAGCTTGTACGGCCAAATCAAAGGTGCACCGTCATTCTACTCCTCTCTAGCTTCATTTTGATATAAAGAAATTGAAATTTGGCCAAGAAATGAAGAAGTTATGGAGATTTAAAAGTTCTCTAAAAAACTGGCCAAATTTCCGCCGACGACGACGGTGGCGACCGACGGCGCCATCGACCGGAGCCAGTTGCAGCAGCGACCAGCCTGAACCTGGTCTAGACCGAGCGGTGACGTCAACAATGACGTTAGCAACTGGTCCAAACTGGGAATATTCCTTTAACGCCGTTAGGAATATTTCGTTAGATATAACGTCGTCAGTTGACTAGCGCGTTGACCCAACGTGTGAGCCGTGTGAGCCGCGCGTGGGACATTATTTAATAATTCTGTCTACGCGAGACGACTTGTGACGACGCGAGGCAACTCGTGACGATGCGTACTACCTAGGGGCAATACGTATGGTATTTTTCGGAGTGTTTTGGACCTCCATGTTTAGCAAACAAGGGATAAGTGTCGTTAATTAGTTTAATTAGTAACCTTTATGAATTTAATCATTATTATAGTGATATCTCATATAGGTGAGACTTATCCAGAGGACTATCGGGACTACCCAGGACAAGGGGCTACGACTCGGCTACTTACAGGTGAGTGAGTGGGTCTTTGTTTTGATAAATATATTATTATGTATGGTTTTCACTGCTTTCTTTAAATTGTTAGCACGACTCATATATGTGATTTTTGGAGGTAAAACATTCGTATTATATTTGCCATACATGTTTTTATATTGTTGCTCATCAGTAGATGTAGAACACCTCGGGTATCAGTACTCAGTCCTATGGCCAGGACTAGCCTTGACGTTTGGAGGTGTCACTCCTAGTACTGCTACGCAACTTTGGATCCATTGTAGGTACTAGCCTATTCTAGGTTGCACTAGGCAACTCGAACTTGTGTGACCCGCTTTGCGCACAGTGATTAGCGTTAGACTCGCGTCATTGTAGTACTCAGCGTATTTTTTATATACCTAGCCTGTTCCTCGTAGCTTATCTACTTGGGCTTGTGTGTTTACATATGGATGAGCAGTCAATCTGATTTTCTGAAAGTACTCGTGATTTGAGCAGTCAGTCTGATTTTCGGGGAGTATTCGTGATTTGAGCATTTAGTTTTTTTTTCGAGCAATCCATTATGGTTTTTACCATTAGTTTTCGGGGAGTACCCATATTACTATTATAGTATTTTGAGGATCATACCAGGGAGTATGACGTATTTTCAAAAGCTATACATGTTTTCCAGCGAGGGGATAGTATGCTCTTGAAAACAAAGGTTTTATCAAACTTTGCTTTTTGACCCACTCACCTTTTTATGTTTTGCGCCCCTCTAGGACTTAGTGGAGGATTCGATTGCCAGTGAGACGTAGGCTTACTTCAGCTGTGGTTGGTGATTCTAACAATTTCTCCGGATTATGTAGGATTTGCTCCTACTTTTAGTTAACTTCTACTTATCCATCCTCACGAGGATGCGAATGTTTTTATTCTATGCACTATTTACTATGCTTTGACTGTTATGCACCTATAATAATGGGTTTTACCCATCACCGCACTCTTACTTCCGCTTCCAAATCTAAATCTATTCACTTTTTCTCTTGCACATTCATAATTGGCTTTCGTCGCTTAACACATGTCGGCCAACACTTCTCGACACCTGGCATGTCAAGATCGAGATGTGTTAGATTCCCAGCCCTCATTTCTCAGCCGTCACTCTCATGACGGGCTGCTATCCCCACCCAAGATTTGATCAAAGTATCTTCAGTTGAAGATCAGCGTGACCAACCTATGCCTTGTACCTAGAGTATATCGACTTGCTCTGTTCTTTTCTTTTTGTGCATATGCAGTAAAACCTCTCTAAAATAATACTTTATAATGTAATAAGCTCATTAAAGTCATAAAAAATTATGGTCCCAACTTGGGACCATTTATATATTAGAATAAACTCCATATTGTAATAAGTTATAATTTTTCTTGGTCACATCTTAAGGAATCACGCCTCCACATACATAGTTATAATTGTTGATGAGTACAAAAATATGCAATATCACAAATAAAAGCTTAAGATGAACTAAAATATTTCTCTAAAGTTGTTTGGAACAATGCTTTAGTTTTTAGAGTTGATGTCACGTCTTTGAGCTTGCAGGTACGTAATATTTCGTCAAGATGGTCACCTACTTGTTATAGCCAAAATGTTTCTAACTTCTCAAGCATGTTTACAACTTCTTGAAGGAGCTCGGTTGATCGTTGAAGTGTCTTAGATATTGTGGCTTGCGATACCTTAATACCATGGCTATCCTCTAATCACCTCACAAGATCTTTTTGCTTCCAGTTACGGTTTGATGCTTTTTTTTTTGCACAACTCAATACAAATCATTTCAGTTAACTAATTTTTCATATTGACTTTGGGTGCCATGGTTAATTTGAAAGAAAAAAAAAAAGGTATTCAACACCCTTTATATACACAACGGAGCCTTGAGAATAAAGGAACAACGGAGCTTTGGAGAGTAAAGAAAGTACATATGTTCAAGAAATAAAAACTGTAGTCATAACCACGTCAGAAAGTTTCAGTTTCTCCATATCCATCCCATACTCATGCAAATGATCATATTCAAACATTCCCCGAATGGGGGTACCTTACTTTAATTAATGTGTCACCTTTTCTTGTAGGGGTAAAATAAGCATTAAAAAGGTCAAATGATCCATCCCAGTATAGAGTCTGTAGATTAAGTTACATCTGATGTAGGTACTACTTTGCTGGTGCATTTTTTATGACTCGAATCTTCTTCTTCAAAGAATTTGATTGCAAAGCTCCAAAAGATGGATGAAAAGAGGGGAAACATGGAACCAAGAAGAAAAGGAAAACTAAAATTAGGGCAACTACTTGTGCTGCTACTGCTAGGGTTGTGATCCACATACACGTTTTTGTGATAGTCCAGCATTTCCAACGTCGGCGATAAATTTGACATCGCTGCAAGCGCTGCAAATGCTATTGGGAACCTACGTTAAAAACAAAAAAAACAAACAAAAAAGAAAAACAAAGCACTTTTAGTTATTTCTGCAAATTGGAAAGTGCTTTTCGAGATCGAAATACGTACGGGAAATAAGAACATGAGATACTTACAGAGCCACGAATGTGAATTTACAACTCCATATAACCCGTCGGTAAAATAGAAATGGGAATCCAATCAAAGAAAATGTCACGAGGAATCCGAAGGATAGGAACCCAGGAACAACAACCAGAGGATTCGCCGGGTACTTGCAAGTGATTACTACTCCTTCAGCAACTTTTACGATCCTGGGGATAACAGGACGCTACGACAACCAAATTTGATTCAGTTCAACTTCAGAAAAGAAAACACGCGACCAAATTCAAGACACTTGGAGGAAGGAACAAATCAAAAAGCATGGGCCAAAATTATGCGATCTACGTTCGTACATACCATGTAGATTGAAGCAACGCCAGCAAATACTTCAAATAAAGTTGAAACGACAGCCAATATTGGCACAATCCACTTCACTTCATTAGGGCAGATAGCCATTGCACTAGCTTTCAATCACCTGCAAATAGCAACATAAAGTGCACAATAAAAAATAAAAAAAACTACGGAATATTCTTCTTTTAGTAAAACCCTAACCCTTTGTTCCAGCTTTCCCGGTGGAAAAGGCTAAGGAGTTTGCTATGAGTCCATGTATATGATAAAGAAATAAAAGTGAAACATATATATGTAAAATATGAACAAAACATACAAACCTAGCTGTTTATCCAGAAATTAAGCTACCGATTCTATGCATATGCAACAAGTATATAAAAACATGCATAAACCCATCCTACCAAACTTGTTAAATAAATAGTGTTAGTATATGAGCATAAGTGTGTATTGAAAGAGGTTTGGTTGTTCTTGTTTATAAATGATTGAAACTGTGAATGAATCCTCAAACAATCCCTAAATTACCTACAATGTTGATTTCCCACAAGGATTCTAAACCTATTGGTAGTTGTCCATGTTCAAAAAAAAACCTAACCCATAGTCATGGTAATAATTAATAAGTGTACATGAAACACTGTCAAATAATATTATTATTCAATTCAAATTCAAAATTTTGATGTTCTACTCCTTCAAGACTACAAAGAGATCATTTATAAGTGTACATGGAACACTGTCACATAATGTTATTATTCAATTCAAATTATAATAAGTATTTGTTTTTATTAACTGGGTTATCCATCCATTATAACATGTGAAATAATAACACATTATGACGATGTTTTGTGTGCAATTGAGCTCTACCACTTACACGTAAAAAAAAATACCAACAACAAACTCTAATACTAGTCAGCCACAGACATTTTAGATTGGATCACAACTTATTAACTAGATTTATGGGTGTTATTTTATTCATGTCTTTCTTTGTACAAAATTGACTCTGTCTCTCTTTTTTTCCTTATAAATTAGACAACGAATGAATTCAAATTCTAAATCTCGAGTGCAAAAGAGAATACTTTTAATAAGTTAGAGCTACAATCCTCTTATGATATTCATTCGATTCTTCACCTGTATTACAACCTAAGTTTTAAAATGTTCAATATTTAAAAGGAAAAGAAGTATTGCGTTGAATATTTAATCTTTAAAAGAAAAACAAATATCAATTTTCTCCAAAATATATCTTGGGCCATGGTAGGCCTCAGTGGTCATTGGATCTGAAAAAGCCCAGAACAGTCCACCAACTAATTTACCCGCCAATAAGCTAACAGCTCCCCAGCACTTCCGTCTCTGAGTCTGACTGACATTATCTGTAGAGATAGAAGAGAGAGACATCCATGGCCGATGGCTGGCTCTGAGCCTCCCCACCACCACCACAAACAATGCAAGCCTTCTCGGCCTCCTTCGCCGTCTGTTCCTCCTACCCATTACGACGCCGTCGAATCAGCGCCGCCCCTCCCCGCAAACCCAATCTCCGGCGACTCACCTCCCGCGTCGTCCAGCTCACCCGCCGGAGGCAGCTTCACCAGATAATGGAGGAGATAGAGATCGCCAAAGAACGATTCGGGAAGCTGAACACGATTGTGATGAACGCGGTCGTGGAGGCGTGTGTGCATTGCGGCGATATTGACTCTGCACTCATGGTGTTCGACGAAATGTCTGAACCAGGGAGCTGCGGCGTTGATACTATCACATATGGCACCATCTTAAAGGTACTCTTTTGGGTTGTTTGTAAATTTCTTTTTAGAAATTTGGGTATCATAGACTTTGGGGATTATGTTGTACAGGGTTTGGGCGCGGCGCGGAGAATTGATGAAGCATTTTATGTACTTGAATCTGTGGAGCGAGGTACTGCCATCGGAAGTCCAAAGTTATCAGCACCTCTTGTTTTTGGTCTGCTCAATGCTCTAGTTGAAGCAGGTCTGTCTTACGAATTTGAAGAATAATAAAATGTTTGTACCCAATTGAAAGATGATCCGCAATTCCGCATACATTTTGATTACTATTATGGTGTTGTATTATACACAAAATTAGTTGCTCATAGAGATGCATGCGCCGCTTGCTTATTGGTGTAGTGCAGGAGATTTACACCGCGCTAATGGGCTTCTTCATCACTACGGTTTTCTCCTTCGCGAAGGTGGCAGTCTTTCAGTCAGAGTCTACAACTTACTAATGAAGGTTCTGCACTGACCTATGTATAGTTCTTTAAGAGATTTGACAGATTATAGTGTGAATTTTCTTTTTATTTTCAAAGACTGAGCTTTGCAATTAAGCTACAGACAGTTTTCTGCGTATGTACGATCCTGCACTTTGTAATTTTTGTTAATCATGTTGTTTCTTAAGGGTTTGCTGCTCCTAATTTTCAGGGATATATCAATGCAGGCCTTCCTCAGGGTGCAATAACCATGCACAATGAGATATTACGTCTAGGATTAAAGCCTGATAGGCTCACCTATAATACTCTGATATCTGCATGTGTAAAAGCTGGAAAGTTGGACATGACAATACAGTTTTTTGAGGAAATGAAGGTTCCAAGCTATATGAAAGGCTAGTTTAGAGCCTGTATATTATGTTTTAATGGTATTAGATTGTTGCCTATATTAAGGTTCTAAGTACCGTTCTTTTTTTAGGATGAAGCACAGGAATTTAGCCATGGTGACCTTTTCCCAGATGTCGTCACTTACACTACATTACTTCAGGTTCGTTATTTTTCTTTCACTAACTTTCTAATAGAATTTTAGGACATGTTTAAAGTATTCGCATTTTTACGGCCACAATGAATCTAAACTTTCTTTATATCATCTCTATCCTCTAAAGTCTAAATGTGTCAGCTCCTTAAATTCTGATGTTTTTTTTTTTGTCTGCTGTGTCTTCCTTTGGCAGGGTTTTGGGGATTCCAAAGATATCAATTCAGTTCAGAAGATCATATTGGAAATGAAAACATATATTGGTTTGTTCATTGATCGAACAGCATACACTGCAGCAGCTGATGCTTTGTTAAATTGTGGCTCAATAAAGGGTATGTTGTGCATGAAAAATAGTTTGCAATACAAGGATTTTCAGTTATCAGAAATCCTCGTTGATGTCCATATCTATGCATTTTCCTAATGATTTTAAAGCTCACTCGCACTTGCACATTGAAAAGCTGCACATATTTTCAATCATATAATGAGCACGAAATAAAAATGATGCCTTCCTTCTGCCAAATGTCAAGGCTACAAGGTATCATAGTGATACAAAGATGTGCCAAAGACACCATTTGAATTGAGTTGTATATTTGCATGCTTATGTTGACATGAAAGTAACTGCATTGTATTTTCTCTGTTAGAGGTCTCATTATATGTCAGCGGCACCAAGTATGCTGCATATTGGCTGGACTGGTTAGAAGTTCAAGTTCCTTTTGTTTATCCAATTTGGAAGGATCCCGGAGTTTGTAGTGATAGGAATTGAAACCAATTCTCATTCTTCTACTAATTAAGTTATTGTTTGTGATAATTAGGTGCTTTATGCATATTGGGAGAAATATTAAAGCGGGCTGGTGGAAAGCCAAATTTACGACCAAAACCTCACCTCTATCTTTCCTTCATGCGCGCATTTTCTGTTAGTGGAGATTACAGTACCGTTGAAAATTTAAATGAGCACATGTGGCGAGATACTTCTGGAACTATCTCCCCAATGGTTCAAGAGGAAGCTGATCATCTTCTCATGGAGGCAGCTTTAAATGGTGGTCAGGTACTATATCAACTCATTCTCGGGCTTCTGCATGGGGTGCGTTATGGGGTGCGTTACTACATAAATCTCTTTCCATCCCTGATTAGTATATACCTTCATACTGCACAAAGATATTAGAATTGCCTTACTGTAGTTATTTCCTTCTAAATGATACGACACTTATCAAGTTAATGCGCTAGTTCGATTTCTATGTAACTCTACTTTTTCATTTGATTTGCATGAGCAAACTGACTAGTCTTGACCATTTTAATGTTTTAAACTATCCTTTTGTTTTGTCAGGTAGATTTGGCTGTAAAATACCTTGCAAGTACTATTACAAGGTGGAAGAGAATATCATGGACAAGTCGAGGAGGCATGGTAATCCTTTTACTTATACAACTATATAATACTTATGAAGTAAAAAAGTGTAACATGGACATTCATTTGGTCGTCTTTTCAAGACCTAATGGATAATATACTTACCACTACATTCTGATTTCTTTGTTTCCTAGTAAAAAATCATTAATATGCCTTTGTACTGCAGGTGGCTCTCCGCATAGAGGCCTTGCTGGGATTCACCAAATCGATATTGAGTCCTCATCTACTTCCTCAGGTTTTCATACATACTTGTTGCCTTTTAAATAGTAGAAAAATTAACTTCTTCAGGTCCTAACCTAATGACTTCATAAATGTACGGTCATGTATGGTATCAGTGCTGTAAGATGCTTGATAGTGGACCTACGATGAGTGGCTTTAATGTAGAAGATCAAATTATGTAGAAGTGTGACAGGATATATATGATTTTCAAATTTTCAAATATTCAATAACTTTTCAATTTTTGAATAGACTGACATAGAATTGCTGGTTGTGAAAACATATGTAAAAACTGAGATACGTTAATAACCCGAGCTAGTTGAGTTACTGAATGAGGAGTCTGTGTAACTTGATCAAAACGAATGGTAAAGTGGTTAACATGTTAGTAATCTATGTTCAATATCTTTGGTCACTGCTGATTGATCTTCCTACACCTTTTCGATTTAGGTATTGGCAAGTGAACCGATTGAAAGTGTCATGATGCCCTTTGAAGCAGCTCAGCCACTTAATGGGACCCTGGACTTGAACAAAGTGGCTATGCGTTTCTTTAAGGATTCAGTGGTGCCCATCATAGATGACTGGGGTAGCTGCATCGGCGTATTGCATCGTGCAGACTGTCGAGAGGTATTTATTGATGGTAAAAACAAAGTGTTTTCTATCCTGGACTGCAGCGTACAATCCATTATCTGATAGATGATGTTTTCGCTAAAATGGCAAAATTTTCAAGATCAACTTGACACTGCATGTGTTGTGTGCATTTTGACTATGAAATGAGCATTTGTGTTGACAACTACATGTTTTATGAGCTAATCCAAGTTTGCATACTATTGTGTAGATGAACGCCCCTCTTTCGTCGATGATGAGAAGCCCGCCTCCTTGTGTTACTACTCGGACGTCAATAGGCCGTGTGGTGGATCTAATCATGAAGTATAGATATAAAATGGTGATCGTAATAAACCATAGCTCTGTATACGGTGGTAGTGCTTCGAGTTTGAGGGCTGTTGGTGTTTTTACAGCCGAACAACTGTGTAATCTGGTGTCACCGGTATCTGAAACGCCAGGACTAAGACGACTTTCTTTACGTACAAATCTCATGTAACAATCTGTTAGTCTCTGAAACTATATATATCCTCCTTGTAAATTCTCAATTTTTGTTATATAAATATGATCGTAGTGATGATCAATTTAGCATTCATTCAAATGAGTAAATGCATACTATGTATTTATATAGCCTTATATAATCTCCAATTCTCCATATATAAAAGAAGCCAAAACCCAAAAGATTTGAAAGATATGAAAAAAAAAAACAATGGAAGGAATCCTTCAAATGAAATGCATTTGAGTTTTACAGTATTTATTATCATTACATAATTATTAAAGTACAAGATTTGATGCTTCATTTTTTTTTTTAGAAAGAAAATTGATATTACATTATTGAAAATCGATATTAGCCATAAATATTTTGTGGCTAATTTACAGAATTCCGTGCTATTATTATCGGAATTGTTATATTATAATATGATTGTGGAGTCAAGCGTCATTCGTTCTCAAATAATAAAAAAGAAACAATCAAATAATCAGAGCCGTTGATGGAAAATTATATATAAAGAGAATGAAAAAAACATTGTTCAACTGTTCATTCAACAGTTAAAAGGTAAAAATACTCCTCATTCAATGTTTTTTTTTACTTCCTCTGTTTTATGTTTTATGCCAGTGCAGTAAGAAGACGAAAATGCCCATTGTGTGCGTGGGCATCCTTCTCGAACCACTGGACACCGACTTCACGGGATAACCTTCCCAAACAAAACAAATTCAATCACCGCCACCAGTCTTCTCGCCCAAAAATCACCATCCTTTCCGGCAACATTGGAGCTTTGCTTGCACATTTTAAACCCAGAAAAGGTTGGGCTTCTGGTGAGTTCTCCTCTAATTCCATCTGTTCATCTCATTCTCTCCCGACTCTCTCTCTCTTCGCGACTGACACCAGGTTTTCCGACGAATTTCCAGTCGAATCTGGGCACGACGTGGGTCGAGATCACCACCAATCGATTTCTATTGAACTCAGGTACATACTACAACAATAGATCTTGACAAAATTTGAATTTTTTTCGGTATTTGGCAGATTTTTTGAGTGATTTTTTCTGGGGTTTTGATTGTTGTTGCGAGCATTTGATAGGTTTTTCATTAATTTCAGTGATTACCCAGTATTAATTGGTTGTAAATAAATAAAAACTAAAGATTCTATTTTTTTGTTGGGATTTTATGGGTTTTTTGTTTATTTGGTTGTTTGAAGCAGATATTGAAGTGGTGTTAGTGGTTTTTTGGCTCATTTAGGTTTCTGGGTTTTATTTGTTTGCTGGGTTTAATTCGATTCGATGCTAAAACACACACACACACATTCAACTCTCTGGCATTTGCAAACTCCTTCCAAAGTTGTCTAATTTTCATTCATTTTTTTAGTTTTATTTTACTTTTTCTTGGTGTTCTATTTTATTCCCCTTTTGTTATTGGCTGATGGTCTTTTCTGTCTAAGAATTGAAATAAAGCAGCATATTTGATAGGTTCAGGTATTGCATGTTCAATTTCTGTTCATTTTAAGGTGAATCAAAGGAAACCTTAACCTCTGAAATATTCCGGCGAGTTTTTAGTAATCCGACGAGTTTCCATAAAATTGCATGTTATGTTTTTATGAGAAATTATTCAGTTTGGTTCAAATTTTAAGCTAAAATTTTATATTTTAGTTCTAATTTTCACTCTAAACCTAATTAGTCTGAACATGCACCGAATACTGGATGATATTTATAGTATATCTATTTACAATAAGATTTTTCCATACAAAACTAGTTTTAATTTCTTATGAGGAACTCCATATCATTACATTTATATGAGGGCTTTATATGCAAGTAAGAATGCGATGACCATTAGCACACCTTTTGCATGAAAAGTAGCTACAAAATGACCATTGGAAGAAACTAATCATATATAATGAGATGAATTGAATTGAAAGATCATCGGATCTAGTTTGGAAACTAACACACGCACGTAGATTAACGTTACACCTACAGTGCTTACTGCTTCACAAAATGCAGGAAATGAACTGAACCCTCAATCGCCACTGCAAAATCCTAGGAATTAGGAATCGAAGACAGTGGGATCAGAAATGGCGTTGGTGAGAGGGAAGGAGACGATCAAGAGCGTGATGAAGAAGTTCGGCGACAAAACCCTAACGCCGCGACTGAAGGAGGAGCTGAAGAAGAAAGGTACCATGGGAGGCAAAACCCTACCCACCCGATTGAGAGAGGAGCTCAAGAAGAAAGGTATACCTGATTCGAATATCATAATGGGTCGGGCCAAGCGTGGCATCTACGCTGGCCGCCACATCCAGTTCGGCAACCAAATCAGCGAAGATGGGGGCAACAAGTTCGTATTTTTTTTCATCAATATCTCTTTCGTTTTTTTTTTATTTTGATGCCAAAAATTTAAGCTTTATCTCTCTATTGAAATTCTACCCTAATTTTTTTACAATGATAAAGAAAATGGTGAAAATTATAGGAAATGTGTAAAATTTTGGACTTGATCAGCGACTTTCGATTTAATTTCATTTTTCTTAGCTGGGTTGTATGCTTTCAAACATTTCTTTGAAATGGTTGAGGTGGGTACTATATATAATCAAGCTGAAAGTATGAAACTTGCGAATTTGTGTTACCATTTTAGCTGCGTAAATTGTATTTTCAAAGCTATTTGAGCTAGGGCTTGAGCTGGTTCAATCATTGGAAAAACAAATAGTGCATTCTCGTAAGGATTCTACATAATCTGGACAGTGCCAGACAAGTATTAGAAGTGTTCGAGTTTCATATTTGTTGGCTGTGGTCAGGTCTAGATGGGTTTTTTTAGAATTTGGCATAAGCGTTTAGGAATATGTGTTTCTCACGAGCATATTTGAATTTATAGAACAGGGTTGACTTAGATCACTGTAGTTTTGAATGATTTTGTTGTGTATTTTTTTTTAATAATTTGTGGTAATGGGTTATATTAGCCACCAGAACCGAGTATTTTCTGTGTAATTTATAGAACAGGGTTGACTTATATGACTGCAATTTTGAATGACTTGGTTCTGTAATCGTGTATTGATTTGTGGGAATGGGTTATATTAACTACCAGAACTTTCCTTTGTTGGTGGTGACAGGTCAAGGAGGACATGGAAGCCAAATGTGCAGGAGAAGCGGCTCTTCAGTTACATCCTAGACCGCCACATTCGAGTCAAAGTCACCACCCATGCTCTCCGTTGCATAGACAAGGCAGGTGGGATTGATGAGTATTTTCTGAAAACTCCTTACCAGAAGATGGATACAGAAATGGGCCTTGTCTGGAAAGCCAGAATTGAAAAGCTGTATGAAGATGTTGGGCACAAGCAGGTTGGTTTTATTAAAGCTGAAGCTGAAGCCGAATCCAACTTGGAACAGGGATTCAAAAACTTAAAAATAGACGAGAGGGAAGTCAAGAGACAAATGTATGGTTGGTCGAAGAAACTAAAACAGATCGAGGATGGAGCTGACAAACAAGTAGCTGATGTCGTAGACGCAAAGGTCGAGGTAGGAAGCTCTCATGTTGATGTTCCTGAGCAGTTGGTCGCAAATTCCTGAGTTTAGAACTCTTAAACGGATGTTCTTGGTTTTGGTCAGCTACTCCCCGTTTTTCAGAGTTTTGTTTCTCGTCAGGTTTTTAGAGAGAGATTGTAGCAGTAGTACCAAAGCCTGATAAGCAGAAATTTGTTCATCTTTTCGCATTACGGAAATTCATATGACATTTGCGTTGGTTTCATATACAGTTTTGTACGAAATAATTTATGTAATCTGCTCTCGATTGAGCCCCTGAATCGGTAGCAATGTTTCCGTCATTAAAGTAAAATTAAATTAAATTAAATTATGATGCACTTTAGAACTTGTCTTTCGTCTGTTCGGTTTTTATGTCCTCATGTTCTGTTTTTCTTTGTTTGCTAAACACAAGAAACGCGAAAACAAAAAGAAACATGACTCTCTAGAAAAACAGGACGTGAATGCCTTTTTACAAACCTGAAAAGTACAAAGGCTTTCAAAGTTAAAAGGGGTATTGCCTTAGTACTACGTAAGATTGAAGTTTTTTAGAAGTTAAAGGGGATTTGCACAAAACTTGGAAGAGGTGGAGTAGGGAGGTCAATTAACCTTTAAAATCTAGAGAATATATGCAGTTAATATCTAGAGGAAAACTATTTAGACATACAAAACTCACACTCTAATATAGATCTCGTTTTCTTGGTCACCTGATGACCCTAACCAAGGATTCATGGTTACTCATCTTTAGTTTCACATCTATTTATTCTCCACCCTTTATATTAAATCCAAAAGTGAGTGACCAGCGAAATATTATGCCTAATACAAGTGGGTTCTACATATGTGGGACCTACCTATATTAAATTTGGACAAGTATTTCAAATTTCGAGTGCAATTCATTCTTGTTGATTTAACTTCAAAATTAGAGGCGTTAAGTGACAGCCAGGTGAAGCTTTAACCAACATAAGCCCCTTCAATTTCTTGTAGTGCAAGACTTAATTAGCAAAGTAGTGAGCCCCACGACAGCCATTTTCTTTTTCTTGATTAGCAAACAACCAAAAAGAACAGAACAAAAACACAAGCTCTGTCACACTTCCCATGTAACTCACACACAAATTACATAGCTGTAATTCCTCACTAAAAATTCAAAAAAAAAAATCCATTAAAAAATAGCTGTAAGCTGCAGCCTTCACGTTCAAACACGCTCAAATAGTTTCCCAACACGCTTTCAAGTGACCACATTAGCAGTTAGCTTGCTCAAGAATCTTCCCTCACATGTCTATAAAACCAAGCTCACATTTTTCATCACTTTCTCACTTCAACACCATTACCTAGCAATGGCTAGGCAAACCTTGTCACTCGTAAGCCGCCGCCTCAAGAGTGCGGTGAACAGAATCAACCTCATTCTACTCAGCTTCAAATTAAACCGGTTGCGCTTGGCTTCGATCCTCGGTTGCTACACTTCTCGAGCCTCTACGAGGCACTGTTTGAGCTTCAATCACCGGTTGGGGCTGTACAGCTGCATTGAAGATGAAAATACTGATGGGAATCGGCGCGGTTTGAGAAGGGTTCAAAGCACAAGGACCCGTGATCATCCAAAGGACGACGACAACGACGACGATGATGATGATGTCGATCACAGGGCTGATGTTTTTATAGCTAATTTTCGCCGGCAGCTGAGGTTTGAGAGGCAGGTTTCTTTGCAGCTAAGGTACTGCAGAGGAGATAGTTTTTAGAGGGTATTAGCTAGTTTGAGACAGAAGGGTGACCTGGCCTCTATATTTAGCCACCAAATAAATATCTTACATATACAAAAATTCATTTCCAATTCGTTTATTTATTTGTTCTTGTTGGGATTTCAATTTTTTTGGTTCCAAATTTGAATAATAAAATTGTTGGTGTATATTGTATACAATTATTCACTTCTGTATTTGATATATCATATATTTACAAATCATATATACGATTACTTCTCTATGAATAATTTGTACATTCCTTCTTACAATTTTGTTGATGCCAAGAATCTTCCAAATTACAAGTCACATTGTTAATCATGATCGCAGAACACATTCCAATATCTGAACAACACGTGGCCGCCATTCACTGGTTATTTCAAAGTGTTTTGTGCAACAATTTTGAAAATGTAATAAGTTTTACATCAAAGATAAGCAAAGATTATCATCACAGTTAGACTTTTCAATACGCTTTCAAGAGAAGGATAACGTTATACCAGATTTATTAAAATATTTTTTGTTTTGTATGTGGTTCAATATTCTGGGTTTAACTTCAGTAGTACGTACCATTGAATGTTGAATGGTTTAAGATTCATTTGGGACCCGCTGCAAATTAATCTGGACCATTCAATGGCCGTACCATTGAATGGTACGTACCACTGAAGAATTTTCCCAATATTCTAGTAGAAAATGTGTTGGATTTATACCCTTGCATCTCAGGTTCGAAATTCTCCTCTTCTCTAAATTATTGTAATAATTTCGAACTCTCTCCCCTCTTAATAATAGTAAATTTAAAAAATAAAAAAACATAACGTTACACCAAGGTTAAGAGGGGAGCAAAAATGTACTCACAAAATTTAAGCTAAACGACTAAAAATAGAACATAATTAATGTACAAATGTATGGTATATCATTATACAGGTAAATATGAACAAATTCACGCAGGGAAATTAAAAAATCCAAATTACACCCTCCCCATCTTTCTGCATTTCAATCTAATCCAACTTTTTTTTTCTCAGTTATTTTGAGCTCACTTCATATGTCAATCTATGTGTCAAATATACACAGATTTTTACAACATCATATTTATGAATTAGAGTTTATCATTTGGATTCATAATCTATGACAGTCTCAAATGCTCCAACCAATGCCTTCACCTTGTTCTTCCTTTTCTCCATCAACTTGTTTGTAGTCTCCTCAATCACATCATTGTACGCAGGAGCTGAGTCCTTCTTCCCTCCTCCTTGTGATGATCCCCCGCTCGCTTGCTGCGGCTTCAGTGTTTCCTCTGCCACCTCAGCAGCCGGCTCTCCTGCCTCCACCGGCTTTGCTTCCTCAACTCCACCATCCACAACCACTTCTTCCTTCTCATCCAAAGCCTTTTCCTCAACATGTTTGCTTTCCTCCCCTGCATTTTCTTCTTTATTATCACTCTCTTTTTCATTTTCTTCTTTTACCTCAACTTCCTTCTCTTCACTTGCCAAACCCTCTTCCGCCTTTGTCTCGCCACTTTCATCTAATTTATTCGCCTTCTCTTCCCCGTCTTGTTGATCATTATCTGCCGGCTTCTCTTCTTTTTCGGTCAATACACTTCCGCTTTCTTCACTTCTGTCCTCCACATTTTCCTTCAGTTCCTCTGTATTAGCATTTGAACCCTCACTAGCCTTCACCTTCTCATCTTCGCCGCTATTCGCTTCACCCTCAGAAACACCAGCATCATGATCACCAACGTGATCAATCTCCTCGCCTTTCGGATCTGGAAGAATCACTTTATCATGCTCCTCACTCGAAATCTTACCTACCTCTTCAACCTCATGATGTTCCAAAGACTCTATAGCATCTAAATTAGCTTCGAGATTAAGTGTATGTGTTATGTCCTCGCTCTTCGGAGCTCTTGTTGAACCCGAAGAACTCTCCTTAACCGAACCGCTTGCGCTGCTCTTCTTCACACTCTTTGCATGAAAAAGCTGCGGCTTTCCAGCCCCAGACGTGCTCGATTTCATCCTCTCTATTCTTGGTTTCGGAGCATTCGAGGAGCTTTTCGCTGAAAATGACGAAGATCGCAGTGACGCGACCCTTCCCGGGGAGACCAACGCCTTCTGCAGCCTAGAAGGTGATGGTGGCTTGTCAAAAGATCTTCTTCTATTCAATGTAGGTTTTTGAGATGCTGCATGATCTTCGGAGCCATGTTTCTTGGCTCCGGCGGACGATGACCTCAGCGAATTTTCGTGCCTCGAGGCGCTTAACGTCGGCCTGAGATAGTTTGGGACTTGTTTTGCTGATGAGGTTGAAGAGGATTTTTCAGTGACTGTAGTTTGGGACTTGGTGAGCCTTTTGGTGGTTGATGATGATGTGCTCTTCTTCTCCCTCCTTGGAGAAGGGCTACTATCTTTAGATCTTGTTGCCATATATACAAGGTTTTAAAGATCGACAAGTCAATTTACGGATATATCGGATGAGATGAGAAGTTTCAGATGCCTACTACCTCCCTGCATTATCTAAAGAAAACATAAGTTAGAAATGAGCATTAAGACTTACTTTTTTTCAAAAAAAAAAGCTGAAAAACATTACAAAGAAGAACCACGTTAGATCTTAAAACCATACATATATATCAAATTATGATCTAGGTATAACAGAAAAAAAAATTCTTAAACTAAACACAAGACTGATTATAAGTATGTCCGATTAAATTAAGACATGTACTATGGTAATAAGTAGGGTTTAAGAAAAATCGATTATTTTATTAAGAAAACTTAATTCACAATACAATTTGTCTTTGAATAGAACATCATAAATAAAATCTAGAGGGTCTTCAAACAGCAGAAGAGATTCTCATCAGAAGAAAGAGAAAACAAGCTAACCGGTTAACATCTTTGAATAAATAACACTTAACTCAATGTAATTGACGTATTATGTTTCCAGACTGTCAATTACAATGTGTACATTGCCGTATTATGTTTCCAGACTGTCAATTACAATGTGTTAAGCGCATTGTCGTAATTAGATACTTATACCTTTGAAAATTATAGAGGTGGGCCTATGTGGCCCATCATCCCCCTTACATGTTTAATGTCATTTATTGTTGTGATCCACATAGCAAATAAACATGCAGTTCAGGCTCACTTAAGTCTGGACCAAATCCTACTGCATCAAATAGGAATCTAAGCACTGGACCTTTCATGGGAGAAATTTTTTAAAGTGCCAGGTTTTTAACCAGGTGCTCTATATGTCATAATATAAGTGGAGTGACACAGAAAAATATATTATTTCTTCTATTATGATATGTAAAGTACCCTTTAAAAACCGGGTACTTGAAAAAATCTCTCCCTTCATGAGAAGGAAGTCGGGTCCATAAGTAAACATTACCAATGGGATAAATTCATATGGGTCCCACTCCCATCTTCTATTCTAGGGTTACTTCTTGCACATGTATCCCGCCATAGTAGCGTTTCGTGTCAATGATACGGTGTCATGTGTAAATTTCTCTCTATAATGAGAAGTTCTAAGGACCAGCACCCGGACCACATGTACCATAGGGCCAAAATACAAAACATTACACATACCCCCCCGCCGCGCCCCCCCTCCTGATTTTGAGACTGACATCTACCCCACTTTGGTCTCGCCCTCTCTTTCATAAAAAATTCTTGGTGCTTCGGAGTATGGGGTACTCCAGATTTTTTAACTATTGGATCTTGATTTTTATATTTTAAAACAAAAATCTAACTGTTAAAAAACTCGGAGTATTTCGTACTCCGAGGTATGCAAGAAAATCCCCTCTTTCATTGTCTCCAAACAGAAGAACATCTCCTCTATGTAGCATTATATTATTGTCACGGAGGCAGATCAGCGGTATACCAGCCATCAAAGTCATTCTCCTCCCACTCAATGAGAGATAATGTTTTCTAGATTCTACAATGCTTGTTTCTCATGCATTATGAACCACTTCTTCTTTTCCTCCTTTTGTATTGTTAACGAAATCACATGTTTTCTGTATCCGGTACATGTATTATCATTTCATTTAGAAACCATACTTAAGGATAATGCTTGGGGGGGGGGGGGCGAGGGAACCTACTTGTCCCCTACTTATGATTAACGTATCTTCGACGTACAAACATCATAATCAGAACTGTTCATTTTCTTTATCATAATCTAAAGATCATATATGCAAAAAAAATCATTTAGTTTGGAGATCTTTTAGCCATTCCTATGCATCAAACAAATGAACGGTTTATCATGAGGATACTACTTGTTATCAAAATTGTTGATTGGTTTGACACATATGGATGACTAAGCGATATCCAAACTGAATGATATTTTGCATATATGATCTTTAGAATGATGATAAAGAGCATGGACGGTTTCAATTATAAAGTTCGTACATCGAAGATACGTTAATTATAAATGTGAGAACAAGTAAGTTCCCCATGGGAGAACACAAGTATTATCCCATACGTAATTTGATTACTACACAAATCCTATATGATATTCGGTTGGTTTGTTTAGGACCTTAGATCTTAATAAATGGAAAATCAATTGCAAATATTGCACTAGACAATAATACAACACACATGAAACCCATCACACAAACACGAACCATGCCTCAACTCTAATTACCAAACAAGTTGGCTTGTCAATAAAATGGGCGCGATAGCCGATTCTGGCCGACCCGAACCGTGCTCAACTCTAATTACCAAACAAATACAACATTGATAATTGAGAACATATTAGAGTCAACATTCACAAAAATTCTTCCACCATCATCTAAAACCTAAAATTGCAAGCAAAAACAAAAGGAAAAGCATATGGCGTAAGGAATATATGATCATGATCAGAAGAGTAAATTTGTAGGAACAAAAAGAATAACGTACCTTGATTGAAGCCAAAGTTGAAGGAAGAGTAAAACCAATCCAAAGGTAATTTATAAGAAAATCACAGAAAATGAGAAAATGGTGTGGAAGGTGATGAACATATGAAGGAAGAGAGAGAGATTGGTTGGAAGAGAACTAAAAAGAAGCGAAAATTACGTGCGCACGACTCAAAACTGGGTGGTGTTGCGGTGGTGGTGGTGGTGGTAATCAAGGTTAGTTGGAGGCCATTAAATCAAGTCATCTAAAAACTTCTAATTTTGTTTCATTAGATCGAACAATATTATTCGAGACATGTGGCAAAGGTTGACCTTTTCTTTGTTTCATAATTAATAATTTAATTACAAACTGATCTTGGTATTAACGTAACATAAGATGTTAATTAATTGTGGACATTAATATAGTTTAGTGTCTCTAAAAACACTTATAGAAGGGTTCTAGCTGAAAATAAAAGTGTCCGGCCAAACAAAACCTCGCTTTGTTAACGATCATTTCGTCTTAATACCGTGGAATTTTCTCGTGTTGTTTCAAACAAAAAATCTCTCTCTTATATGCGATGATCTTTAGATTTGTAGTACATGGTTCCATTGATTTACTAGCCATAGCTCTTGGTCAAGGAAGAGGTTTTAGGTTCAAATTTCTTTCTAATTTCCCTATTAATCATAATAATAAAAAAAAATAGAGGATCAAATCGCGTCGGGTATCTAGACTATGAATCAAACCATTAGTTCTTAAGCACAAAATTGAACGTAGTATTGATATCAACATTAGTATTGGGTTCATTGCCCACATTCTAATGCAGCTAGCTAGCTCGATCGTGTTGTTAAATTGATCAAGAGTCAAGAGTTTGAATGAGAAATCTGTATCATTAAATGCACAATACTGTCAAAGATATAAAACACTTTGAGTAGTATCAGGTCAAATTAAGTTAAAAAGTCATGGTCAAAATCAATCAAAATAATTTTAATTTACAATCAATCAGCTTCTTAATTTTCATCATTATTAAGTATTAGTTTAAAATTAAAAGAGTCAAATATAAGTTAAACACCAAAAGAGACTAATAAAAATACAGAAACTGTGATTTAAGAATCACAGTGAAAGATAAAACAATGTCAAAACGATCTGTGTGCCCGCATTATTTTGCACATAATCTGTGTTCGCGAGCCTTTCGCAGGGAGCAGGCTAGGAACACACGGGCCGGCCCGTCTGTTGGTCCGAGCCTTTCTATTGGCGTTTGCTCCAACATGCTTCACTCCTATCCCTTCGGAGGGATGCTCGTGAGACCTTCTGTTGTATGGTTGTTGTCAGGCGTGCCACTATTAGCTTCTGCCAATAGAAAGATGTAATATGTATTAAGTACTTGCTCCACAAGTAATATAACTTCCGTTCATCGGATTGGGCGACCTAGTTAGATAAGTGCAGTTAGGTTCTTTTTATTGCCTTGCTTGTTAAGGACTTTATTCTCTCTCGATGTTTATACCAGAGATTGCTTGAGATAGGATTTCGTTATAAACTGGTTATAACCAAAATGCCCCACGCTCGCGCATACACAAAGGTAAAGACGATAATTAAAGACGGAATGTAAAGACTGTAATTGAAGTGCTTGAAAGTAAAAACTTGTAAGTAAAGGACAGTAAGTAAGAGCTGATAACGAAAGACTTTAAGTAAAAAGATCAATGTTATTACATTTTAAGTTCGTCACAGACTGAACAAACGTCCATCGGATTAGGTTTTGTTCCATCGGGATGGTTTCCTGTTCTATTGGGATGATTTTAAGGCTAGTTCCTCAAGGGAAATTATCAAATACTCTCTGGCCTAAGATTCTCAATCGATACTATCGCCGGTTTGGCTGGATAGCAGAGCTAAATTCACTACTCCTCGGGGGAGTTAGGATATATGATCCTAGGTTGCTAGTCTTTGGCTTCTCGAAGTCGCTGGCTACACAAGTAGTGCGAATGAGAAAGCAGCATATAGAGACGAAGTCTGTATCTGGAAAAGGCTTTGAGGGGTTTCCTCAGAGGTTTCTTTCTAAACTAGAGAGTTCTCTTTTTAGTTGGTTTGAGTGTCCTTGTCTTTGAATCCTCTCCTCGTTTATATAGACTAGCAGGGAGCCCATGTCATCGCCGTCACTTCTCTCTGCCTTTGAAGACTTAGTGAGGAAAGGCTTAATCCGGAAAGCACAGGTAACGCCTCTGATCAGCCTACTCCCACTGAGAAAAGGTTCTTTATTCGTAGTCTGGTTCCCTCCAATTTGCCCAGTGCTTTGCATTAAATGTAGTCAATGGAGGACTATTCAGACTTACTCCCTTTTCGTCTATTGGCCTGGGTTGGGCCTTTCTCCTTTTTAGGCCCAAAGCTCATATAGACCAATGGGTGCACCACATGACCGCTGTCACTTCGCTTCACCAGCCGTCACTTGGAGACTTTAGCTGTTCTCTGAAGATTTGATTTGCTTTCCCCACACTGCAGAGATCTTTGCATTTAATGCTCTAGTGGGGGTAGACGCAGCCTTTATCCCCAATCATTTACTGGACTGGGCTGGGCCTTGCCTCTCCTGCTTAGCCCATTAGATATTTTTCGGTGTAAACAATCTGAATTAGTGAGTGGATGTTATAAAGACTTGTTCAACCAAAATCTAAACGTGTGCAACAATGGCACTAATGATATCTCCACCAAACTCATCGTTTATAAAACATGTGGAAAGGCCAGCTTCATCATCAATGGATGACAACAAATGGAATACAGTTCGTGTAATAAGTATTGTTCCTGAAAAAGAGAAAGTTCATTAATATTTATTTTTATCTAATATACAACAACATTTTAAATTTGGATCGTGTTTTCAATGGTTTTTTTTATTAATTGAGAATGAAAAATCGAACTTGGGACCTCTTTAACATTAAAAAGGAATTTTGCAACTAAATCAGAAATTAGTTAGTAGTTCATTTTCGATGGTTGATCTTTAAAATCAATTTATATTAAAGCTCTCTATTAATAAGAGATTTTCCAAGATGAGACAAATTTTGTGTAATATGTAGTAGTGAGATGTGAGTTTCAGGTCAACCGGCTATATTATGATGATCGACTGGCCACTCAAACCACGCAACTATACCGCAAAATCTATCTCGTACTGGAGGAGAAAACCCTAGACCTCATCATATGATACATTAACCTAGGAGCAATTTTTATCTAATTTTCATTGCAAAAGGACTTGCCTTCCCATTCATTGCCATTATATAATTGTGTAAGTTGATAGCAGTTTCTTTGTGTATCATTTGTTCGTGTGTGAGTTGGATAGGGAAGTCGAAAGTAGTTCGAACGTAGAAAAGTGGTTTTCTTAAATTTAATTTTTATCTACTTATAATTTGGACAAGAGTGTGCTGGTGGATCATTATTAGTTCCAAAACTAAATTAAAGTTGATTACGTACGTGCACAAGTATTAAAATATAACCAAAGAATATTAGGTCCATACAACAGCCATTTAATAATTAATCAGACCACCACCTAGCAAAATGTAAATAAATTAAAATAAAATAACAATAAAACCCCAACAAGAAAAAGCAACATATAATTTTCTCTAGTGGGGGATTTGGACAATAACATGTCAAATTAAAAATATTGATGTGGCCCTATATATGTTGTGGAATAAAGCTTTAATCCCTGCGGTGTTCATTATGTTTTAAATTTAAAGTATAAACTCTAATGTTTTTTCTTATTATTTTAAATATAATATAGTGCAATTGCTCTTATGTAGTCCATTTGTGGCACATCCTTTTCTTTCTGCAGGCCATTACTAAAATTAACTAAATAAAAAATTAATCAACTCGTTCCAACAAGAAAAAATTTCATCAACTCGTAATATTATGGTTTTAAGCAATTTTAATTTAAGTAATTTAACCAAGAAGAGGAACATAAAGTAGTGGTGTGGTAGGAGATGATGATCACCTTTCCATGCTACACATGGCAAATAAATAAACTACCAACAAAATTTGAGGTTCGTTTGCGTTTGGTATATAAATTAAAAATATATATTTTTAATTATTAAAAATATATATTTTTAATTATTAAAAAATGGAAATCCAATTTGTGATTTCTTATAAGGACCAAGAAATAAAAATGAAAAAAAATAATAATGATGTAGATGTGGCTGCTGGGATTCGAGCCCAGGTCTCCACGGCCACAACGTAGAATTCTTACCACTAAACTACAGCCACAAGTTGTGTTTTAATTAAAATCTAATTAATATGTTTTTAACAATAAAATTGGTGTTTAGTAACATATTTCTAGAAGGAAACCAAGCATGTGGAAACTACTCAAGAACATCCCTTGTTCCAAAGCATATAATATCGTCTTTGAAGTTACCAAAATTGTTGAGACACTAATGAAAAAAGTTTGCTACTAATACCAAATACAATATAATCTTAAAAATCAAAAGAAATAATAATAAAATCATTATGGTTTCGTCACAAAATTCAAAAGGAAATTTATCTTTATCTATATATATAAAGGGAGAACACAAATTTAGTAAAACATTCGTTATACCAAATTTGTCCCTCCCTACATATAACTATTAAAAAAACTAAATTAATTATAAAGGAATAAAAAAAAATTTATACATATGATTTAAAACCACCCCAATAACTTTTTTTTAAATTTTTATTTCTTATTTTTAAATTACATAAATATATATATATATATATATTTTAAGAGCTAATTATCACGCGCGTAGATCTAAGGATAATGCTTGTGTTCGTCTATTGAGGACTTACTTGTCCCCCACTTACGATTAACGAACTTTTACAGTTCGAACATCATAATCGGAATTGTTCATTTTTTTTATCATCTTCTAAAGATCATATCTACAAAAAATCATTCAATTTGGAGATCATTTAGTCATTCATACGTGTTAAACTAATCAACAGTTTTGGAACAAGTAGCATCCTCACAATGAACTGTCAATTTGTTTTATGCACATGAATGGCTAAAAAATCTCCAGATTGAATAATTTTTTGCATATATGATATTTAGATGATGATAAAGAGAATGAATGGCTCTGATTGTGATGTTCAGATGATAAAGGTTTGTTAATCGTAAGTGGGAGGACAAGTAAGTCTCCCATAAGGGGACACACGTATTATCCTTATTTAAATTCTTCTTTTAAAATAAATTTTAAAAAGGGTTTGTGAATTTAACTCATTTCGTGCAGGCCATGCATAAAATAAAAATATCCATGAAAAACAAATTGCAAGCGTAATGTTGCAGCAAAGACATAAGTTAAACAGATCTGCTTATACAACAAATTAAGATGAAGACACAGTACGTGTATTTATTTAGGGCAAGCAAACTTCATCTTCTTCATTGTGTAGTTGATTATTATTATTATTATTAATGAATGAGAGAAAGATACAAATGGAAATTAAACACATGAAAGATGTGCAACCAAAACGTCACAATCATATATGCAATGAATTTACAAACAAGTTGCTTCAATTTATGTGTTGTGATTTTTTCAGAATAAAAGCATGGAATGATGCCATAGATTTGCACGTATTATAATATGAGTGAACAAGATAATTGATATGTCTCATTTCAAAGAGTAATTTTTTAATATACTAAGTAGAAGATCACATGATGTTACAACTTCACTCAAATTATGACACATGTCACATTTGAAAAAGCTCTCCAAATTTACCAAAAGACTTGAATAAAAATTTGAAATTGCATTGATACCTAGACTTAGCCAAGTTGTCAAGTTCGAATTCCTATCACCGTAGTTCAGATAAATTTAATGTATATTATTCAATTTATCTTATCATTTGTCAAAAGAAAAATCTAAAATTGCATGAAAAGAATTTCCTTGCAAAAGTATTTTCGTGGAAATGCCAAATATCCTTTAAAATGTAGTGAAAAAAAAGTAAAGAAATATATTATTGGGGGTAAAAAAAGTGATGAGTGTGGATCCACAAATATAAACAACGTCGTGCTCACCAAATTCTCCTTTCAAGTTTCAAGATTCTGTGGATTCGATCCTTGACAAATTCACGGGTTTTGTTTTTGTCGATAAAAAACTTGTGTACTCAAATTCTCTTTTCTTTTTATTTATTTTTTAATTTTGATGAATTTTGATTCATTGATGAACTCAATTTAAATGGACGTCTATTTTGTCCTCAGGGTGACTGTTACCAAGCAATTCTCTGATCCTGACATCTAGGGATTAGTTCGATTATCCTCCTCTCCTTCTGAAAAATAATTTCTAATGGATGAGTTGAGTGACAAATAAAAATGCACAACACTTCCAATCCAAATAACTTGTGAATAAATTAGTGGTTAGAGTTTTTTGTGTCAACTCACTGTTTTATGCATTGGGACATTTTTTTTCTAATGAATGAGTTTTTTTTTTTTGGGTCAAATTCTAATGAATGAGTTAAGTGGCAAATAAATATATACAACCATATAATTACAATAAAAGGTGGGGGTTTGAACTAAGTCACACAATGAGCATGCACTATTAATTTGATATTATAAAAAACTTAGCAAAAGTCGTTGTAAGGGGAGGATGAAGGAGAAGCACTTCGGCTTTTCCTCCTGCTCGACGCTCCACTCACTCTTTTGATTTTTCTACTGTGATCAATAATAGTCCCTTTGTGGTGATTAAGTATATGTCTAACAGTCTAATTTTGCTTATATTTGAGTTCTCCATCACTTATTTTTTGTCCTTTTTCAATCCAATCTTCTTCCAAAATACTCCCTCTTATGTTTTTTGGGTAGTTGGATAGTCTAGGTTTGGCAAGAGATTGGATTAAATTTTTGTGTTGTGGGTTTTCTAAATTATAGTGCGACTTTTGTTCATGTTAGATTTGTCCTTTTGAGCTTGTGTCTTTTGTTCATGTTTCATGGTGGCATTGGTGTGGTTTATCCTAATGCAACTGGTAGCTTCATTGGTGGTTTTGTGTGCAGAGTCACTATTGTAGCGATAACTATTTATTTCTTTTGCAGTTCCCCTTCAGAGTCGACATTGCTTGTATGTGAGTGTTCCCTTACCGATTTTGTTGGCGAGTTTGTACGCAGAGTCTCAGGAGGCGGATTATGAAGTGATTGAATTTCTAGTTGTCAAGATTGAAGTTTTTTTAGCTTTGGAGGGTTGGATGTGTTCTCATGCTTGTCATTCCCAAAGATCCACCAATATGGTAGCTATTAAATGGTGGGCTAACCCCACATGCTGAACCAACTGAAGGAGAAGGCACGGTGATTCCATGCATTGCGGAGCATGGAGATTTGCTGCTCCCGCATGCTTAGCCAATCGACCAGCGATAGTTGATGTCTGCAGCTGCCATGTCAGCTAGCCGTTGGTTCTTTTTTTTTTTTGTCAGCTAGTCGTTGGTTCTTTTTAAATATATATATATATATGTGTGTGGAACGGTAGTTCTTTTGCCTTATATATATGTGTGTATATATATATATATATATTTCTTTTAATTGTTGTGTTTAGTTCTTTTGTTGCAACGTTTAATTTTTTATGTTATTGATGTTGTAATATATAGATCAAACTAATCAAACATCAAACTAATACAACACAAACAATATCCAACGAAAATCTCGTAAATGTTTACCACCATACACTTGTCATATCTGAATTATCATAGGTTAACTATAGTTTATCTCTTATAAGAAGTTGAGTGTGAGAATTGTACCATATCTTTTTCCATTAGAGTAAAGTAATAATATTAGCCTTTGACTGTTGAAGACGGTTCACCATTAGTCCTGGGCTAATCAATTAAAAATTATTATTTGATGGGCTAAAGATTAGCCCTCTTCAATTAGCCCAGAGACTGATCGGAGTTGGCCTTAGATTGGCCAAGTTGACCTTGTTTTTTGTTTTGAGTCCTTTTTGTTTGAGGATCCTTCGGATTTAACCCAGGATAACCTATTTGAAGTTTGTAGTACTTTTTCTTAAAAAAATAATAAAACCGCTATCATTTCGCTTAAAAAAAATATTAATTTGATATTGAACTCACCGTTAACGAGATTCAATCTTGATTCGAACATAACCTCACACTTATAAGTAGCCCATTTACCGTAGTTTAAAGTAGTAATATCGTTTGTAATACAAAAAGTAACTTGTGCATAAATTTTTATTTATATGTTACTATATTTGAGTAATACTTTAAGTTAAAATATTCTATTTACTAGGAAAAATGTTAAAATTTTTTGTCTGATTAAAAGGAAAGATGTTATAGATATACATGAAAGAAAAAAGAGGAAAGATGCTACTATCATTGTTAACCCTCCTAATAAGAATAATGGTAGATGTTCAACACAATTCATTGTCAAATATTGGAAGACATTTGAAGCTCTTCCCCTGTTGCTTAAAAATAGATGGGTTTAAAATAATTTTTGGGAAAGCTTAATTTCTTTGATAACCATGTATTTTATTGTCTCATAAGGATTTAAATTCGTTTTTCATATTAAATTAAGATTTGTCTGTATGTATTCTTTGCTAATCAGGATTTTCAATTTCTAGTAGAATTCTATATATAAGGCTCAAGATCAACTAAGACTTAAAACTTGTTCTCAATTGTTCGTTTATGGGGGTCCTATTCTTGATGCAGATCTAGTCTAAATCGCTTATACTTATTGTCCGTTGCGTTGTTGCTTCGACCCATAAGGATACTTTTTATGCAAAAAGAAAATGTTAGATTTTCAAATACCTTTCAACATGTTTTTTTTGTATTTAGTTTGTTTAGACATAATATGAAGTTATTCGTATATTAGCGCTCAGTTCCTGACAAGTTAGTAAAGTTATTTTGAAATATTCTTTATTATTATAATTTAGATTTATGAATACGTATTAGATATGTATGGATAAATAGTGTATTTTTCTATGAATATGTAGTTTTCATCCACATAAGTCGACTCACTTATTCACAGACATCAAAACCCATCTATCTGATAAGCAAAGTGAAAGAGACCCACTTCAAGTCTTCAACCTCAAGGTGGATTGTAATTTACTTGGACCTAAAAAAAATTAATTAAATAAAACCAGTCCTAATTTTAATAATTAAAAAAAAAACCCCACAGAAGAAAAAATAGTATGAGGTTGGACGGCGACTGAGGTGGCGAAGTTGGTATGGGCCGTGTGGGGTAACATGGTAAAACCAATATTTGACCATGTCGTCACAATCGTCCACAGCCGTCGATCGTTGACCCTTTATCTGATCCAACGGTTCACAATTGTCCGAACTCATTTTCTCATTCGGACGGCACTACACTTTGGCTGTTGTTTGTTTCGAGTTAAGCTTCCAAAGCTGGAAAGAAATAAACTCCAAAAATATTAAAATTAAAATAAATAAGAAAATGAAAAATGAAAGTCCAATATTACAAGGGACTTCTCTCTAAGCCTTGGATCATTCACTTCACACAGGCGTTTTTGCCCCTCTCTCTCTCTCTCTCTCTCTCTCTCTCTCTAAAAGGAAAAGCCTTTTTTCCTCTCTCTCTCTCTAGAGTCTTAAAAAGCTTCCACTTTTGGCTTCTGGGTACTGGAAGGAGGAAGAAGAAGAAGAAGAACAACAACAACAACAACAACGAGGAGGAGGAGGAAGAATAGGTAGAATTAGGACAACGGATTATCAATTTTATTTTGTAACTCCTATCTAAATTCAATGATTGTTGAATTGTATTTGGTTTTCTTCAAAATTTTCAAATTTTTCCATCTGGGTTTTATCTCTGATAATCGTTTTCGGTATTGGATAGCTGCTGGGTTTGCATCTTCTTCATCATCTTCCTTTTTGTCCAAACTTTTTCAATTTAATTTAAATTATCATTTTTGGTAGGAATTCTGAATTTCTGATCATTTTTCTCAGCTGGGTTATCTTCCTTATCAATAAAAATAAGCACTTTTCAAGTCCAAAAGTGAAAACTTCTGTTGGGTTTGTTGGAATATATATGGAGGAGAAATGATGATAAACTTTCTCTTTTTTTCCCTCCTTTTAACTCGTTTTTATTTTCTCAAAAATTCAGCTTTTTTTTTTTCAAGTCCTTAAATCACGGGGAGGGAGTCTTCGATGAAAATAGAAAATAGGATCATTGTGTGGAGAATAATTCATGAAAAAAGGGGTTTGTGGCCACTTTTTTGGGATGATATATGGGGCATGTGGCCATTTGGAGTCCTTTTTTTACTCCTTGCTTTTCTTCCTTTTTATGTTTTGACACAATCAAAATTTTGGGTTTTTGGGTTCTCTTTCTTATCAAAGGATTAAAAAAAATGTTGGGTTTCTCTTTGTATCATCAATGATGCAACTAATGCCAACAGAGGTCTTAATTTGCCTATTGTTGCTTTTTAATGCTTAATCCTGCACGTTTGAGCTTCTAATCATCTGTTTTGTTGAATTTTACATGTTTTTTGTTCTAATTCGTATTCTGTGTTCTGCATAGAAATATTGCTTGTTTCAATGTTTCGTGTTTGATAGTGCTCTGAGTTCTGGAATTGTTGTGGTATAGTTTGGACTTAGATACAAAATTGTTGTTTATGGACATAGCATATATGCATTTTTGTAGGGTAGACATTAGTACAGATAATGAATTAGGAAATAGTTATCGAAGGCAGTTAATCGTGTATGATGGAATAATCAACGAAAATGGTTATGGTAAAGTAAGAAAGTTCTCTTTTAATGTCAATGAAATCTCAGCAGATGTTGAGTTTTTTGAGGTGAAAGAAAGGCTTATCCTTTATAGTAGAATAAGGATTCCATGCCTCTGACTAGGAAACTTGTTTGTGGGGACTATTACTTCCAGCAGAGGAAATGCATCAATATTTCTGGCCTCCAGCTTCCTTTGTCGTCAAAAGATCTTGAAATTTAAACCGTAGTAAGATAGTCGAAATTAGAACCTTAATCAGATTCCAAGTTTTGTTCATTTATGCCAGAATTTTTTGTCGGATTCTTTGTAGCTTTCTGGTTTACTTTGGATTCTTGTTACATTCCATTAGCAATGACGAATGTGTGATTCATCTCTCTGTGAACATTTTGTGTGTTGTTTTGCCTACATATGAGATGTAGTGCTTGCACATGAAATATGAAACGTATTTTGTTTTGTCCGTTACAGTTGTTCTTTAGGACTATTAGTTATGAAATGTCTGCACTCTTCTTGTTTCTGTGTTTTTCCCATTCCGTAGAAATTGCCAATTTTGAGTACTAAAGTTTCGTTGACTACTTTATGGTACTTCACCATCTAGATCTGGATTATCTCTCACTAACAATCTGCATGGAACTTGGAAATTGTTGTCATTTTACTTGGAAAATGGCATCGATGATCTTAAATTTTTCTGTTACTGTTCTTACAGAATTGAAACATACGATCAACATACATGGATGAGTACTCTGGTAAAAGAGCTGTTGAAGGGCTGGTCTCTAAAAAGGGATCTGGTCTTGTTTTGAGGGAAACCCCCAATAGAGACCGCAATGCTCAGCTCTGTAGCCGACTGGGATGCAGTGGAAGATTGAACTCTGTGAAAGGCTCTCAAATTGAAAAGGCCAAACCTTCACGGCCAGCTTTTCGCTCTTCGTCAAGTGGGAAAGAGATAGTTGGAAGTTCTTCAAGGTCTTGCGTTGGTGTTGGCAACACAAGAAAGTCCATTGCAGAACCTTGCAAAAAGCTATCTTCTAATTTGGAAACTGATTCATCTGAAACCAGTAGTGTTCAGGATGATCCAGAAGTTTCAGAACTTGCCCCGCCACCTGGAAAGATTCAAAGAGGGCTGCACCCTCAAACTAATAATGCTGTGTCTAGTGAAGTCACCTTGATGGAAGTTGGAAGCTCCAATGTAGCATCAAGTACAAGATCTCGAAGGAGTTTCAATCAGAGATCTGGATTGCACAGCCAAGATTCCTTACTGGGTTCTAATGTTCCTATGGGATCTAAAAACACCATGCAGACACGGGCTAGCACAGCCAGGAATGGTTTAAGAAATCTAAGATGCAATTCAGTATCTGACGTTGTCCCGTCCAGTTGTTCATCATCAGATTCAAGCCTTGGTCGGAGAGAGATAAAGAAGAGAACTTCCAAAGGAGAAAGTAGTTCTGCTGCTAAGGGGAAGAAAATGAATGGGTCATCGTCAGCACAAAATTCCAGTTCTAGCCATGGCATCTCAATTTCTGATTCAAGAAGAGCTGGAAATATGCCTTCTAACAGGGATAACAATGGTGTTGCATCAGTTAGGACTCGGAGAACTGTCACTGGTCACTCGAGGGGAAGGCTGCTTCCTAATCAAGGAAGTGGAAACAACTCGTCATCCAATGGATCCTCTGCAGTTAGCCTACATACGTCTCAACCTGAAATGTCTATCAACTCGAATGCTTCTAGTTCATCACAACAGTTATCTGCTGAAGTTCCTTTAATTCTGCCGAATTCTTATAGCCGGCCAGGTAGTAGCAGTGGTACTTTACACGGCATTCTGCGAGCTGGTGCTTCAGATGTTGGATTTTCCCGCTCTCTAATGAATCAGGATGGACTGCGGCGCTACAACATGGATGGGATAGCGGAGGTATTATATGAAATTTTGATGAACATTTGTGGGGCCTTACAACATGTTTGCCTTGTATCAGAGAGAGCACAAAAGAATTGACGAGTTGTACCTTCATTTCTTAGTCTGTTTATTTCAAACAATTGTGCAGGTATTGCTGGCACTCGAGAGAATTGAACATGATGAAGAGCTATCATTTGAGGTAGTTATTAACTTCTAATAGAATTTTGTGTTCCCATGATTGAATTTTGTTCTTTAACTGTATTTTTTTCATATTTCAGCAAATACTTGTTCTCGAGACCAATTTGTTCCTGAATGGCCTAAACTTCCACGATCAGCACAGAGACATGAGACTGGATATCGACAACATGACATATGAGGTTTGCTATTGTTGTGCACTGCGATTCATTTCACATAGAAATAATCTGTAGCATCTCTCATTGTTCTTTTATGTTTGAATAATATTCGGGCCTGGTCAGGGTGCATCTGAACCTTTTGTTATCATCAGTGCCTCTGTAATGAATCAATTCGAATAATCAACTAATGCTCGGTTTAAAATACTATAATTGGGTACAACTTTTTTACCTTCATCTGTTTCATTTATGATATTCACCTACTTGGATGTCAGGAATTATTAGCTCTAGAAGAGAGGATGGGTACTGTCAGCACAGCATTGCCAGAAGAAGCATTGTCCAATTGCCTTAGGAAAAGCATCTATCAGTTTACACCCCAAGAAGATGCATCCGTAAGCTGTGATGGGAAGAAGGAGGATGTCAAATGCAGTATCTGCCAGGTCCTTTTCCAATAGCTCTAACCTTTTGTTCCTTTAAAACTTTGTGTAATATGTAGCAGATGATTATTTAATGCTAAAGTAGAGGGGTTGCCTCCAGAAGTTTTCACCCTGAACCTGCACTAGCGCAAGTCAGTTCCTCGGTTTTAGAACTAGCTCAACATGCTTCCAAATGTTATTTAACATATATCATAAAGTTCAGAGTGGATCTAATCAGATATCCTTAAATTTGTTTTCGGGTTGTACTAGTTGAATCTTATTCTTTATATATAGAGTTATACTTATCGGTCTATCTTTTTTACAGGAAGAGTATGTGGCTGGAGATGAGGTTGGAAGATTGCGGTGCGAGCATAGCTTTCACGTTGTCTGTGTAAACCAGTGGTTGCGGCTTAAGAATTGGTGCCCTATATGCAAAGCAGCGGCAGCACCAGCTCCAGCACCCTCACCCTCGCCACCCTCCACATAATTCAGTCATTAAATTATTTAGAGGAGAAACTTCCTCATTGTACAAACTTGCTCATCTTTCTTCTTTTTCAAGTTTACCCTTTCCATGTACATATCGATTCTCTTCCGTCTCATCTCATTCAACTAATAAATCCAAGCTGTTGGTCTTACAGCCGGAATCCGCCTTCACTTGTGGAACTGTGAATACATACAAAGTGGTGCTGTTTCTTCAAACGTGTTTCTTTTTCGGTTTTCAGTTTAGGCGGCATCATTTCGATGCTCGATATGTTGGAATTTTGGTTATCCCAACTGTTTCTGGCAATGATCGTTATAGAATTCTCCATAATGATGCCCGATATGTTGGAATTTTGGTTATCCCAACTGTTTCTGGCAATGATCGTTATAGAATTCTCCATAATCTACAACAGAGGTCATTTTTTCGGGACTGGCTACAGTGCTCGCAAGCATTGGATGCTCACATCGATCTCACCCTCCTTTCTCCCCCCCCTCTCCATTTAACGGTGAGATCGGTGTGAGCATTCAATGCTTGCGAGCATCATAGCTTACTCCCATTTTTTCGGTGCAGTTCGATGTTTGCATGAGTTTTTCGGTGCCATAATTTACCATTCGTTTTTCGAACTTCATTCAACTACACCGACGCGTATTCTCAGATGAGATGGTTGCCGGCTGTCATGGCATTCGTATGTTGTCGGAATTTGATCTTGTACAACATTCAGGTTCACATACAAAGGCAACATTCATGTTCCAAACTCCAAAGTGCTGCCAACAGTTCTCTGGTCCTATATTGTACTTGATCGTGCGTATGTTCAACTTCAAGTACATGCTCATTATCTCTTAAATTCTTGAGTGCACATCCGATAGTTAAATTCAAGGGTAATTTTTACTTTACTACTTTTATTTTTTTTTCTTCTCACTTTCATACCTAAAGTTTAATTTTTGTACCACTTTCATACTTCCGTTAGCATTTTCGTCGAACGCTTCGTTAATTGATGACGCGACATACCTTTGGCCCATTAAATTTGCTACGTGGACGACTTAGGTTGGATCTTCCACTCAAAAATCGACACATGGAGCTTAATAAAATTCTTTGTTGATTGGGTATTTAATCCAAAATAAAATGTTTTCACCAAATAAAAAATAAAAGAGAAAAATAAAAAAGCAACTCATTCTCCCACCTGCGACAACCTCCACCCTCCTATCCAATTCGGTGACCACCCTCTCTTCTCTCCCTTTTCTCATCCTCTTCTGCCTTCCTCCTCTCGATGAAGCATTGATCGTGGCAAGCGATCCAGTCGGGAACAAGAGAGAGAGAGAGAGAGAGATGGGACGCCGATAGAATGAAGTGACTTCACCGACTCCACTTCAAGATTCTGTGACGTTGACAAGATATAGCGGAAGAAAGTGCAGTTCTTGGTAGCACTGGATGAACGCCGAGATCGATCTGTTTTCTATTTGGACGTTGCTGGCGGAGGAGAGGAATAGATTGAAGGGATCGTAGGAGAAGGTGAGGTGGTAGTGGGGGTTTTTAGAGAAGAGCTTGGAGAGGGTGGGGCTGAAAAGGAAAAGAGATTTTTTTTATTTTTTTATTAGTTAATTGTTTTTTAAATATTTATTTAATTTTTCACTCCCACGTGGCAAATTTGGTGGGCCAAAGCTGCGTCACGTCATCAATTAACAGAACATTTGACGGATATGCTAATGGAAGTATGAAAGTGAAAAAAAAAATCAAACTTTAGGTATAAAAGTGAGACGAAAAAAACTAAGGATAACAAAGTGCGAATTTCACAATACTTAGGTAGTAAAGTGAGAATTACCCTTGAATTTAACTACCAGATGTGCACTAAAAAATTGGAGAGAATCTAACGAGTCAATCTGAGTCACTTAAAAGGACAAGCATGAGCGTGTACTTGAACATACAAGCGCTCAAGTACATTGTTGTACTCTAGAATTTTCGAATATTTTATCGGCATGGACCTACATAAATTACTCATAACCAATACATAAAAAGGAGAAGAAAACCCAAGTCATAGTAGCAAAGACTCGACTTACATATCCCACGTTGTATACTCTTTTCTCTTGATCTCTCTTGTCACATCACATGGTCAATCACGTGACGAGGGAAACAAAGAGAGACGAGTGTACATGGGTATTGTCTTAATACCACGTAGAACTAAAGTTTTTTTTATGTTACATGGGTGTTTCTCTCGTCGACTTGGTAGTCAATCAGCAAACATTTAACAAAATGCAAAACCAGGAAACAGCCCAAAAGTCAAAAGGAGTTGCAAATTCCTATGATGCCATTTCAGGAAATTTTCCAGAGCCTTTTATCCGCTGTGGAAATGCAATAACTGAAGGTTTTCATAAGCTTCCAATTTCCCAGGTAAACATGATCTTTGTCGTCAAATGAAGCCACATATATCTCACACTGGTTTTTTTCTTTCCACTGAAAACCTAGCAGTGGCAGTGACGTAAGTCCTAGGATGTCTCGGGACCCATCAAAAACAACCAATGACAACAGTTCCAAAGACAAGTGAAGACCTATGAATATTCGATCCCAACCCAACAACCACATCAAATGTTGTTGCAGAAACCAATGTATTTTTTTTGTTTCTGGAATTCTGCTTTTGCTCCATTTTCCCAAAAGCACATATGATTGGACTTTCATTGTTTATAACTAACAAATTAAGGGGATTTTCCAGTAAACTCCGGGGTTTTTAACTGTCAGATCATTGGTCAAAAATACAATAACCATGTCAGATCATTGGTCAAAAATACAATAACCAAGATCTAACGGTTAATAACCAAGGTTCTGCTACTTATGAATCTGAAGCTTCCTAGAAATTGCAGAACAATTGTTTAATGACAAAGCAGAAAACTAGTTTACCAAAAAAATGCAGAAAAGTAAGCCTCAAAATCATGCATTGGCAATCTATAAAACTCGATCAGCCAATCTTTAATCCATTTAACCAGAAAATAAAAATCTGAACTGATCCATCAGAACTAGAAATACCAATTAATTTACAACAATCGATCATAATTACAGTCAGAAATTAACACAAGAAGGATGATTAAAGTTCAAAGCTTGAAAAATAACAGTGCTTAAGAAACCTGGTACTGAAGAAAAATCTTTAATAGGAGGAGAAACGAAAGCAGAAACAGCGATGACACAAGTGCATGTTGATAAGCAAGGATTATATAGCTGATGAAATGAAAAGGAAAGAGAGAACAAGTGGGACGTATAAAGTGATAATCCAGGAGTTAATTTCCGTACCTGTGAGAGGAGTGAGTAATTCCAAAGTTCATACCAAAACAATATCCAAAGATGTGCCACATTTCAGAGAATTATTTTGATCTGCAGCATGGTACTGCAACGTAAATCAATATACCAGCGGGTTTACTCGTAATAACCCGAATCAGATAAGTTTCGAATCATGCCAATGCTTTGCTTATTAACAACTGTTGCCCTTTTCTATTTAATTTAGTTATACTTCTATAGATTCCACTAATTTTGTTTCTGCTTATACTTTCATTTTTAGCTTATATACTTCATGATGAAGCTCAATCTGACCCTAGAAAATCGTCAAATTTGAGACAGACATCAGAATTAGATTACAGTCCTGGCCATGTAATAAAAATGTTTCTTTTTATTAACAGAAAAAATAAAACAACTTACTCATAAAAAACAATTGACAGTAATTCAAAATGTGAATGATTGTGTTTCTGTGTGTGCACGCAGAAATATAGCCACAACAATTGTTTTGCATGATAAAAGGTTAAATATACATTCACAGATGTCAACTAGAACACAAGAGCAGAGAACGATAATTTGGCAGATAAATATTTTGAGTGTCATTTATGAACACTAAAGTTAAACTCATGCCATCAGGGACAGCTCAATTGATGTCGATGTGTTATTGATATTGAAATTTAAATCAATTCTAAGATTCTAAAATACATGCAGAGCATACTGCAGCTCTTACACAAGCAAATGTACCTCTCACCGAGCTACAGAACAGTATCCCAGCAAAATCTTCTTATATTTCCTCCATTGGCTGCAATTGCACGAAAGCGTGAGATCTGGAGCGGTAGCAAATACAGCAGCATCTATGTTAAACATACAACAGAACAACCAAACATGAGGATTCAGTTTGAAAACACCCTTGAATGGTTGCAGTTAGATAATTCTGGATCGGTCCTGGCTCCTCAGCAAGCAATTACAGACATTTGATGCTCAAACAGATGATTTCACCGTGCAATACCCGGAACTTTACCCACTTAGGAACCATCTGATGCGTCCTGGCAATGAGATTACAATTATTTGAATCAATGATCTCCAACAACTGGTGACCTTAGGACCTTTGAACCAGAACAGACCGACCCAACCACAACTTTGGGATGAATTTATCTTCACAATGATCTTTCATTCCTCAAATGCTTGCATACAAATCTTCTCCAGCAGCAATGGCCAATCCTCTCCAAGTTGCTGTGGATTTAGCTCCATTGCAACCTTAAAATCAAGCAAAGATATTGAGCACCGAGGTCTTTGCTCTTCCACGGGCCCACTGCTGCTCTGCATATGCATGTGATTGCTTGGCCACATGCCATTGATAATCTTTCCTTGAATCTGCTGCTGCTGCTTTGGTGCAGCATTCTTTTTTGGCTCTGATGTAGACCTTGCTCCCACCAACTCAACGCAGGATCTAATCAATCGCTTTAAGTACACATCCAATACACTATTGAGCATATTGGCACATTCTGTAGAAACTCCTCCAAGACCCTGTGCTGCAGCAATCTGCTCCATGCGTTTTCTAAGTGTCTCCGTATTAGACAATCCCCCACTGTCATAATAGCTAACGAAATCACAGCTGCTACCCACTGGAAAAGCTTTGCGGGCCCCACCTACGCTGGCTGGGTAGAAAGGGATTCCCAGTGGCGCAAGTAGAGGACTTCTTGAGAAACTCAAGCGGTTCGACTGTTCTCCCTCTTCCTCATGATCAATAACAGCTAAGTCAGCCTGGTCTTTGCTGTGTATCCGTTGTTTTTCTATGGGTCGTTGAACTGCACCATCTCTTTCACTCTCAGGTAGCTCAGCAACTGGTTGGAGATGTTGCATTGGTCTCTGATAATCAAATGGATGCACATCCCCGTTTTCCACAATAACCTTACCGCCATTATCCTCTGAACCCTTGGAATGATGTGATACACTATCTACCTTCCCATTTGGTCCAAGTGGGCTTGGCCTATCCTTTAGCTTCCGTTCACGTATCCCGGACCTACCCTTTCGTGGGGACACTGGCAACACCCCATTCGACCAAGCAGGTACATTTTGATTTTGATGTGGAAAGAGGCTTTGTTCCTGCCCATCTTCTCTACTTAGAGAACTGTTTGCAGCTTGTATCCCAGGTTTTGCAGGAACCGATGAATGAACTGGTGGTGGGTTTTTGGCTTGGCATGCATTCTTCAAGACTGACCGTATAAAATGATTGTGCAGTGGCAAGTTCTCACTCCCGAGCACCCGGTAACACAACTTGTCAAATTCTTTCTTGCTCAGCTTCTGACTCAACAACCTATTTAAGTAATAAAAATACCGCTTTGACCTCTCGGCCCCAATCCTCTTCACTATCTGTGCTTTCAGATCACCCAAATCAATTCTAGAGAACTGCTGAGGTTGCATTTCTCAAGAAACAGATTCATACACCATCCACAAGAAACAACTAATCCCCCCGAAACTGCACCAGAAGCCAAATTACCGTTATTACTGTTTCCAGAAAACCCAGAATTTGCACTCCTTCATATCATTCATTGCAAATCAATCCTACAAACTCTGCATATCCCGACAAACAGAGACAAACCATCCACCAAATCAAAAAACCCCCAAAACCCCCAATCTCGAACCAGAATTCGGTTAACCCTGTTTCCAAACTACCCCAAATTGGCCCACCCACAAACCATCCAATGCAAACCCAGTTCCCATCTCCTCAATCCCAAAACCCTAGAGATCAACCCAAGTAACAAAGCTCGCTAAATCCCAACAAAACTATACACAATCAAGCTTAATTAATCAAAAACCATCACAAATCAAAAACCCTAACTTCGAATCACCAAAAATTCGGGTTCGAACTCCTCGCAAACTTGAATTGCACCACCCCGCCAATCCAAACCCAGAATTTAATTTCCCCCAATTCGCAAGCTTTCAACTTCAAGACGCGAAATTTAAAGTCGGGGGAACGAGATCAATAACTTGGGCGGATTGAAGTCGAAGAAACAGAGCTCGAATTGCAGGAAAATCGAATTCGAACAAAAAAAGAAAGCGCAATGAAGCGCCAAAAAAAACAGAGAAATTAAATAGTGAAAAGCTCGGAGAGTGTGTGTGAGAGAAGGCTTTCGGGAAGATTGATTGAACTCTGACCTTATCGAGCTTCGACGAATTGCGGAGAAAAATCGAACCTCAGTGACTTCGGAGCTTTGCCTTTCGCTTTCTCTCTCTCTTGGGCTTTTTTTTTTTCTGTAATATTTTTTTTTGAAATTTCTTGACTGGGTATTTTTATTTTTTGTATTTTTTGGGTGTTTACTGATTTATATTCGAACTTCCGCTCTGTGTTGCTCGATCGCTTCTGCTAATACTCTCTCTCTTCTTTTCTTTCTTTTTTCTTTTGATTTTCTCTCTCTTCGTTCTCTTCTTTCTCGGTTGCTCTCACAAGGTCTCGCCTCGTATTTTTGTTTCTTATTATAAAAAGAAAATATTTACGATTTTTCAAATAATATTTTAGGATATTTGTTGTGTTTTAGGAAGTTTTATTACATGAAATTTGAAATCTTATTTTTTAAGAATTAAGTCTTAGGGGTAGTATTGTTCTGGTGGATAGAGTACTCAACTCAAGTCACTACATCTTGAATTCAAATCATCTTCATTTTCTTTAGTGTAACTTAGAGTAGTAATATCGTTTGTAATAATAGAAAGGGTCATAAAATATTTCAAAAAATTACCTAACGTTTTGAAAATTAGACATTTGTTAGGTCACAAGCGTTAAGTGACGATGGTACTAGCGTTAAGTGATGATATCATTAATGTTAAATGATAAACGTGGACAAAAACTGAGTTAATTTTCACTGATCGTCATCTTTGGGAAGTTAATTTTCCCGAAATCGGCTCTTTTAGCCAAGTTAAATACTAAATTTGCTTGACTAAAAGGGGTCGATTTGGGGGTTCAAAGTTCCACAGATGACTTGAGAATTCAAATTTGTTTCAATATTTGTTCACTTCATCACTTAACGCTAATGACCTAACAAATGTTCATTTTTCAAAACGTTGGGTAGTTATTTGGAATGTTTAAAAAAGTTTGGATTAATTCGGAATCACCCTTAAAAGGTTGGGTAATTATCTGTATTTAACCCTAATATAAAATTAGGTTCATATATCATTTAGTGACAGTTTGTCGTTTGATAATCATTTAGTTTTTTAGTTTTTAGTTTTCAAAAAATGTGAAAACAAAATGGTTATCTAAGAAAATGTACATGAGATAGGAAATATTTGTAATTTAGGAATGTAAATTATTTTGTTTTATATAATGTTGCATGGTTCGTCTATAAACGTATTTATGTATTCACCTAATGGAAATGGTGATAGGGGTGCAACTCGGGTGGGTTGGGCGGGTTAGATGGTCAACCTAACCTTAACCCAACATTCACAATTTGATTTTAGGATGGGTTCGAGTTCATGCGGGTTTATTCGGGGTTCGGGTTTGTCCAACTTTATCAAGTTTAATCTTGTAATACATTATTTTATAAGATAAATCTCAAATTTTGAACCTAATAACGTCAAAACTATTTAAAATCATTTTTACACATCATCATCCATACAAAAGATAAACTAAATGGTTTTTATTAATGGTCCTTGAAATTGACCTAACTCATCATTATGGTCCCTCAGTTTGAAAATCGATCAATTTCGTCCCTGAAATTGACCGAACTCATCAATTTAGTCCTTGTCGTCAAATTTCATTAAATTTTTCGTTAGAGTATAAACCTATGGATGATGATGTGTAAAATTGATTCCACACAACCAATAACAAGATGCCACATGAATAATAAAAAAAATCGTCAATTCATTAGTTTTTTAATTTTAAAATTAGTAAACATTGATTTTCTTTGTTTAGTGAGTGATTTTGTGGTCCCCACATCATGTTACATCAACAATCTAAAGGAAAATTTAACGGAATTGGACGACAGGGACTAAATTGATGACTTAAGTCAATTTTAGGGATGAAATTGATCGGTTTTCAAATTGAGGGACCAAAGTGATGAGTTAAGTCAATTTCAAGGACTCTTTGTGACAAAAACCCTAAATCAAATAATGTGGGACACATTTCTAAAGTTTCAACCATGCAAAGTTGAAATTAAATTACAAGACAATACCAAAGTTTTAACCAAAAAAACGTAAAAGCAACACTATCATTCATTGTTCAAATGACCAAACAACAAGCTTCAAGTATAGCTCTCACAAACTTGTACCTAGCATATATAATATGAAGTGGGATGAGTAATGTGTGCATGAGTAATCCGGGCTAGAAATCAGGTTGGGTTTGGGTTGATATGGGTGGGCAAAGCATCAACCCAACCCAACCTAATAAATAATCAGGTTGAGGTCATGTTGGGTTTGGACGAATTTTTACTCTATTCTAATCTGGTCGATCAAGTTGCACCCCAAGATGGTGATAGGAAATCCTTATTGGAAAATTATGGGTATAAAAACATTTTACTATAACTTTAACTCGAGAACTATTATTGATCTAACCTTAAGTAACTTACTTGAGTATGAACTTTACTTTTAAGTTTATGCCTAAAGTTGACCTATTTTGCTATTTGTGGTGAGTTTACTAATAAACTTTTATATCTTTGTAGCATAGTATAGAAAAGAGAAGTAGGAATATATATATATATATATATATATATATATATCAAAGAAACTATAAAGAAACTATAGAGACAAATGAAAATGAGACAAAAAATTAATTTACTTTTTCTTTTAAAGATTGTAATATAAATTAGTAAAAAAATATTTGTTCTAATTGGTGATCGTTATTTATTTTTTAAAATAAGTGATATATAATTATTGAAACAAAAATAATTACAATGCTCAAAATAATTCAATTTAAAAAATAAATATTTCATCAATTCAGTGACAAGAAACATCAAGATGTTGAGCAACAACGACGCCAAATATGAATAAATCTTCTTTAACGATGAATTTAATTATTTATGTGACTGAATAGTAATGCATATTTTAGCACATAGCCTTTTGTAAGCTTAAAAAGGTTTTTTAATTTCAACCGTAGATGTATTCTCTGAATAAAAATGAGAATGCAACCGAAAATTTCAAAATTATATGATGCTATTTTGTTTTGTTGTCTAAAGAAAACTGAATTCTCTGTTTTTGTTGGTTAGGTCAAGAAAATATGTTTATTTTTTCTTTTAGAAAAGAAAGTTAGTTTTCAAACCAAAAAATATTTATTTATTTTTCCTTTAAACGGAGGTAAATTTCTTGGCGGCCCTGTCTGCGAGCGAAGGACATGGAAGTTTAACCAGGCGGCCCAGTTCGTTACCCGACTTTATTCTCGGATTCAGGTCAAGTAATTTTACCCGACTTTCGACAATAATCCCTAATTTTGTTAATTCCGGGTTAGTCCGACCCAACCAGAGCATCTTCTTCTTCTTCTCCTCCTCCTCCTCTCTCTCTCTCTCTCTCCTCTCTTTCTGTCTCTCTCCTGTGAGGGATGGATTACAGCGACGACGCAGAAGAGCATTTCAGGCGGAGACCGAGGAAGATGGCGTATCTTGGGGACCCCTCTCGCAGGGTCAGTTTTTCCGTTTGCGATTCTCCGTTTGATTTTACTTTAAATTGTTACTTTTGCTGAGAAATCGATTGTTTTCTTCAAATTTTATATGAATTTCTTCACAATTTCTGTTAAAAAATGCAGCAATTTGAATCTCTGAGCGGACGTTCCTATGCCCTAATGGGAGAAATGGTAATAAGTTATTATTTATCAGTTTTTTTATTTATATTTTTGGTTATTTTGTAGTGTAGAATTTTCAGTTTTCAAATTTCAATTTTTTCAGTTAATTGGTGTGTTTTTGGTGATTTGCACAGTCAAATTGTTGTTGTTACTTATTGGTGCTGTGGTGTTCTGTACGTTTTTGTCACAAAGATTATTACTTTTGTGTTGTTTTGTAACAGAGTTATATGCAAGAGGAAGATATTTCGTTGGACGCCATACGAGCTAGATGTAAGCAACCCTTTTCGTATTCGTATTTATTAGTCTTTGTTCTTTATCACTTCTATTTACAAGAATTGTTGCTTGTTGTGAAGCCATTGAAGCTTTTCATGTGCTTGACAGGGACAAATGTTCTCAAAAGGCATAGCGAGTTAGCAGAGCGTCTTTCTAGGTAAAGTGTTCGTGGAGCAATTGTTAAGTCGTTATTCATCATGTTGTTTTGGTTATTGTGAGATCATAGTATAATTTTATGGAACTGTCATTGCTTTCAATATTATGGAATGCTCGTACTTTGAGAAATTATTTTTGAGTGACTTAAAATTCTTAAGGCCTTTTTGGCGACGCATTTTAGATGTTATAACTGCAGGCATTTTAGATGCTTTGGCCTCACCCAAAATGGAGTCCAGGTGTTCCTTGATTATCTAAAAAATGTGGGTAGCACTGTTTTTTCATTTTGAGTATGAATTTGATTATGATTCAAAGGTCACTGAAACTCCAAATATCTTTTGGAAAAAGACTAACAACTTTCTGAATCACCCGATGGTCTTCTATGATTTTCACAAATTTGGGACAATGAACTATTTCTGGATTCTGGAATCGGCAATGCAATTTTGTGTTCTTGAAATACCCAGAAGAAATTTTAAGCACCCATTAACCCTCTGAAGATAATAAACATATATATGCAGACACATGCATATGAACATACATGCTTACATATTAAAAACCAGTGAAAATAAAATTCTTGGCACGTGCTCCTGTCTTTGTTTATTTCTTTATGATACTGTGGATATACACCTTAATAAAATAGGCTAATCATTTAAAGACGATCCTATGTATGTGCCTGAGTGCCTCCAAAGAAAAAGGACCCCTTGTTCATCATTATTCTAGTTATGGTACTGAATTTTCTGGTAATTGTACATGGCACCTTTTATTTTCGTCGTGTGTTTGGCGTGTAAATCTTGGTCATGCATTTTCTGCTAATTGTACTTTTGTGATTCGCACCTTGTATTTCAGTGTGTGTTTGGTTTGTATAATTTGATGGACATGTATATCTTTGTGGTTCTATTGATTAAACAGGGATGCTGACAAGATAATCTATGAGCGTCTACAGAAGGAATTTGAAGCTGCACGGGCATTACAAACACAAGGTATCTTTGAAAAAGTGTTAACTTTTAATGCTTCATTTCAAATGTAATTGTAGTCAATAGAAACTAGCTTTGCATTATGTCAAGTTACTTTTTCTTTTTCTTCACGGGTTCCTAAATGCTGTTGGAGGAGGACATATCTGTGGTGTGATACCTCAAGACCCACATCATCTGTGCAATGTGATGATCTATATATACAGGTCTAAGGAACCCAACCACTGCTGGGTTGTGGTATTTGAGGTTGACCAAAAGCTTATTGTGGCTAAGTGTGTGATTGTGTGATTGAACCTTCTCTTGATGAGGATACCGGCGACTAAAAGGGGAAGACTATCATGCCCCAATCCCACAAGGGACAAATTAGGTGCTGTCTTGATGGCTCACCTGTGTTGGAATTACTGTATTTCTCAAAGTGATGGTTCTTGTAGATAACTTAAGCTGAATGTAAATAACAGAGGTGATATTAAGCTTGAAACAATAACTCATCCAATATTCTGAATGTTTTATTCCAAGTTTTCCTATTCATTAAGGAGTTGTGTATTGTTTGGGTTACTTTTGAAAAAAATTTGGTTTATCTTCTGGTTTGATTAAGAATTGAAATATATATTTTGTTGCAGAGACTTATTTGGATGGTGAACAATGGAACGATGGACTACTAGCTACAATAAGAGAGCGGGTACGGTTCCATTCATTACTTTAAAGTGATTTTGATTTACTGTGGCACCCTTAAACTTTTGATGTTAGAATTTGGTGATGGAATTGATATCTTATTTTCCCCTGTTTCGTTTTTCATGTTAAATGTGAAAAAAGGCCTAATCTAATTGGTTTAGATTTCAATCAGGTTCACATGGAGGCTGAAAGAAAGGCAATGGCGGGAGACATAAACATGTTGCCTGGTCCTCATTTCCAAGAAAAAATTACATATAAAATCGGAAATAAGGTAATTTGGAAAGTTTGTTTTAATCAATAACAGGCGGATTGTTCCTATGGCAGCTAAGAAGCCTTTCCGCTTGAAGAATAACTGTGCATTGTAGTCAATTGGTTTCTGGTAATTGTAATAATTTCTTGTAGATATATTAAGAGTGAACATAAATACAAACATTAATTCCAGGATACAAGGTTATGTAGTTAAAATCTAGTTGTAGATTTTACATATTAGATATATAGCATTATGCATATGGCGATCTTTGTTTCATAAACTTATTGAGTATTGTTTTTGGGTGGAAAGTTTCCTGAATATTTGGCTTAATCTGTGAGCAGGTGATATGCTGTTTGGAAGGGGCCAGAATTGGCATACTGTATGAGACATCTTATGCAGGTATGCTGTGAAGTAATTGATTTTTAATTAGTTAGTATTTTAAGTGTCTAGTATGGTATAACATCATTTTTTTTCTATCTCGCATCGTTGTTCTGCAGTGTAAAATATTCCATAAGTGAACTGAAGGTTAGTAGTTGATAATTCTATTTGTCAAGATTGGTGTAACAGTTGGATCAGGCCCCCACCGCCCCCCTCCCCCTCTCTTTGTTGTTTCTTATTTCTTAGTTAGTATTGTAGTATTTAATTTACAAGGTTCCACTTGCACCTAACAGAAGTATCTTGTTGGTTAACTGATAATTTCAGTGGGCTAAATAGAAAATACTTTTACTTTTGGGAAAAAAAAATCTGCTATAAGGACACATATTCATCACTTTGGACTTTAGCAGTGGGGATGCTGACTCATCTGTATCTGTAATGACACAGGAGAACCTTGCGACCTATACCATTGTGTGCTTGAGAGTAAGTCATTTCTTGAGAAGATGACAGTCCTTGAACACACCATTCCTTACTTTTTGCCAATACGAGAAGCGGAAAATGATCTTCTTTCCTCCAATGCTATGGTAAGATTGGGTTTGTGGATTGGCCCTTTCTGACTCAATATTATAGCACCTGGTCTGATTATTTGATCTTGATGATGTGCTTTCAGAAATTTATAGATTACATTGGAGAGATTTTACAAGCTTATGTGGACAGAAGGGAACAGGTATGCTGCTGGCTTATGTAAACTAAAATGAATATGTAATTATTAAAATATACAAAAATAGTAAATTAGAGGTGGTGAAGGGTGGGTTACCTGCCTTGTTGCCAAATTTTGAAGAGCTAAACATATGCTGGATGAGTATTGAGTTGTGCAAATTAGAGATGCGAGATTTGGGGGCGGGTGGATAATATAGCTTTGTTCTATTGCTCCTATTTATTTAATTGGTTACTACTTTAACTTCACTGATTATCATGCAGGTTCGGCTGGCCAAGGAGTTATATGGGAACCAGATCAAAGAAATTCATTTCACCCTTCCCTACAGCTTAATCGTCTTTTCAATACTTGATTTTGATTGGTTGGTGCTTTTGTTCCCCTGCATTATACTGTGTATTTTGGATTTTTATGTATCAATGAAACAATATCTTGATGTGCTAAACATATGTCAGTGTATGAGCTCGGTAATTTGCTGCTGAAGCGTCTGAATTAACATATCTTAGTCTGTCTGGCACTTAATCTAGCTTTGTCTTGCGTACGACAATGATAATCACTTCTATGTATTCCTTTGACAAGACAAAAGTAGTTGATGGTATCTTTTGCCTTTTATATCCATTATCACATGATATGATGGATTTATTTGATTGTTAGTCAGGAAACTAAATTCCGTGTGATTGAGTGTCATCTTGGTAGCAGGCATGATTATATACATCCTCACAAGTAAAGGTGTTTCCATCATCCTGAAGAACGTGATTTTCTTTGTGCAGCAAGGTTGTTGTGAAGCTTAAATATGCAGAGCTTGTTTCTGTGCTTCCAACTCATGTCAGTGTGGTAGCATGGCCAGTGTGTCAACCCAGAAAAAGCAGTCTAAATATATCGTCCATGAACAAAAAGGAAAACGGAACATTGGAAGGTCCAACCACCCTCTTCTATGCGGAGGATGCCTTGCGAACTATGAGCTTACCGGAAGGTATTCTTTCTGGCTGATGACTTTTTTACTTGCTTACTGCTGCCAATATAAATGATATTCAACATTTTGATGAACATCCCTTCAACACTATATCCTGATGATACTTGACAAATTCTGATAAATTTTTTGGTCTAGGATTACGTTTGAGATATAACAAAACAAACCTGTTGCAACTTTAATGCTAATGTTAGTATGATGCTAATTTTCTATGGAAAGTTATAAACAAGATTTAGGGATTGTAGACAGTTTACTGAACAGTTCATGGAAAGGCTTTGTGCGCATCATTGTTTTCTGATTGTTACTTTTTTGTATTTGTTTTTTTTATCCTACTGCAGCATATGCAGAAATAGTGTTGAATTTGCCCCAAACTCTTCGGGAAATATGTGAGGGGAACTCTTCGTAATGCTACACCAGTCGAACATCTGGATTTGTACAAAGCCATAGCCAAAAGTGGTGCAGGGATAGCTCTAGTTGTTTAGCAGTAGAGTACAATAGGAATAGATTCAGTTTCGGCAATTTGTATATTCGAGTTTCACCAACTCGTTACCACTGGAAATCTGTATCTTGCTGTCTTGATCTATCCGAATTGTGCCGTCATTTTAATCAAGGCCATTTTAGACTTTGATAGCTTCTTACATTCGAATTCACCTCCGTTGTCCCCATAATATCCTCGTCATCCCACACCATCCGTCTGATTCTCATGAATGAACTATTGAACAGGGCTGGTCCTGAGCCCCTGAGCCCCCGGGCGAAAATTTAAATGAAGCCCTGCAAAAACATGACATTCGTTCTTTGTTTTGAACTAATTAGAAATGATACGAGTTTACTAAATTTTTTAGTGAAGCATCTTATGGTTCCAGCTAATCTCCTTCAATTGCATATTTTCTTTTCTTTTGAGATTTGCATAGAGCTATTTCATATGAAACATCATTTAGGGGTTGTTTCGTATGTTTCTTGAATTCAATTTTTCGTTTTTAAAACTAATGAGTTCTAAGTAATTTAGCTACATTTATCATTTTCTAAAACTATATAAATTATTTTCAAATTGAATACTAAACAACTCCGTAATTTCCTTCCATACAAACCCAAAAGCATTACTAATAAAAACGCAACAATCAACCCACAAAAGCAATAATTTAAGCTTCTAATTCCGATCGTTAATACCAAGAATCTCTGCTAAGTGAAACTCAATTCTAAAAATTAATGTAATCAATAACTCGATTATTGCTCCATATGATTACGATATACTACATAAGTTAGCTTGTGAATTTGGAATTAGAAAGTCAAAAGAGTGCGTGATTGCAAAAAGCAAAATGAGAGCGCGTGTGCAGAGGGACTAGTTAGAAAACTCCATGTGGAGGAGGGGAAGTGGGTGAGATTCGTGGGAACAATAGGAAGATATTCATTAGGTAAAGTAAGAAAACCCCATGCGGCGGAGCCCATAAAACGAGTTTGCATGAATTACTATTTTACTTGACTTTGAATCTGCAGTATCCAACCAAGACACGGTTGTGATCATGGCTGAGTCAGTGGGCGGAGCTTTTCTCTCCCCTTTCCTCTCCGTTTTGTTCGACCAGATGGCTTCCCTTCCCGTCCTCGATTTCATCTCAGGGGAGAAAAACAACAACGAGCTGCTCATGACGGAGTTGAAGATCAAGTTGCTCACTGCTAACAAGCTGGTCGACGATGCCAAGGAGAAGCCGATGACAACCCCGGCGGTGAGAAAGTGGCTGGACGATCTCAAAGATGCTCTGTACCGTGTAGGAGAGCTGCTGGATGAGATCAACACTGAAGCTCTTCGACGCAAGCTGGAAGATGACGATGACCATTCTGCTGCTGCTAGCAGCACCACAAGCTGGATCATGAGATCAATATTCAAGTCTTCTTCTTCTCCGTCCGATGAATTTGACAAGGAACTCGTCAAACTACTTGTCGGGTCGATGAGTGTGGCGTGTTCGGAAGGGAAAAGGACGGAGAAACGATTCTTGAAGCATTTACGTTTGGATGTCACAACACGCCTTGGACGTGTTGCATCTATCACCGGCACTCTTTCATGATCACCACATTATCTACCGGAGATATCTGAGGACGATTCTTGGTTGCTATTTGCAAAGCATGCGTTCACAGATGCAAATGTTGTTAAGCACATCCATATCTTGAAGTTGTCGGACGGCAACTTCTTAAGAAGTGTCAAGGCCTTCCTTAGCTACAAAATCATTAGGGGGTCTATGGTTAAGCTACCATTATCTACCTCCGCATCTCAACCGTTGCTTTGCTTATTGTGCAATGTTTCCTAAAGGTAGCGACTAGTTTGAAAGGGTGGAATTGCAGGAGCTGCGTATCAATGAATGCGCGGAATTGTGGTCATTGCCAGAGCAAATGCACACCCTTCTACCGTCTCTTCAGGAGTTGAGAAAACTCGCTGCAAACCGCTCGCGGTGGGGTTTACCAAGACTCAACTCTCTAAGAACGTTGAAAATCAACTTCACTAATCTCTCCATCAACACTCTTCCGAAGCTTACAACCATTCAAGGCAAGGCACCTCTCTCGAAGAGTTCAGAATATCCAGATGCCCTGAGCTCCAATGCTTTCCAGAAGAAGCGCCAAACTCTCTGAAATTCTTGGGTATTGGGGAGTGCCCTGGGCTCCAGTGCTTGCCAGGAGAATGGCTTCCCACTTCTCTTTCTTGACTGGTCAGTGTCCTCTGCTAGAACAACGATTCCGGAGAGAGACACGGGAAGATTGGCTCAAGATTGCTCACAACCCCGGCATAAATATAGGACAGATAGGAGTAAATTTGATTTCGTTAATTTGAATATTCGAATATATCAACCTGCTCGTTATCATTGTTTTTATCATGCTATTTTGCTCCAACCGATCATGCCGTCAGTTTAATCAAAGGCTATTTAGTAGACTTGAATCAATTGATAGCATCCCACATTCTTATAAATTTCTACAGCTTGGTCAGACTCACAGTTACTTTGAGTTCGATCTATAATTCAAACACCGCTAATGGGTTCGAACATAGGACATAAAATGTTTGCTTTCTTTCCAAGTCCAACAACAATTCAAACACTGCTAATGGGTTCGAGCTTCGAACTAGAAGTTTCCCTAACACATGCCACTTGTTGAAGGGAATCCGAGAGAATTGGTAGTTCCTCAAAATCTTCTCAATGGATTCGAGCTACAAGTTTCAAGTTTCCCTAACGAAAGCTCCAAGCAGCCTACTTCGCTCTTCATGTAGTTGCATTTTCTCAAATCCTTTGCTTCTGGAAATCCTAAGCAGGTTCATAGAGGCCTAACATATGCCCGTCGATGCATCGCATGGCTGCAACCTGTAACATAAAACTCTTATTAAAATCTTTGCATCAAGCATAGCGATAACAGACGAATCAATTATCGCAATGGTTTTGTTTAGAAATCAGGTCATCACCTTGCCATGAACTTCATATTTGATAGGGCCATCGAGTTCAGCTCCTAATGCCATCAACTTGGTCACTGTTTGATTAATGTCGGGCACTGTGAAGGACAAAAGTGAAGAGTTTCCATTCTGCGTCGCATGATCCCTGTCAAAGTTTAATCATTCGAAGCTGCCATTTTCATTCAAAACGCAAAGCTCTCATCCAATTATTCCTCAAATAAAACCACATTACCAAAACTACTAGCAAGTACGATAAAATCGAAAAAACCCAAGAAATTCGAAGTTTCACTCTTTCAATCTATACAAACTTGAGTTGGGTCTCTTTCAATATACTGTTTTCCGAAAAACACGAACAAACTGTAACATTTGTGGCAAAGGATAGTAAACATCTGGTTTAGAAAAATCATCAAACACCTGGTGTGCATTGAGCACCCCGTCTCAGAGAAGGGAGCGAGAGAGTTTACTTGGGGGATTGCATTAGGGAAAGCTTGAGTGGGCCGGACTGGAGCTCCGCCCATCGAAGAGTGCAGACATTGACGGTGAAGTCCAACCCTTCGGCGTAGAACCGGGCGGCTTTTGGCACGTCCTTGTGCAGCTGCAGTAGCCACCTAAACGACGCCGCTGCCATTTTTACCTCGCTTTCTAGCTTGTGTGCTGACCGAGGGAAACTGACTCACTGGTTGTCGTTTGTAAGTGTGACTGTGAATGAGAAGACGGCACGTCGTTTTGAGGGTCCCAAAGTTGGATTAGGGCTAACGGGAGAGTGGGGCTTAACGTATGATCAATGAGCCCGGATTTACATAGGTATAGCTTAGTTCATAGTGGTCTCAACCACCACGGGATCGCCATGACGAATTTCAGGCCCGTATTTCACACGGCTTGTCTTGAGTTCGATTCATGTTACTGGTGAATCACACGATGATGACCAAAAGAGGTTAAAATGCTTCTGTGAATCTTCTCGGTCCCCAAAAAGATGAACTGCTGTGACTTGGCCACTAATTGATCCCATTTTTAAGAAGAAAAAAAAAAGCTCATAGTGGTCCCACCTCTAAATTGTGAAGATAATCCTTGGCATATAAGAATTTTCTTATCTAGACGTTAATATTCAAATTTCATCCGACTTCCATGGCCAATCAATCGGCGTGTTATATTTGAAGGTGAATGTTGTGCCTTAGCTTTGCTCTACTTTTTTTTATTTTCCAATTGTTGACCAAATCGTAGACATGATTGCTTTCTTTTAGGGTATTAAGAGATTCTAGAAGCTTTAGGTTTTATGTTTGAACTCTCAAAGTGTTGGGTGATTGAAACCTAAAACCTATGTGAAATTTGTGTTGATCAATTGTAAAAAAATTGGTATCGACACAAAAGATCATACATTAACTGTTACAACCCGTCCCAAAATTTTATGTGAAATTACCAAAATACCCCTAGTGGTCAAATGTTGACTTTTGTTGGCTTTTTCGAGACGACTTATGAAAATTATTTTCTGTACATATTCAAGTATTACTCGTCGATACGAACACGTGGACGCAAACGGAACTCAATTTGGAGTTAAAATGAACGCTTTATGAAACTTTAAAGTGTAGGGGCATTTTAGTAATTTTCACACCCATATGGTAATTAGGGTTTTTGGGATTTGGGTTGGCTGCTGTGCAGAAATTCTTCTCCCTCACCCTCCATGATCTCTCTCTCTCTCTCTCTCTCTCTCTCTCTCTCTCTCTCTCTCTCTCTCGGCCAAAACCTCACAAAACCACACCGAAATCCTAGGTTTTTGTTGAATCACAAAACCATCGAACCGCCACATAAAACCATTACCATTACGATCGTCTCGTCATTCTTGACGAGACTGTGATTTCAGAATCCCCTAACTCGAACCCAATCGGCCAAACCGATATCGGAACGGAAACGACAAACTGCCATTCAAGCTTTCGTACAATCCTGGTTTAGGTAATTGAATTTTGGTGCAGTTTTGAAGGAGAACGGAATTAGGGTTTGTCCGAAGCTTTCTGGCCAATTTCAGGCCATCTCCGGCCATTTTTCCAGCCCCAATTTGGTATGAAAATATTCTACTCGTCAATACCTTCATTTTGATATATGGCACGTTAAATTTGGCCAAGGAATGAAGGAGTTATGAATTTTTAAAGTTTTGGAATAAATCGGTGAATTTTTCCAGAAATTCGGCGAACCAGGCGGCGAAGGACGGCGGCGCCGGTGCAGGCTCTGGCGACCGGAAAAAGGTTGAAGGTGACGGAATATTCTGTCACGGTAATGGAATATTCCTGACGACGTAAAAAAAAAAGGGTATATTCCGTTAAGTTTGACTGACGCCGTTGACTTTAACGGCGCTGACGTCAGCAGGCGCGTGACGTCATGCGCATGGGATGTCGTCAACAGGCGCGTGCCAGCGCTTGGCGACACGTGCTAGCGCGTCTGGCCGTTTCCTGGCGCGTGCGGCGGTGGACAGCAGAGGAAATGTTTTCGAGCCCCGAAAATCATTTTTCGAGCCCGTTTTCGCCAAAATAATATTATTTTGGGTTCTTTTTATTAAAGGGTTATAATTATTTATTTAGGGGATGTTTTTAACATTGTTCCCTAATATTAAATAGGTAATCCTACGACTAGGCGCTCCAAGGACGGCGACACCGAGGGGGATTATACTCCCGAATACTTGTGAGTGGACTTTTGTTTTATTAAATGATTTTGTGCTATGAAATAATTATGGCTTGATATACTTATGATTTTTAAGTGATTTTTGAGGTATGAATATTTATGGATATATATTATGAAATGGTTTATACTATGATTTCGCTTATGCATAAATACATTGGTATTTTATATATGGTTCCAAATGAATATAACTTTTTATGCAAGGTTGAAATATTTGGGAAATTATGAAGTATATGATATTCTTCACTTTTACACATGATGTATATATGTATGTTTTCAAACACACTTGGTATGCTTTAACTACATTGTAGTACCGTCTCACGGTCGTAGGACAAGTCTCACATGTTTGGGTCACACGCACTGTACTCCAGGGGTATTGTCCGGTAAATACCTTAGTGCAAGCTTGTCTTACGTTTATGTTTATTTTTGGGGAAAAGGCCCCACTATGTAAGGACTCGGGTGTGACGCACTATTGCGCAAGTGCTTACATGTGTGTGATACTAGGAGTACAAATTGATTGATAACGTAAAGTGCTTGTACGGGGATTGAGATGATGTTCCTCAACACGTACATGAGTGATTGCACATATACCCTGTGTTGGTTTTCTTTATTATATTATTGATATATATGGTGAAATGATTTATGGAAATATGAACAGTTATTGACAGATTTTATGTTGAAATATGTTTCCAGTTATACATATAAATTATGTTTTGACTTATACTGCGGTAGTATAATTTTTCAAGTATACTGATTTCCAAACAAGGGGTTACTACGTTGGAAAGAGAAAAGATTTTAGAAAACTTTTATTTTTCGTCCACTCACACCTTTTGTTTTTGCGCCCCCTTCAGGACCTAGTGATAGAGCATCTGGTGAAATCAAGGCATACGAGTGGCAGCTCTGATTCTCTTCCCGACCATGTAGGGATTTGTTTTTATTTCAGTTTCTTTAATAATATCCATCCCTGTTATGGATAGAAATTCTAGGAACTTGACTTTATGTTTTGTTTCCGTTGCTTCAATTTAGTACGCTCTGAACCTTGTGCATATTGGTATTATTTCCGCAAATTATTTAATGGTTTAAGTTGCATAAACTAAGTGTTGTCATGCATTCAATGGCTTTGTCACTTACGAGTGTCGATCAGCACGCCCGAACTTGATATCCATGTGGGTATCAAGGGTGGGGTGTGTCATTAACGTCTGAATAAAAGATGAATTACCTCGTTGTACAAATTAAACTTTTGCCTATATTTGTTTTGTCATCTCCTCTCCTCTTTTTGAAATTATGACAAGTTTTTAAATCCTTTCTATGGTAGGAAGTATGAGAAATTCATAACATATGATATGCCCATGATGCAATTGACAGCAAATAGCATTTGGCAAGACATAAGAAGGTTGCTTTTTTGCTTAGATTGAACAATAATAAGAATTGAACCATGTGGGCTGCTCTATATTCAAACAAAATTAATATGGTTACATAACTTTACTGTTTTACTCTAACTATAACACATGAATTAGTTTTTCTATTAATATATTTCAGAAGTGGTACATATCAAACACTGCCGTCTATCCTTATTGTATCACATGATGAAATGATACATTTATGTGATTTGTGTTCTTATTGCCCATAAAAATTTCTCTCTAAAAAAAGGCAATACGACATTTTTCACTAAGATTTTATTTGATGGCTAAATCTTACTTTGAAGCTTTATTTTTATAATCTTTGTACACATCATTTGTTGTTCCTCAAAGGCCACATGGCAACAGGAATGAGCCAGAAAGCAAATTTGGACTTAACATAAATTCTGTGGAGCAGTTATGGTCTTGTATATTTTTCTGAGTACTATCTGCTTGTCATGTGCCAAATAGCATATAGATTGGACAATGACATACCCAATTACTGTACTTTAATCTTTCAATAATATTATTGGAAATTCTCTCTAACACATTTGTCTTCACAAGTGAATGGTTGAGCAAAACTCATGATACCATAGCTCCTAAAAAAGAAAAAAAACTCGGTCTGTTTTTGAAAGAAAAACTTGAATAAAGCAGTCTAACCATCTAGCTAGATGGTCATATAATCTCACAAAAGAACGGGTCTTACTTTATTTGGGTATTATTCCAGCACACACGTAAGTACAACTTTCAATATGCCTACGAACTCTTTCTTTGTGAAAGTTACTTAATTGTCATATTCATTATCTCGTTGCCAAAACTTTTACGAAACGATAAAGACGCTATCCTGTCTCATTACGTGATCATCTTATAAACTTATGGCACTCATCACCACTAGATCTCGATGAGAGCTATAGGAAACCCTAAACATCCAAACGTCTTTATCAGCATGCAGCGTGCTAGTCATTTTGTCACACCCAGTGATTCAAATCCACCTCCTTTTCTATCCAAGCACTCCTTTATGGGTTTTTATTTTAATATATATATATATATATATATATATATATATATATTATTCTTTAAACGTAATATCTCATTAATTCCTTTGAATATTCTGCACAGACAAAACCAAATCACATTAACCTTTATATATATACATGCTTCACATGCATAACACTAATGCAATCAAGAAATACTGAACTCAAATTTTCAAATGAATTCTAAAAGCACTTTCTATCTTCCTTTAGTCTTTCTTCTTCTCCTCCTCAAAAGCACTTTTGCTCAACTTCATGTAGAATACTACAGAAACTCATGCCCTAATGTTGAATCAATTGTTCGTGCTGCAGTGAAGCAGAAGTTTGAGCAGACTTTTGTGACAGCCCCAGCCACTCTCCGGCTCTTCTTCCACGATTGTTTCGTTCGGGTACTTCGATTTTTCATACGCAAAGTTTACATTTTTCGTTGTTTAGAGATTCTGTCGTGCTATCAAAGATGTATGTGCAATGTGTGTGATTTATTTATTTTTGGATAGGGATGTGATGCTTCAATAATGCTAGCGTTTCGGAACAACTCAGCGGAGAAGGACAATTCGGATAATCTTTCACTCGCCGGAGACGGGTTTGACACCGTGATCAAAGCCAAGGCTGCTGTTGATAGAGTGCCTAATTGCAGGAACAAAGTTTCTTGTGCTGACATTTTGGCCTTGGCCACAAGGGATGTTGTAAGACTGGTAAAACAACCACACCATTTTCTCTTCAACACTTTAAAACTTCACTTTTACAGTTTTACTGAGACAAGTGGGAGTAGGCTACAGTGCTCGCAAGCATTGAATGCTCGCACCAATCTCACCATTAAAAGGAGGGAGGAGGGAGGAGAGAGGGGGGAAAGAAGGGTGAGATCGGTGTGAGTATTCAATGCTTGCGAGTACTGTAGCCAGTCCCAGAAAAGTGATAATTTTTCATGCACCGTAAAAATCCACACTTGTGCTGTCCAGTGCATAATCCATTTTCACCTCAATGTGGGGTTTGTTTTAGTGGATTATGAACTTTTAATCTTTATGGTAACCGAATTCAAAAGCAATTTGTCCCTTTTTACTGCTTGAAAAAGGAACATCTTTTCCCTAAAAGCTACTCATTAAGTCAATAATTATGCATGATTTTACTAATCAAATCATACTAAGTACAGAATTAGAGAAACTTTAGCATATTCTTCTGGGTGCAGACTGGGGGACCGTTCTACAAAGTTGAGTTGGGAAGACTTGATGGGAGGACTTCTACAAAAGCCAGTGTGAGACAACATCTTCCTCACCCTGATTTTAGGGTAGACCAGCTCGATTCGATGTTCGCGAAACACGGTCTCTCTCTAACTGATCTCGTCGCGCTCTCAGGTACTTAAAGAAAAGTTGTCACACCCTGAATCCGAGTTAAATATTTTTAGCACATTTTTCCGTGTCTAGAGCATGACTAAATGTAAAAACATTTATGTGTGACAGGGGCACATACAATTGGATTCTCACATTGCAACCGATTCGCTCACCGGATCTACAACTTCAAGAGCCGGAACAGAATCGATCCAACGATGAACATGGCATATGCAAGGGAGCTCAAAAAACAGTGTCCGAAAAATGTAGACCCCAGAATTGCAGTTACAATGGACCCGACCACACCACAGAAATTCGACAATGTGTACTACAAGAACCTTCAGCAAGGAAAAGGGATGTTCACTTCTGATCAATCTTTGTTCACCGACACCAGATCAAGAAAAATTGTCAACTTATTCGCGGCAGATGCCACCGCTTTTGAACGAGCTTTTGTGGCGGCTATGACTAAGCTTGGACGAGTAGGGATTAAGACTGGAAGGCAGGGTGAGATTAGGCATGATTGCGCTGCTGTGAACTAGATTATAGCGTATATTTATCGTTTTGCTTGTAAAACTTTTATCTGTTAGGTTAATTCATAAGTACTAGTTGCTTATCATAATCATCGTCATAATTTTACCGCTTGTAGCCCTAATGGGAGAGAGCATTTATCCGAGATCTAGTACTAGGGTTCGAATTTCTCTCCGGTTCTCGTGTCCCTTGTCACAGAAAGAATAAATAAATAAATTACAACAAAATCATCTTTCTTTCTTGCTTCTTTCCAACGAGAGATTCTTGGGTAGGGACTTTCGTGTGAGGTCCCTCCGTGTGTCTTAGGCGAACGAGTGACCTCCTTCCTTGTTTTCCTTGTGAGGTCACTCGTTCGCCTAAGACACACGGAGGGACCTCCTTCCTTGGTTTCCCCAGCAGTCGGATCCATCAGAAGGTGTCCGTGCTAGACCTAAATGCAGGGATTCTTCTCGTGTGTGTTTTGAGCGAATGGATGACGTGATCCAAGATTTTCTCATGTATCTCATGCCATCATGCCACAAATGGACAAAGATACTAATGTCAAAATGATGGTGATTTGGGGTTAACGTAGCATTCCCCTGTTTATAAAAAAAATAATAATAATACAAGCAATATCGAAGAGAGAGCCTTTGAACTCGAGACCTCTGATGCAAAACGTGAAGTGATTGTTGCATTTCAAGGTCAATTAGGTCTCGAGTGACATTGGCTACACTCATGCCTATCACTTGCTAATTCCGTTCAAAGCTCGTGTATCATGGGAATCAAGCTTAAAAATTCCAACACAATTTTGCAAATCAAAAAAGTGAAAGCTAGAATTCCGGTCCTATCCATAATAATACTGGATCATTCCTTATTACTTGCTTTGTAGGCTCCTACTCTGTACAGTAATAATGCAAAAGTAACGCAGCAGCAGCAGCAGACACATTGAAAAGCCGACATTTGAGTAAAAACAACCAAACTGTAAAATTCATGTTATCTGGCTACAAAAGAGGAGAATCCTCTGGCCAAATTTGACATCAAAAGTAAACTAGTTGCAACCTAATCTAAAGACACAAGGTTATTGCTAAGCGCTTCATCATCATTGTCATTAATTTTCGCTACTCGCTCTTCCAAGGTAGAAGCAGAAGCTTAAGCCTCTCTCTGTGTTTCCCTTTTGAAAATCTCATCAAACTGTATAATGTTGTTGAATTGTATCGATGTCGAGTCCTTTGAGCTTCACAACTGACTCAACGTGACCCTTCAGAGTAGTCAACTCCCGTAGCCTGCACCCAAAACGGAAAACTCTCTTAGAACTCAATTTTAACATGGAACAAGTCCAACCAGCAAAGGAAAATTAATGCAGGATGCAGGATTTTCCCGGAAACAAGAAAACAGAACCGGCAGACATCATTATCCAGACACGCGCGCTTCTTTATCTATGTACGACTACAATTGGTCCTTACCTTGCAACCTCAGCCCTCCGCTTGGCTTGTTCTGCAATCTCGGAAAGCTCCCTGTAACTGCTCCTCTCATTGAAAAGGTTGTTCGTTTCAGGTGGCTGAAGACCATGAAGGGTCCTCTGTGCTGCAGCCCACTGTGCTTCTCTCTCCTCTTTTCCATAATCCTTCTTTGTAGTGAAGGCAGTCTGGTGGGAAGACACAATAAGAAACATGAATCTAACTTATAATGCAGAGTAGAGCTTACAGTGTAGCGGAATGCAACATACCTTGTTCTCCAAAAGATTATTCCACGCTTTCCCGCTTTGAATGTATCGGATTGCAAATTTAAGCAAGTCAAGAGGGGCATATGTCACTATACTGTAAAGCCAGATGACACCAGCCCACCCCCAGCCAGCTCCCTCTATCCGTGCAAAACCCCAGTTTGCATACACTGCTATGAGAGTTGCAACCTGCCATTTTGCAGAATGAGTTATTATAAAAAAGAGAAAATTCTTTTTTTGTCATACGCGTACCAGTGCGACCAAGTGAAACATCATACAGGTAAAATTATTGGAAATTACTACGAATTACAAAACCTTAACGCATCCAGTAGTTGGCAAAAATGCTTACCAGTTGAGCAATCATGAAAGCTCCAAGTAAGAGAAGTCCAGGGCGTTCAACAAAAGACCAGCTACGAGACCTTGTGACGAAAATAAGGGCTTGGCTCACAATACTCACTTGTAAGTACAATGCTGCCATCATTTGCTCAGGCCTATTCCTCAAAGATCTCACATGAAACTTGTCCTGCATTATGAAAAAAGTAAATAAAATCAGAAGAATTAACATACTTGCCAAAACAACTGTGACTCGAATAGCTTACATATTAATGGAAAATAGAGAATTATATTCCTACCGAGAAGAAGTCGGTATCATTCATAAGCCAGAAGAAGACTACTGTCATTAGTGCCATGTAACCTCCAAGGACAATGCCAGTGGAAAAGATCTCCCTCAGTTTCCAGCTGTCTGGCAGTGGAGATGGCTTCACTCGATCCTTTGATATTGTCATGATAGTTCCTAGCAGAATTGTAAAAACAAAGTCAGACTCATTTAGAATTATAGTGTTCTAATGGTAACCTATACAAACAGATAGGTGGATAATCTTACCGTCATTTAAGATGGCGATGATCAATACCATGAAGGGTGCAAAGTCAAACTTCCATATCAAAGCAATGAACATAAATCCAAACTGCACAAAACTTAGCAATATGAGAACAAACACACAGCCTAAAATAGGAAAACACTAACATCTAAATACCGATCATTGCTTCACTTACCACTATACGTATGGTAATTGAAACAGCATAGATCTGCAAATGGAACAAAATAATTAGAATGGCCTGAGAAGATTTACAAAAAACATATGGAACTTTTACAGCTCCACTCAATGAACATAAATGTAACTTACAGTATAGTTCTTCATCCTCTGGAATATGGCTCTGCTTGTCAGTACGGCACTTATGATCACACTTAATCCTGGTTCAGTGAGAACAATATCTGAAGCACTTCTTGCAGCATCAGTAGCATCAGCTACGGCAATACCAATATCTGCCTTTTTCAAAGCAGGAGCGTCATTGACACCGTCTCCAGTCATTCCACAGATGTGCTTCCTCTCTTGCAGCCTCTTTACAATTTCATATTTGTGTTCTATAATATTAAAAAGATGTGTTAGAACAAGGATCAATATCAACTTAAGAACATTCATAAACCGTGCACATTTAATTAATAATGAAACAAAAAAATCAAAATAAAAAGTGGATAATTGTGATAGTGTTGCCAACAAGTACTGAAGGCTATGAACAATCATAGGCTGAATTTAAACCAGTAGCAAGTGCTTTGGAAATGCAAACTACTACCAGGAAATTTGAGGTTTATAACTTCTCATTAAAGGGATTGCATGTTTAATTAGAAAGCGGAAAGAACAAAGAAATTCCAGTAGAACCCACCAGGAAATACTCCAGCAAATCCATCAGCCTTCTCAATCAACTCGTCCACAGGGAGGGAAGCTATGGCTGCATCCTTGTCTTGGCCAAGCAATGCGGAAGATGGGTACATGTTTGTTCCCATACCAAGCCTCCTTCCAGTTTCCTTGCCAATGGCAAGCTGATCCCCTACACAATAGGAACACAAATTATACAGAATGAGTAAAGCATCGAAATTCCCCAGGCAGGATAAAAATGGGAGGAGGGACTACATGAAGTCGTGGTGTAATACACAGTTTTAAGGGGAAATGAAGCTTACCTGTAATCATCTTCACATTCACACCAAGATTGAGAGCTCTGCGAATTGTTTCTGCACTGTCATGCCTGGGAGGATCAAATAACGGCAATAAACCAACAAACTGCCATGGTGTCCCTGGACTCTCTTTTGTTTTCTCTGGTACTTGCTGGAGATAAATCAAAGGCAGAAATGAGATAAAAAAAATTCAGTTGATACAGAAACAAGCACATGATAAAGGTTTGTCTTTCAAACCTGTCTTGCAACGGCTAGAGAACGAAGTCCACGTTCAGCAAACTTATCAATCACCGCATGAACCCTTTTCTTGAAATCCTCCTTGCAGTTGCATAGGGTTAATATCTGAGGATAAGAAACATCTGCATTTGTAATGTCCAGAGAGGGATAATTCTTCCCCAAATCAATGGCTAGAATTGAGTTAAGACAAGGTTACCTGCTCAGGGGCACCTTTGCTAGCGCGATGCCAATTTCCATCAGAATCAATGTAGGTCAGAGCAGTCCTCTTGTCCACGGGGTTGAATGGTAGGAAATGGATTTCTCTTATACCAGCTCGTGCCTGCCAAATTTATTATAATACACATAAAATTAGAATTTAGCTTGGACCATAAAGTAATGACAAAGAAAAGAAGAGCGAGAGACCAATTACCTCCTTAGGATCAGCAAGCATTCCTACAATTGCAGCATCAATAGCATCCTGATTTTCAGTCCTAGAAGCCCTTGCTGCAAGAAGGATAACATGCTCTTTCTCCACACCCTTGGCAAACACTTCAACCAGATTTCTATCAACTGTGAGCTTGTTCAGGGTCAAAGTCCCAGTCTTATCACTGCAGAGGACGTCCATGCCAGCCATTTCCTCAATGGCAGTCATTCTCTTGGTGATAGCTCCTTGCTGAGAAAGCCTGTGGGAGCCAATAGCCATGGTGACAGATAAAACAGTTGGCATGGCAATTGGGATTCCTCCAATCAAGAGAACCAGCAAATTATCAATCCCTTGCCTGTACTTGCGCTTCTGTATTGGGTACATTACTATTATCTCAATTAGTATCCCCACGGCAATTGAACAAATACAGAAGTTCCCGATGGCAGTGAGAACCTTCTGGAAGTGCCCAACTTGATTGGTGCTGTCCACCAGATGTGCAGCCTTACCAAAGAAGGTGTGCACACCAGTAGCAATAACAACTGCTTCAATTTCACCCTGTTTACATGTTGAGCCAGAAAACACTTCATCCGAAGGATTCTTAGTAACAGGAAGGGACTCGCCAGTAAGGGCAGATTGATCAATTTTCAGAGGATCGCCCTCGAGAAGGCGGGCATCAGCAGGAACAATATCTCCCAATTTGATACTGATTATGTCTCCAGGCACCAAAATTGAAGCATCTTGCTCAGTCCATCGACCGTCTCTAAGAACCTACATCAGGTAACCATAAAAAATCAGGAAAATATTCAAAAGAATATTTGCAGTACCAATATAAGCATTGTTCAACAATTTTATTTCTTCACCTTAGTCTTGGGAGCTAGACCGGCCATAAGGGCTGCAGCAGCATTACCAGCATTGTTTTCTTCGATGAAACTGATAGTAGAGTTAATGACCAGAAGAACAACAATGCCAACAAAGTCCTGCCAATCAGGAGGCCTTCCATCACCATTTGCCAAGACAATAGCCATCACAGCAGCAGCTTCCATGACCCATGACAAAGGATTCCACATAAATCCCAAGAACTTGAGCAGTTTGCTCTCCTGTTTACAGAAGACAAAACCATCATATGTCACACCAAAAGAAATAAATCTGAGGAGAAACAAAAGATTTCAATACGTCAGAAATTACAACAAACCTTTTTCTCTTCTAATTTGTTTGGTCCAAAGACTTGAAGTCTGTTGGCCCCTTCTTCTCCGGTCAGACCTTCTCTCGTACATTTTAGCTGCTCAAAGACTTCCTCTATCGGAATCCGTTCCTGTGAACAAAAATGAACAAATACACATGAATAAACAATTTCACTTCTTGGGGGTAATTAACTACATGCAACCTACTGTTTTCTGTAATACGAAATTCAAACAATACCTATTTTCTTTATATCAAATTTTGCGACGATTCCTAGCCAACCCGACATGATATTTCAATCGCATTTGTCATGATTAAACAATTATTTCAAACTAAAAACTTATTGTAAGATCTCACGACTGCACCCTAGTTTGTTAGTAATTAGCAAACAAACAGTTAACGATAATTTAAGATATTTCTTCATTAAACAAGTAACACAACGGCTACGGCTAGGTTTCCATGGAAATAACTTGGCTGCTGAAAGTCTTGTTCGGTTTCCATAGATAGGCAATCAATAGATCCACGAAATAGATGCGTGAACAGATGGAATCTTATGTGAAACTAGAAAAAAAAACCCCCCCAGGACGACAATTGATTTCACGTTCGACTAAACAAAAGACAATTTATTTCATGGACAAAAAGTCAAACATTTCTGTCTGCCTTGTTGACTTCAACTGCTTACGGAATGCTCTTTTGGCCTTATTATCTACCTAAACCAAACGAGAATAAACAATCGTAAATATTTCACTCTTTACGCACCTATGTTTTTTTATTTATTCTCCGACCACAAGAAAATTAGTATGAGATTATTATTTCCTAGACAATTTAGCTATTCAACACAATTTTAACGTTTGACCAAACAAAAACACAACATTAAATAAATATACTAATGAAAGATCCAACCACATATGTAGTACAAGGAAGGTACTCAAAACGCCCAAATCCCAAACAAGAAAGATAATAAAATATAGAATAAAATAAATAAAATCACCAACACAGGTCTTCAGATGGAATTATTCAATCAACAAATTAATTTCCGAATAAAAAAATATCTTTTCTTTATATAAAACCATTTAAGAATCACCAAACAGGGGGTGCGTATCAAACACGCGTCCAATAGGGCGCGTGAGGGTAATTTAATATTCGGTTGTCAGCCATGTTCTCTGGTAAAGCAGCGTTGCGTTGTCAAGCCGCTGATTTCATGTGATTTTCGGGTGCGTCGTATTTCACCCACACTCGGCAGACCATACAAAAATTTTTTAAACATTTTCCGAAAATAAAAGAAAAATTTTGGATGTTATGGTACAGATTAAAATAGTATGTATTATTGAAGTTTGATAAAAAACAAAATTTTAAAAATTCTTTTCAAAAATAAAATGCCTGAAATATAAGGGATGGTAGGCGGTTCGTTCTGGGTTCTGGGCTCTGGGCCCACTGAAGGTGAGTCCAAACCGCCCAACGATTAGGATGGCCTGAAAAGGTTTTCATGTGTCGTCTCTCTATGATGATCCGCCGAAATGACAGACGTAAAAAAACTGAAAAGTCACGCCGCCGTTTTAACGAAAAATAAGAGATAACTTATTAATTTTTAAACATTTTATTTTATTTTCGAAGAATTGCAACGATGTTGGGAAATCTTAAAATATCAACAATCGTTTGGTATGCGAGAAAATTAGCGAAAATAAAAATAAATAAAAGCAGAACAACGAGAAAAAAATTAAGAAAAAAGCAACAAATATATTATAAATTATTTTTTTTCGCGATAGAAAAAAAAATTTTTTCTTCGAAATGAGTGATATGAACTCACGATACTGATACAGAGAAAACGAAATTTCTCAAAATTTCTATTAGATCGGAATTTTCCTTTCCTTTTAGTAATTTTTTCCCTGAAACCAATCGCTTCTAGTCATTTTTTGTCGGAAACCAAACACATGCAGCAGAGTTTAAGAGAGAAAAGGAGAGCATATAGATATAGAGATATGTATATACCAGATCGACGGACTCGTTTTTGATCTCTTCGAGGCTGATGGCCTTATCGCCGCCCATGGTGGAGGAGTAGCGGGGGAGCTCGGAGGAGCTCAGAGCTGCAGAGAGAGGACTTGATTAGTTTTTGAACAAAAAATGGGAGAAAGGAGGCGGACTATATATAGTGTGAAAAAATAGAGCCTAGAGTCCTAGTGAGAGAAGACGAACGATCACCCACCATGAAAAGTCTACAGAGGATGAGGGATTGTGAGAATCGGGTTTTCGGGTCTCGGAACCCGCGGCCGGGTCGGGTGAAATGGTGAAAGTGAATGAATGAAGGAGAGCTAGAGAGTCCACACTGGTTTGATTTATATACACCTGACTTTGGGAGGGGGTGGGGGCCCACGGGGCCCAAATGCGGTTTTGACCTGCCACGCCTTTTGCGCAATGCGGCGCGTGGATGTGTAGTGGTGGGAGTCCGTGACGGTCATTTTCTCTGTTTTATTATTTTATTATTTTTCTATCTTTTTATTTTTTTTGGTTTGTTTTAGTAACGGATTGAGAGATGGAACTCGCATCAAATAAGAAATTCAATTCCCTATTTTGGAGGAATTGCGTAAGTGATTCTAATTCTGGGAGAAAAAAGAGGATTTAGCAACAATATTTATATGTATTTGATATAATCATTATTTTGACAGTTAGATTGTGATTGTATCAAATACATATTCACATAAATTATATGCGATCGTCATATAATTATTATATTAAATATATATAAGTATTGTAGTCCGTCATAAAAAAAGAATTAAGATTACAAATTTTTGTATCGATTATGCCCTCATAATTTCTAAATATTCAAAGTTTACTTTTTTTTTTTGTCAAATTCAAATTTACTATTAACTAGCATATACAGTTAAAACTTAAAAAAATATTTCTATCTACACCAACACAAATTCAAATTTTTTATTATAACAAAAAATTTATATCGTTTCATCTTCTCCCTCCCAAGTTCATAAATTTTTCCACACACTTCAACTAAGTACAAGTATGAAGAGTCAAATAGTCGTTCCGGAATCGTTAAATAAGGTACGAAACTTTACCTTTTTTTTCGATTTTATATTTACAGTCTGTTTTTTTAGTGGGTTTGGCGTTTGGTTAGAGAGCAGTTTTTTATTTTTTTTGTTGGGGTGTGGTGAGTTAGTGTTTAAGGATAATTTGGGAACAAATGGGGTGTACTTAGATAAGATTTAAATTCTATTTTTTTAATGAGGTGTAGATAGAAAATGGGGTGAACTTAGATAGGTAGTAAGGTTTAAATAGAAAAACTCTAAGAAAAATGATAGAGGCAAAGTTTGGCTTATATATTTTTCTCTTTTTGTGCTTTATGTAATATAGTTATTGTAGAGTACCTTTGCCGTTTGGTTTTCTTGAAGAATTTATTTTTCTTCATATATATAATGCCAAAAATTCATTTAAAGGTTTCCAACTGACGATATTTCTCTTATTTTTAAGATGGGAAGAATCCAAATATGAATTTAATCATCTTGTTCTCTACCTCTTTAAAAAATGCAAATTCATTGTACAATAATTTCTCGCATGAATTTTGTTACATTTTCAAACTATAATATAAAAAAAATTATCAACAGAAGATGAGGATTCGAACTTAGAACATGTTTGCAAATTTTTCACTTCTTAATAAAAAAATATGTCTTATTTTTGTTCTGGTTTTTTCAACAACAAAGCTTTGCATTCTCAACTTTTAACTTTTAAAATTTGTATAAGCTAAAAAACAGTAATAACCTCTCTCACAAATTTACTCTTGTCTTGGGTATTGAATTATGATCACATGATATAACATTATGCCCGTGTTATTTGACACATCTCGACCCGGATGTACACGTGGACACCCAAAAGTCGGGTGTGCTGGCCGACACCACGTAGGGTGACGAAAGCCAATTTGAAAGAATAAGGGATAATTTGAACAATTGAATGAATTTAAGGTCAGAGTATACAAAAGTTGTACAGGCGGAAGAATAAGTAAAGTAAACTGTTGTACAAAGCACCAAATACAAAGTACAGAATACAAGTATCAAGAATGATACACTTGTCATACCACCGCGCCTCGACGTCGACAGCTCCAGCCACTAAACCTGGAGGGGCGCAAAACAGAAGGGTGAGTGGGCCATAAATAGTTATTTTTGTGAAAACCTTTCCTTTCTGAAAATAGTAACCCCTCGCCGTCAAAATCAAGTAGTTGGTTCGGAAAACCATTTCAGAAAACATACTATAATAGTAGGTAGAAAATCAAGGTAAGTACGGAAATATACTTACCGTCTGAAACGGACAAAAAGCCACCGTTCGGTATAAAATACTTTACCCGAAAGTTCATAAAATAAGAATATACGGGAAACCCGTAAATCAATTCAAAGCCTCCGTGGCATCAGTGAAAACCAGTGGTAAAATCACAATACAAAACTATAAGATAAACGCTCGTTAGGTATGACAAACACACGAGTTCATACAAATGTATTCTGTCATGAACAGGCTGGGTGTATGAATAATGGGTACGCTCCTGTACTACAATCACGTGAAGCTAGCGCTATGCGCATCACAACGAGTTCGAGTTGCCAAGGCGACCTAGAACAGGCTAGCACCTGCTATGGATCCAAGCGAGCATATCGGTGCTTGTGAACAACCACGTGAAGCTGGTCCTGGCCCCGGACAGTACTACTGACACCGTGTAAGCATTCCTAGTTGAGCGTGTGAAAACATACCACGGAATATTTCTAATTAAAATCAGGTGGGGTAATTTCCTTTACGAGATAGATCTCAAAATAGTCGTATAATAGGGTATTCACGGATGCCGTACCCGGAATACCAAGTATATACCAAAATACTTAAAATACCGAGTACATACCACAAGGGTACTAAGGTAAAGAAATACCAATTTAATAATATACTAAGTGAACCCACAAATACGGTATAAAGTTACTAATTCCAAGGTTCACCAAGATACGGCCCAAGGCCCCTCAAAATAGGTATAAAAACCCCAAGCTCACAAGTAGGCAAAAGTACATTAATTTCCAAGGCCCAACAAAAATACCGAGCCAAGCTAGTAAACCAAGTAAATACCACAATAATACGAGGTCTACTAAAATACGAGATAAATACCAATTTAATACCATAATATAAAGTAGGCATAGCCTAAATATAATTGGCCAAGCATAAAACCATTTAAATAATATAGGGAAAGGGCCCACTCACAAGAACCTTGCCGGAAAGCCCAAACGTACGTCCTCCGAACGCCACGGGTCGCCAAAACCTATTTTAGAACACCAAAGATTAATAAAGTATTCGAAAATACGAAGAAAACGGCGTTCGGAAACCCGAAAACGGAGTTACGGGGTCGGAAACCCCAAAACCGCCGCCGTGCGCCGCCGCACGCACCGCCACACGCTGCCATTTGGCCTCACGCGCCGCCACACGCGGCTGTGAGGTCACACGCGCCTCCACGCGCCGCCACGCGCGGCCACGCGCCGGTACTGTACAGTTATAGTTAACAGAATATTCTAACGGCGTTAGAATATTCCGTTAACGTCGTTAAGGTTAACGGACGGAATATTCCTTGGAATATTCCGATCCGACCGGGTTTGAACTGGTTTGCTGACATCAGCAGGACCGGTCTGACCCGGTTTGCTGACATCAGCAGGACCGGTCTGACCCGGTTTGCTGACTCAGCGCCGGTCACCCCTAACCTTCTTCCGGTCGCCGTCGCCGTCACCGTCGTCGGAAACTGGAAAATTGGCCAGAATTTCTGGGAAATTTCAAAGCTTCATAACTTCTTCATTTCAAGGCCAAATTGGACGATTCAAGTACCAAAATGAAGCTAGAAGTGAGGAGAATAATATTTTACCATTTTGGGGGCCAAAAACTGGCCAGAAGTGGCCTGAAATTTGAAGGGAAGCCACGGAGCAAAACCGACCAAACTTGGTTTCTTCGATTCTCGGCCAAACGCTGCCATTCAAGGCTCGAGCAAGGTCCCTGGGACTTCCAGGAGTCCAATGGTGATTTGTTTGATGAGTTTTGGGCTCGATTTCATCGAGAAAAGGCCGATGAGAAATATCGAGGTCGTCGGAAATTTTTTCAGAAATCTAGGTTTCGACATTCACTGGGTTTTTGGGTTGCTGGGATCAGTTTAGACTCAGAGGAGGTTTGTGGTTTGTTTGGCCAAGGGAAAAACGGCTCGGTGTGAGCTCGGGGAGAGGGAGAGGAAGGCTCGGGTGCCTTGAGAAATTTGGAGCTTCTGTTGTTGTCTGTTTGCAGAGAAGAAGAGATGAGGACTGGGTCAAGGACATGATCCAGACAAAATCCCAGAAATCCAGGGATAAGCCCACATGGGCCTGCAGGTAAATGGGCCCCAGCCCAAACAATCCAAAACTGCCCAAAATTAAAATACGGGAAACGTTAACGAAAAATCAACGCCCGTAAAATATTCGTTCGGAGTCCGAACGACGTCCCGCTCACGTCTACACGTTCGTAGTGACGAGCACGTCAAGAAAATACAAAGGGAAGCGTTGTACGAGTTACGACGCAAAAGTCAACCAAAAAGTCAACCAAGGGCAATTTCGTCATTTCCCACTTCCGGGAATAAAATAATATTATTTTCCGGAACGGGATGTAACATTATTACACATGGTTGAATTATTAATACTATACTCTAAAGTACAAACTATAAAATAGTAATTTATCCATATTATAACGCAGAGTGCAGGACTATACGACAAAATAATATTCCAGTAACACGAAATAATTTTTTAATTTTAGGTCATGCAATATTTTGTAAATTGCTATTATAAAATAATTTGATATAGAACTTGTTCTTAGAAATTGACTCATATATATACTACCAATGGCCAAAAGGTTGTATCAAAATCCAATCGAAAAACCGCATCATCCATTTGTGAGGTTCTAGTGTTCCACTATGAAAGGTGCAGCTTCTTAGCGTTAGGTGACACTGTTATCACAAAACTCTTATGCAATTTACTTTTGTTTTAAATAATTTTATGGGATAAGCTCTACAAATTAGCCTACATAAATCAAATGGTTTTTTAATTTATTAATTACATACGTAAGTTAATCTACATAACTGCAATTGCTAGAAAATTATGACAATTATGGATCCAAGTGGATTACTTTTGCATCTTATAATGATAAACAGGAAAAAAAAATTCAGTTATTTTCGCACTTCCATTTTATCTATATTCATTGCTTTTGTGTCTTCTTATTCATGGATTCATTCAATTACTGAAGCTTCGAAATAAGAGAGCGAGTGTATATGGAGAAAACAGAAAGTGTGAAAATCGACACCCATATTTTTTTCTTTCTATGATGCAACTCTCCTGCAAATAGTAGTTTGTCTTTGTTGGTAGAGCTTTTCGCGGATTCTCGAGTGCATGGGCGATTGTTCTTAATCAACTGAATTATAAGTCACTTGCTAATTAACTAGGTAGATTGAATAAATCAAAAGTAAATCAAGAGACATAATTAAGTGAAAGAGTGAATAATAAAAATTTTTGGAATAAAATTTGTTTTTGAAAACAAATAAACATATAATTTGGTCACTAATGTATGCAAGGAGTATTCTTTTCTTTTTCTATTCACCTTCATTAGGAAGGGAGTTTCTTTATACTAGTATTATTCTCGCCAAAAAGATGGTGGCATGTGTTAAATTTGAAGAATAAAGGCTTAACATATATTATTTGAAGAACAGTACTAGTTGATAAGTGTAAACATCTTCGACATCTACTAATGTAAGCGAAAGATACTTCAAAAATTAAACTATAAAAATATCATCACCTATCGTTACGTATATGTGTAAAATATTAATTGGTATTACAATTTCACTTTTTTTATACATGAAAGTGTTATAATAATAATATATATACTAATTATCAATCAAACTTTATCATGTAAATAGTACATCTAACTGGATAAGACTTTTAACTTCAAGAAGATAAAATTTCATGTCACATATTATATAGTGTTAGAATTTCATTCCATGTTTTAATATTATATCGTAAAGTACAAATTTCTCGTCTCACATTTTGTAACTGTAGATATTGTTAGTTTATAGTACATAAACATTGAAGATAAAAAATACCTTTCTTGAAGATTTTGACTCTTCTAAAAGATATTGAAAGGGTTCTGTCAGAAATACAAATTGTTCAAGTTCCACATGTTTTCGGGGAAGCAAACTTGGTGGCAGATGAGCTTGCAAGCAAGAAGGGGCATCATCGTTCAAACTTGTGTATTTTAGAAATTAAAGACTAAAACTAATTTTTAAGCCATTTTCCCCTTCCCTCTATTTTCTACATGTTCCATACAAGTTACCAATTATCTTAAAATATTTATATGTTATGCACGTGACTATATCGGAAGTTAAAGTACCAAATTCAGGAAGTATTTTGGCAATTTACTCTTATTTTTCTCTGTCATTAAAAAAAACACACGCACACACACACCTTAATGTTATGCATCCATAGACCATGATTCCCTAGCTGAGTAAAATAGGACCTGCACACCTTAATGTTTGACTAAGACTGGATCGTGATTACAACGCGCCGAACCTGCACGCGTGGGTGACATAATCCTGCTAACAGAAATCTATCTCAATCATAATCCGTCAATTAACCCTCTAATCCTGCCTTTTTAAAGGAATTACGTGTCATACCGTGGTTGCTCAAGGCAGGAAGCTTCCATGCCCTCCCGGTCCCCAAAGACAATCACATAAGATTTTTCATATTAGTTAATTAATTAATTTTAGGGTTCCAAACCAGGAGTTTCGGAGTTATTGGCCTATTTTCTAGATAAAAATTAGGAGAGAAAACCGGTCGTTTAGGATATTATAATTTATATTTTCTTGAAGATGATAAAAATTGTTTAAATTATTGAGAGAGAATCACATTGCTATAACCAACTCGATTACATAATTTTCTTATTCTAAATAAAATATTTTTGCAGCATTCCGGTATCTTTTTTCTTCAGGCCTCGGGTGTCCGATGATCAGCTATTTGTCTTTGTTTGATTATACATTTAATATTTGTAATTATAACATAAAAAAAGTTACATGGATTTCGAATAGTTACACTCCATCTAATAATGTTTTCGTATAGTTTTAGTAAATAATCTTCATCTTGTAGAAGTAATTTAGTAAATAATCTCATCCTACTTTCCAAATTTGGATCCTTTCTCGTGAACCATTTAATCCAAATATACCCGTGATTCCATAGCTAATTTGATAATAAGTTGTGATTTATTTGCGATAATATACAATTTGGAGGGAAATAATAGAAGGAAATGCCTTTTTTTATGTATGAAATAAGAGCCCTCTTTGAGGCAATGACATTTGGATAGCCGTGCTAATTTGGAATTTACCGTATTGGGGATGACGTGCATTGAGTGAATTCATTACGTACAAGTTGCCATGTAAGATTCATTGCTACATAATGAGAAGAACTTACATGAAACAGGTTTACCGTCATATATATTGATAAGTGCAAGTTTTTCTTCACATGGTAACGTATTATTGGATTGGAACGTCACGCGGTGGTGAACCCATTTCATACAAGTTGCTCTCCTATATAATAGTCTAGCCAATTTGACAGTACAAAACTTGAGCATTATTTGAAGGTCAATTCATAAAATTATGTATTCTAAAGGGATCCAAATTATCGTCAGTTAGCACTACTGTCTAGTTGCATTTATTTCTACTTGTAAGTAGAAATTTTATGTTAGACTCCTGTAGATAGTATGTTTCATACGAGTTTATTATGGCATGTTTAATACCAATTTGTTACGGCTTACTTTTGGATCATTTGTTTGGTTTTTCTTTGCTTAGATATGCTTCTACTATTATTGTGAACAAGAAAGCCAAATTCCTCTCTGGCTCCTAAATAAAATTTGGCTGCAGATGGATTAGTTTCAATGGTTTTTTAGGATGTAATTATTGGAGTAGGCTACAGTGCTCACAAGCATTGAATGCTCACACCGATCTCACCATTAAAAGGAGGGAGGAGGGAGGAGAGAGGGGGGGAAGGAGGGTGACATCGGTGTGAGCATTCAATGCTTGCGAGCACTGTAGCAAGTCCCGTAATAATTATCTTTGTTTCTTCTAACCCACTTTGGTTTCTTTTATTTTTGTCTTTTTAAAGGTCAAATTAGGAGTAACTAGTGAAGCCTCCATACAAGAAAATGACCTTAACAACTGATGGGGACATTGGAAGTAGGAAGAAGAAAATGTGATGGTCGTTGAATTGAAATTTCAGTATTGCACGAGGCAGGACCATAATATAATATTTTTAAATTTCGAAGACCAACCCTAAATCTGCCGTAATTCGATTTTTCTCAGCAATTGGTGTGCATTTTTTTTATTTAAATTAATTTGTTTTTGTGTGGTGATCAAAGATTTCAAATGCTAATTGACCCTTAATTTTTGAAGGACCCTACACCAGAAAATGCCTAACCATCTTTTCCTCTTATTTGGGGGTTGAAAACTTTGAAAGCTCAGACGTCTTAGTCGTCTACTCTATCACATACAACTACCACGGTAAACTTTTTGACCTAAATTTGTTTAGCATATCTGTTTAGGGTTAATTAGTAAAAACATCTGTGATTACTGATGTTAATAGTCATAGAGAGGGAGATTTTATTGGGATGGGATTTGAACCCAGGATTTACTTTAAACATGTAATAACTTGGTGCCACTATACCAAAAGCAAATATATATGAATCTCTTTCTTTTGGGTGATAAAATTAATTTTTAATTGTTTTATGAAACTCATTCCAAGGAACAGAAAAAATATATAAGCAGAAATATTAATAGGCCAATGATTATTGAAAACAATAACTTTGATAATTACCATTTTGTTTTTATAGTTTTCAGTTTTGTATTACAGATAGAAGAAAAATACATAGAAGAAATGAGGGTTATAGAAGAGTGGATGAAGAATATTGAGAGAGATGTATAAGAAATGTATAACAAAAAAGCAAAAATTAAAAACGAAATAATTAGCAAACGGGTTCTAAAATTTTATCACCCAAAAAAAAAATTGATGTTTGATTGTTCTGCTTTCAAATCACAGACTTAATTTATAGCCATATTCTTTCTATATGTACTACAATCCCTTGGCGTGATGGTTTTGTTGTCCGACTTTTTGTATGGCCAAAAAAAAATCATTGGACTAAACATATGAAATCGAACACTGCCAGTAACACATAAAAGAAAAGCATACTTAAAAGAACAAAGAAGCTAAGATCTCATGTGATATCCAAGGGTTTAGATTTAGTAGCACAAAGAATATTAAGAGGTTTGGTCAAAATTATACAACCACTGTACATGTGGAGGTTTGAACTATATAGATTTTCACACACTTTGGACTATAACGATAAAGAAGAATCCTTGAAACCTCTTTTTTTCTTTTAGACTTATTGAATCCTTAAAACTTAATTGAAAAAAAGAATTAGTATAATGTTCAGTGATATAACACTTTACCCTCACACTAATAACAATAAATTAAGCAGATTTTGGCATAGCTAACATTTGACAAGTGTTTTTAAATAATTTAAAGTGTTTTTAGAGAAAATATTTTTGGAGCCTATCCTTAGTAAAAATGAAAGTTAATTCTGAAAAAAAACACTTCAAGTGCTTTTGGAACCCAAAACTATTTTTTATAAAAGTGTTTTCAGTCAGTCAAAAGTACTTACCAAACACTCACGTTCGAATATGTATCCCCCTAATTTAAAAAACCGCTAGAAAAATGACTATAACCTATCATTTAAATTCTTAGTTTGAATAACTGAGAGTTCTTAAAATGATGATGGATGATGCTAATTGAGAGTGACTTTAATTTATTATAACAAAGAAAAACAACCTCTGATTTACGTCAACAAGAAGCCCCCAAATGACTTTCATCACCTGCTTTTTCTGTCAGTGTCTAATTAGCAAAGTCTTTATCCCCCAATTTCCATTCATTTGGGGACACATGTCTCGATGGAAAAAGATTTTTATTTATTGATCTTAGCAATTAGCATTGCTTAATTTTCAATCGAGCCATTAGTCATTGGAGCATCTGGCCAAAAAACGAAGATAAAAAGATGTCATTGGAACATTGTACTTGATGCCTGTACGTTCCTTGCATCGAAAGAATGTAGACCGTAATGCAATGAACTTTCCACATGGAAAAGTCAGTTTACAGTGATCAATTGAGTAGAAAAATTAGTGCTATACTTAATATTTTTTTAATTTTCTAATTTGAATTACTGTAGCTCTAGAAACTCACATGATGCAAAACGTATAAGAAAATAAATTGTGTAGAGCTGTTATTGTCACGTGGCTAAAGTATATTACTGAATGACTAAACAATCCCACTAAAATATGATGTGTGTAAAGTCTATAATTTGTTTTTTTATTTATAACTCGCGAAGTTATTCTTTCACTTAGTAATGTCACATGACAAGAACATTCATCATTTGAGACCCAACTACATATATATTTTGCATAGTTTTCATCTTTGAGAGACCTGCATGCATGCATTATGCATGGTTTTTTATTGAATGATATTTTATGCAAGATGGTTTTCAAATCAGAGACCATATTAAACAGCTAACATCTTTGCTTTGCCACTCATCAAAACCCTAGCTTATATATATATATATATATAATATATATAGGGACCTACCCTATAGGGATCTATATATATGTGGTTCAATATTATTATGCAATAAAATTAATACTTATCAACGTAGTACTGGTCCATGGTTTTTGGTTCCACAGGGCCCACCTACTTCGTTTACGTCCCTCCAAATGGAAACCTTTACGACCAAATAAGAAGAGATTATTAACATGGAAATGCAAAAGCAGACAATACTGGGAGAAAAGAAAGGTTGAGAGCAAAGATGCCGTGAGAATAATTGGTTCTGCAGCTGTTGCAGAAGATGAAGGCCTGTGGCCTCCAATTTTATTGCACCAGTGCTTTTTTCCACCTCACTAGGAAGATGATTCTCAGAAGTAGGCATGGGCCTTGTCCCAATTTGAGGAGAGAGAAGAATTTTTATGACACAATCTTGTATCAATAATACAACTACGAGTTTAAGTTATTCTTCATATAATGTTGTATTATTGACACATAATATTACGATAGCAGTGTAACTATGTCATATAAGTTGTTCTTGAGAGAGGGTCTTTTACCCTAAATATTGCAAACTGTTATACCAGGAAATCAGAAATGTCCTTGGTGTGGTTACTGTGGTACGGTAGAAATAATGGAAGTGCCCACATGTAACTATTTTGCAGAGTTGATAGGGATTAGACAACCCACTTACTAAGTGGGATGAGCATTTCATGAGTATTCCTTCTGACCACCACGCCCTAGCTACCTTCACTTTTTAAGAAGGTTGTTTGGAACTTCCTTGGTCTAACCATCCCCAGGAAATTCACCTCAAGTTGAAGCGAGTAATGTTAGAGACACTAAATTTATTCGTCAAATGATGTTTTTGATTGATTATTCGAACTTAAGATATTAGCCTTGTTAGTGTTCCTAAATTCTAATAAAATGATATTTTCAAAACCTTATTTGTATCAAATAAATAATACATTGACAAGTATACTGACAAATTATTTGGTGAGCAAATATGATGACTCTAACATTATTGTGTTTCAAAATTTGTGTAAAACTAATAGATTTTGAATTTAACCATTCGTTATTATAATTTCTTTGCTGTTTTCTGGTTGGAAACTGATGTTCCAATGGAGACTTAGTGACCCTCTTCCTAAGAGTAAGATGTTGCAAAATCCAAATTGGGGTCCTCTCATATCTTGAAGTTGACTTTGTAATACATAGGACCTTGATCATATTGAGAATTTTACACAAATGCCATGTTTACATACTATATTTACATTATAGTATAGTTTTCAAGTATTAAAACTATGTTTTTTTAGTACAAGTGATATTCAATACTAATCTACACTAAGAGAAATAGCTTGAACCCGGAACGCAGTGAGTTGAAGAGAAAGGTAATAACTACCAGTACAATCTAAAAACTATGTTCTTAAACCCTAATAATAAAGTGCATATAGATGTTGAAACATGTTAGAATTCACTTTCAAAAGATTACTTGATTAAACCATTTGGTGCTTTTAGATTTACAAGCAAAAGAAAACAAGAAAATGAATGATTTGGTCCCAAAGCATCTCCCTATCTATATGCAATTATATGGGTTATAGAAAACATTGCACACCATGAAAATTGAATATAGCTAGCTAGAGAGATGAACAATTCAAGGGACATGAAAGGAGATAACATGAAGTTGGGCAATATTTGATGGGTCACATGGATGAATGCGAGACACGAATTAGAGTTGTCCTTAGCCTAATGTAGGTAGCACGTTAGGTGGTGGGAAAGTGCACAAATGTAAAGCATTATTTTTCTATATGGAAAAGGCCTAAGTTCATGAAATGTTTCCAACTGTTAGGGTACAAAAATTAGAGCACACAAGGGCACGCACCTGAACTAGCCCTAGCTAGTTAGTGGTGGAGGGTTTTTGGCATGTGAAGTTGTCACAAGTGCAAAGAAAGTTGTGCACAAAAACAAGGGTAGCTACATTGAAGGATTTAGGACCATTGCCTGTGAACCAACCTTTTTGTTATCTTGTAAGAATCTAATCCTACCAAAAAATGGTGGAGAGAGAGAGAGAGAGAGAGAGAGAGAGAGAGAGAGAGAGAGAGAGGGAGGAGGTTGGGGGAAAGTCATGAAAGCCATGATTTGCTTGGGGAGTGTCCACAAAAAAAACCCACTAAAGAGATAAAAAGTGGAAGATTTGTTTAGGCTTTTAGCTCATGGAACTTTTCTTTCTCTCTATAGTGGGATGGTGATTGTGAAAAAGATGGTTTTGAGGTCCCAACTTTGCAGCAGCAGCAGCATCTGTATAATTATAATCTCCTGCAACAAGTAGGAAAAAGACCCACGAGCCTTCTGTTTTCTTTGCATGTGAAAGCCACTAATACCCACATGTATACATACATACATATATATATATATATATGTATATATACATAAAGAGGGGTGTCTCTTATTTCCTTCAAGAGTCGTTTCATTTATTTCCTCCAATCTTGTTGGATACTTGTATAAATAGCAATTGCATTTGCACCTTCCTCATCCTTCCAATTTTCTTGCCTACCGCCCAATTCTTTTGTACCTATATATAATTTTAGGTCTTATCTTTTGGACCTTTTTTTCTTAATTCTTCTCTTGTACCCATAAAATGGTGCTCCATCTGTTAGAATTTCCTACACAATTAGCAATGGACCAGAACGAATAGTAACCCAATTGACCATCTCAAGTCAAAATTTGTATGCGAGGAGCATTTTTCGTGTACTTTGATGTTTAAAAATGATGCCCAATTTAACCCCAATAACAGAGTTTTATAACTATCTTGTTTGTCGCCATGTTTTGTTTTTGTTTGATGATTTGTGACCATGTTATAATATGGGTGTGGTAGTTTGAAACTGTAAGAATCAGAGTGACTCGTTATATGTGAGGAGTCAAACAATGTTAAAAATGTAAGTATTCATTCTTTCATATAGACAAATCATAATTTGAGTGACTCATTACATGTAAGGAGCCAAACAGTGTTAAAAATGTAAGTAGTCATTCTTCCTTACATACAAATCAAAATTTGAGAGACTTGTTACATGTAAGGAGCCAAACAGTTAAAAATGTAAGCAGTCACTCCTCTTTACACACAAATCTGAATTTGAGACTCGTTACATGTAAGAAGCAAAGCAGTGTTAAAAATGAAAGTAGTCGTTCTTCCATATAGACAAATAATAATTTGAGTGGCTCGTTACATGTAAGGAGCCAAACAGTGTTAAAAATGTAAGTAGTCATTCCTTCGTACACGCAAATCAGAATTTAAGAGACTCGTTACGTGTAAGGAGCCAAACAGTGTTAAAAATATAAGTAGTCATTCGTCTTTACACACAAATCAAAATTTGAGACTCGTTACATGTAAGGAGCCAAACAATGTTAAAAATGTAAGTAGCCATTCTTCCATACACACAAATCAAAATTTGAGAAACTCGTTACGTGTAAAGAGCCGAACAGAGTTAAAAATGAAAACGCCTGCCAAGCTAGGTTACACGAGCAAGGGGCCTCGCGGAAAAACTAGAATATTTAATCATCAATTGCAAGAAAAATGTTAGCATTTTAAAATTGCAAGACTGACTAGCTGTTGGTTGTTGATTTGTTGCCAACCCAATGCTAAAAGCCCGGGTAAAGTTGAACAAAACCAAAGTAAATTACATAATTTACCATTTGAGCCCCAAAGCCTACTTCCAATACAATGATTAATTTTGTCAACCATCCACCAAATACAGTATATTAGATACCAGGATTAGCAAAATGGGAATTTTGAAACAAACAAAAATAATTAAGCATCAAGGATTTACAAAAGTGTAGCAAGTAACAGAATTTCAGCAACAATGCACTCAAAATATCGGGATCATAAACAGTGAACCGGACTCCATCAACATTTCCTTCGGGCAGTGAAGCCATCTCCGCCATCAGTTTTGCCGCCAGAAAGCCAAATTCAACTTTCAACCATTGGTTCGGGGTCAGATGATGGTTCCGTGAGAGACGGTTGTAGGAGAGATCTGTTGGATTGACGTACAGAATTGAAAAGAATGTCCTTGATAACCTTAGCAGAAAAAGTAAGAGCAACTTTGTTAATTAAGGACGAAATGGGCATTGCTATAAGAACCCACTGCGCAAAGAAAACAGAGGATATATGCAGATTGGCACAGCCAGGGGTTTACCTGCGACATCAGACCATGCACCTGCTCGACAGTTATCTTTGCACTGTCGCGAGTAATTTTGGCAAGTTGGGATTCTTCCTGCAAATTCATGAAGCCATTCAAATTCAATTGCCAGCAATATTGGTAATCAGCAACGTGAATGATGGTTAAACAATAACAAGATGCTCATAATGTAACATTCCCCTTGATCACAAATCTCTCCTGCAGAGGAATGAAATCACTCGGCCATGCATTCTAATGTTACATGGATCCAAAGGCCACTATATGGGGCCAAGTGGGACCCACATAAAAGGATAGCAGAAGAAAAAACTATGGGTACTATAATTCTAAATAGTTGAATTTGTTGGAAAACAAGTTTTTTTTAATGAGTGGCAGGCAAACAAGTTGAAAACCCATATAACATGATATCTAGCGGTGGTTGCTAAATTTTAAAACAGAAAGGGTGAACTGCCGATTTAATCCCTAAATTATTATTTCGGTAAAATAAGTCCCTAAATTCATTAAAAACTGCTAATTTCATCCCTACTCTTACATTCAAAGCTATTTTATCCAATTTTTCGTCAACTTAAGTCACATGACACAGTTTAGAGGGTAATACCGTCATTTTCTCGCCTATAAGCCCTTAACATTGCATATAGGTTGCGAATCTAACGTCTAATTTACCCTCCAAAGTTAACTTCATACACTATTTCTTCGAAAAAAATAAGTCCTTAAACTTATGAAAAACTACCAATCTACCCTCCAAAGTGTGTCACATGCAAGTCATGTAACTTAAATTGAAGGAAAATTGAATAGAATAGCTTCGAATCTAATATTAGGGATGTAATTGGCAGATTTTTATTAGTTTAAGGACTGGTTTTTCCGATAAAATAGTTTAGGGACCTAATTTTCACCCGATAAAATAGTTTAGGGACCTAATTTTCACTCAGGTGATAATTCAGGGACTGAACCGGCAGTTCACCCAAACAGAAATCAATGTTGCAGAGAAGATTCGAAAGTGCTATATTTTTGTTCTCCTGGTTTCATTTGGAAAAAATAAATATATAAATGAAAACTTACTAAAAACTGTTTCTAAGCTGAGAACAAGAATCAAGAATACAAGAAACAACACAAAGGTAAGTCCAAATGATTCTCAGGCTGGGCAAATAATTTGGTTCTTTATCTTTCTGTTTTTCTGCTTAATAATTGACATTATGTTCACACAGCAAGTTTGCATGTACATCTACAAGCATAGACATATAGAATGATGCAATTGTATGGGTGTGTCTTTTGTATAGACTAGATGAATATAAGGAGTGGCGCTGGAATCCATACCATCTTCCTTCCCTAACCTTCTCTATGTGTGTGTGTGTGTGTGTGTGTGTAGATATATATATAACAGTTTCCACTTAGCAGTTATAGTTGTATGGCTCAAAATCCATTTAAAAGACAGGTCTTCCAAATCAAAGCGAGATAGAGAGAAATGGGAAGACAGACTTACCTCTCTCTTTCTTTGTGGGGGTGTTATTAATGGGCCAAAGCGAGAATGAGCCAAATGATTCTCTGCTTGCTCTAGCTTTTCAGCTGGCATGATGCAAAGGACACAACTTAATATTCAGTAAATAAGCTACCAAACATATACGGAAAATACTTAAATAAGTAATCTGAGACAGATAAGAAAGTACCTAGATCAGAAATTTGTCCAGCGACATAATCTCCATTACCCAATAAAGGTGAGGAAGAAAGAGTATTCACCCAATACTTGTTCCACAGCAGATCCAAGAGGTGTGTGTCAAGAGAAGACTTGAAATAAGTGATATCCAGAGAATAATACTGCATAAACAAATACAAAAGAAGTTTCAGACAATAACAAACCAAAGTTCTGCAAAAGAACTCTAGGATAATAACATAATAACCTGTTTACAGTGAACACCAAAGTCCTCAATTTTGTTCAGAGGAATGGTCTGATACTCGGAGACAGGTTCATCTGGAGGCTTATATCCTTCTGGGTACGTCCTGAATGCACCAATGTCAACTTTTCCAGCAGACACTGTCCGAGTTGGATCAATAACAACAGCCAAAAAGGGCTCCTGAAATTGCTGGTTAAGCATCTGTGTTGAAACATCAATACCCGAAAGCCAGCATCCATAACCAGGATGAGAATGGTACCACCCAACCACATTCTCCAACCGCCCCGCCTACGCAATAAAACACTCAGTAAGCGGATTAACCTCGCACAAATAGAACTAATACATGGACTCCAATACAAGAATTATACGCCACAAATTAACACCAACAAAATTTGAGAAACTATATGTATCACACAAACCCCACTAAGAAACCTAGCAATTAAATTTCTCAGCAACTATGTAGAAAAGAAGGCTACAGACATATGTATTCAATGTAATAGTTAGCTCACAAGCCAGCTCTAGAATTTAGGGTTTTAGAGTGGCACTAGGGTTTTTCGATACCACATTGAACAAGTTTCACCAAAGCAGCAATTCAATGACGCAATAACCCAACAACAACAGCAATTAGGGTTTCTGAAAGGCCTAAAATTCATGCCTAAACATTGAAAAACACAAATAAATTTGAAAAAAAAAGTCTAAAAAATCACAAACCTGCTTGTTGGTCTGGGAATAATCCACCATATACTCATAGGCATCCGCCTGAGCATTAACCCTGGTCTCAGTCCCTTCAACCGGCAAAGCAAAAGCGTCCATGACGATAATGGCGTCGCCGTCGGTCTTGCCCTGCATGAGGCCCATGACCTCGATGGTCCCGCCGGAGCGGGCGTGCACCACCATCTTCAAGAGCGCGAGGGCGGAGATCTTGACGCGCTTGAAGTAGTGGGGGTCGTTGGCCCAGGGCTTCTCCTGCTGGAACTTGGCCTGCGCCGCCTCGTCGTAGTAGAATATGGCGTCGGCCATCGGGTCCGCCTTCGGCTTCGCCACGCTCGGCGGCGTGTCCATGGGGATTATGTTGTTCTCGAGCTCCCATGTCTGCTGGGCTATTTGCGCATCCATGGTGTTTGTGACAATGTCGCTGAGAGACTCCACTGCGCCTCTCTCTCTCTTTGATGTAATATACGACTGTGACTCGGTGAAATCGATTTCCGCGAAGAAAATAAATAAATAATAAATTGCCTCTGGGCTTTTTTTCAGGGTTTTAGGGCTATTTGAGAAAGCACAATATCTTTGGGCTGCTATCTATATAAGAGGGCCCAAGGAGGAAAAAATAGTTTTTTTTTTTTCTTCTAAAGAACGTCATCTTACTTTAACGGCATGTTTACTTGACAAAAATATAATAAGGAGAACCAACAAGGGTCGGTTGAGTTGGTAAGAATAATTATCTTCGCTAGACCAAGGTCTAGGTTCGAGTCTCGTTGCCGACAATCCCTCTTGGTGGGCGATCTGTAAAAAAAAAAAAAAAAAAACTAAGACCCCCTCTGTAAATCCTCAAAGAAGCTTGTGGTATGCCCTGACCCTGGAATGGGTAGCCTCCTCTCCTTCTAAACTTTTTTTAACCAAAAAAAATATATATATATATATATATATATATAATAAGGAGGGAAGGGGAGAACTTAGGAATAGGGAAAATAAGAAAAAGGAATCAGATTAACTATCTCTCCCTAGTTGATTTTATTCTTGATGTTTAGATATTTGATTACGGATTTTAAGGAGAAGCTAACATTTTTTTGATTCCTTGCGTGTTTAGTAAACGCATTCCTATATTTTAATAAACATAGGAAACTCAAGAATCAAAATGATTCTTATTCTCATTCCTTTATAAGTAAACATTCCCTAAACTAATTTAGGGCAGGGGAAGGGATTCAAGCTTAGGTGCTCAAGGAGTTGCACATATATTCTAGCCATTGTGGCTAGTGGCTACACCCACGCCTGCTCAAGGCCAATTCGTGTAAATCATATGAAGGTCGAGAGGTCCCAGCAGTTTCAGCCACTGGAAATTGCGTACAAGGAGGAGCATGCTCAGAAGAGATTGAACCGAGATCGAGCGATAAGCTCAAGTTAGCCAATTCATAAACAACAAAGGTTCACCCAACATGAGAAAATTAGGAGAGCTGTTACAACACATTGTGCATACTCAAACAGGTGGTTTTCACAATTCCAATCAGTTAGGAACATTCTCTCTAACTTGTAAGTCAAGCTAAACGTGGACTAAACCCCGTGGCGTAAATACCCGACAGTAATTCCTACCCTGTTGACATGGAACCCGAACAAAACGAAACACGTTTGCCAAATTACATAGGTTAGTATACAATAAATTACACAGCAAGGTACAGAAACCACAATTCAGTGTCATTTGCCCCGCGACCTGCCTCTCCTGTTGTATCTGCTCAGTCTCTTTCCCTTCTGCTTCTCCACAACAGTGTCAGCCTTGGCTACCGAACTTGGCTGGGTCAGCTCCTGTGATAAATCATCGGGCATACTATAGCTGTTTTGCGAGCCACTGGCAACGAAATCATTCTCCTTCGTGGCATCAATATAATTTTCAATCGGTTTGTGGACCTCAAGAGTAGCTTCGTTCAAATGCGCGCCATCGTTTTCCATTGTCCAACCAATATCATTTTCGTTTTTGTTAGTGACCTCGACAGTAGGTTCATTCAAAAACTCACAGATGTCATCTAAAGTGAGATCTGTAGCTGCGATCTCGTGATTTGAGCTGACTGGATTACTTTCCCCATTGAGCACAACAATTTCTTCTGTACCCAACGGTGCAGACAAACTGAAACAAGGAAAGCCAATGCAATAAGATTATGCAGATAATGCAGCACCAAAACAATGACGTCAACAACCGCTTACCCAGCTACTGAAGAAGGGAAACCATTTGTGGTATAAGCACTTCTTGATGCAGTCACTTCTGTTGTCGAACACGCTACGTCGTGTAATTTTGAATCTGAAACTGAAAAGTAAATTGAATATAAATACGAACGCCTGATGCACAAACAAATGCCTAGTCAAATGCCAACTGCTATTCAACAAGCGAAGTTCGGAGATTTATTAATGGCATCTTTCAGACAGGATAAATTATCCAGTACAAAATAGAACTACGTCATCCAAGCTACATAAATAGTCCTCTATCCCAATAAAACAACGATGAGAGAGTATCATGCATGGCAAGTCACGTAAAATAGTTTTAGGTGATAGCGCATATTATTCCATTGGAAATGAAGACCACGTGAGATGATGAACTTGTCCTCCCATAGTCTCTAGTCTTTTGAGTAAGTTCTACCTGGATAAAGTGTTTACATACTTAAGGATGATATACCACCAAACAATAAATACACAGTTCACACTAGTTATTCAGCCAGACAAACAAAATTCCTTTGCTACATATACATATTAGTACAATACATTTGAATGCCGAAATGGCCAGCACAACATCAAACATATAACCTGTACGATAACAACACAAATGTGTGTCCTTATATAACCCACACAACAACAGGGTCAAAAAAGTTCACCTTGTATGGTTCTTCCGACCACTGGATTTTGTTGTTCAGACTCATTAGTGTCCTTATGTCCATCAAAATCACCAGCATCACTGTGGCGTACAAGGGGAATTGAATGTTATAAGCCAGACAAATATCGACCTTATCGGGTACAAAAAGGCAAAATGAGAGAGGGGGGCGAGATCAAAATCACCAACCCAAACTAATCGCAGTACAGAATGGGAGTTAGGCGCAGCTTGGCCCTTGTATCAGACATGCTCGACAATACTACAAGAATATGAGGATGCTAGAAAATGAAATATCAACTATTTCTTGTCGTTTTTAAGTTTTTATTTAGAACTGCTCCTCAAACACAGAAGCTGTGTTATTCGGAGACAAAGAGTAGATGTTGCCTGACAAGTATTGCCATGTCTTATCACGCTGAGGTCAGATGACACCTTTAAGTAAACTACAAGATGACATGCATAACCAACAACTTTAAGTTAACGACAAGCTGATATTCAAAGAATCATAAACTTGCTATTTCAAATGAAACCTGTATTCTAATAACGATTTTTTAGTATGCATTGAATGATTTATGAAGAAGCTATAAGAATTAGTTGATGGAAGCTACAATTGCGTGAAGGAGCTAACCTGGGAGCAGTCTTGATATCTTCAGATGCCTCGAGTCGTTGTCCAGAGCTTAACATCTCCTCTAAGGCATTCTGAGAACCTATTTGATGGATAAACTTCGTGAGTAAAAGATGAACTAGAAAGTATAGTATACCCAAACATAGGCATTAGTATGAATGTGTGTGGGTCACAATACGCATGATTGTTATCCATCGGAAGAAGATAAAAGTGAAAATTACAAGAAGCATCACCCTTGCCATCCATAGAAGCGGCATCTGAATCCTTCACAAAAAGAAAAGAAAAGGTTATAACAAAATATCTGGTAGCTCAATCTTTATCAGACTTAAATTGAGTTTTAAAGAAAAAATAAATAAACCATTTGTTAATAGTCAAATTGCAACAAAATGATATATATGTATATATATGCACAAACGGTTGTAATGACTTTCTTCAGAACTGATAATTACCCGAAGTGGCAAATCTTCTTTCTGCAATCCATATTGTGTCTTCTCCGAAACTGAAAAGAGCAGAAGATGAGTCCCGCATGTTAGATTTCTTATAATTTAATTTCCTTATACTCTCTAAAAAGTGTTATTGGCATTCCAAAATAGTAATCTTACACTACTTTTTTGTTCATTTTTCTATAAACTCATTTTCGTTGAAGTTTTTTTGGAAATTGTTGAGATTAAGAAACTCTATTATTCGTTGACAAAAGAGGAAGAGAATCCCTATTGTGTCTTCTTCAAAACTGAAAGAGCAGAAGATGAGGTCCCACATTTTAGGTTTCCTATATGTTAATTTCCTTATATTCTACAAGTTAAAGGCGAGTGTTATTGGCACTCTAAAATAGTCATTTTGCACCACTGTTCTCCTACAATTTTTCTCCTTTCTTTATAATATCATTTTCATAGGAGTGTTATTGGAAATTGTATCAATAAATTTTGAGATTAAAATAATTAAAGAAAATATAAGGGAGGAACGTATGAAGAATATTTGGGAAAGCCAATAAAAGCTCCCATAAACTATAAAATGATGCAATTTATTCATCTACTGATGACAATAGATTATTGGACTAAACCAAAAGATTTACTTCATTCCAGTAAAGAAAAGATACCGTCGGAGCCATTGGACGCAGTTATTCCTAAGGACAAGTTCAAATTCGAACCTACGGCATTTTTACAATTGTGAAGTTTATCTCCCACATCGTCTTCTCGTTGGCCACCTGGCAAAGAACCCAAGACACTTCTTTTTTCTAAAGCAGATGCGGACCAATCAATTCTGGTAGAAGGTAGGGACCTCAGCAATTCTTCTGTTGCCTTAGAACGCACTCTTCGTATTTCCTCCTGAATATTCCAGGACCCAGTGGCAGGGACGTCCCTTTTCAGCTGCATTAAAATTTCAGATAGCGCAATCAGCATACCAATGACGACTTACATTCCCTCATTTCTGTTTCACTCACTTAAAACACAGAAAACAGAAACAAACAAACAAACATGTGAGGTTCAACATCGATCTCCAATGTTTTATTTATTAAGTTGCATTTTCCTTTAATGAATGGTCACTACACATTTATATGAGAAAAAACTGCTGCATGCTTTAACGTGTTCCCAGATGTGAGTGACAACACTGTCATTGGACCCAAAAAAATTGTCTCGACACGTGGATGAGTTCTAGTGGATCCACTCTACTCCATCATTCTAGGTTAATGTTTGGCTTGTTTGCCTCAATATTAAATCACTAACTTATTCAAGGGTTTCTCTGCATTTTATGACTTTACAGGCTATCCTTGATTACAAAACAAGCTAATCTTACTTGACCCAGCATACACAACATAACCTGACATTTTTTCAGTCACTGCAAACAGACGAACTTTCTCCATAAAATCTGCAACTCAGCCTTGCTTTGTGTAACACAGTTACACATAATACAATAACCAGAACTCCCCTAACCGGCATGTCTTTCTGAATCCAGAAAAAGTCATCATCCAATTAAACAACAAACACCCAATCTTAAACTGAGTTGCTAGTCTTTGTTCACTTTGAAAGTCTATCTCCAGTCTCAAGCTTTTGTCACATACATTTATCATTAACCAAGACCTGGTATCTATATGGACTGGAGTAGTAAATAACCTCCCGTTAGCAATAATGTTCGAGTCTAGAATCTAAATCCTACCTGTCACAAACCCAAAAGTGAAAAAGATATGACGGGAAAATTTTGCAAATGGTACCTTGGATGTAGACACAGAATTGCCACCAGTTGAATATGGGGTTTCTTCATTGAAAAGTTGCATCCCTATTGTTGATGGAGATCTCAGTTCTCCATGCTTAATAGAAGGAGATGCCCATGGAGGACGTGCCCGCATATACACTTTGGCCACATCCACTGGTGAACCACCTTCGTCTTCACCACCCTGCACCAACAGAAACAAATTGAAAATGTAACAACGTAGTATTCTCCTTTTCTTTCTTAGAAAACATAATGGTATACTGAAAGTACTAAATTGTAATACATCAGACTTTGGTATCTCAACAAATTGCTAACATAAACTCAAGGAGAAGGTATATCATATATTTTCGATGTAGCTTTCTTTCATCAAAAGATTATAAAGCTTACAATTGCTTATTTGACATAACACGACAACTTATAGAAGATTTCACCCCAAAGATAAAATGCCAGACATGGGGAAAGAGAGAGAGCACATCATAGCCATGATATAATACCAGAGGAAAGTGCACTAACTTGTGGGAACATAAGAGAGCTCAAGGTGTGGGTTCCATGATCCAAAACTGACTTTGAAGTTGATCCCAATCTCTTCTCACTCAACCATTTTTTTGCCTCCATAACAGGAGTCTCTACATCTGTAATGCAATTAACACCAAAAATAAAAGATAATTGGTAAAATTTCTAGACCTGTAACTGTAACCACTTTCACTGGCAACAGTTTTGTTAGGTGTCTCACCTGGTCTTGTATTCTCTGCATCTTCAGCACTGGTAAAACCTACAACTCTCGATTTTATAATCTTTATTAATCTGTCACATTCTTCCCTGGTCAAAGGCAAAGTTGAAGTCAAATAACTAATTAATAAAAATGAAGATAATTAGCAGAAAAGTTGCATGATACACAACAGTTTATGGAAACCACTCTAAAACACAGATTTCAAACCAATACAGTATAGAACTCATACAAACATTATATTCATGGTAAGATGCTAATAAATTGAGGACAACATCAATGACTCAATGCGAGTCCTAAACTTGAAGTGTGAACAACCACGGCTAAGCATTAATCCTTAAGAAAATATTTATAGAAATCAAGGTTCAATAATCCAAGATTCATCGAAGTAGAATAAGAATATATAGAGCTCAATGCAGAATATAAATCAAGGATAATATAAGTGGAAGAAAAATGAAGCAAACAACAACCAAGGAAAATCCAAATGCGAAATATAAAAGTATAATGTTTCATCTTTAATATCAAGGAACTGCAGCATTACCTCGAGAAGGTCTCCTGCATAAGCAGTCGTTCAATTACATGCTTGTTGTCGCTCTTCCCTAGTGTTGCTGGGGGATCCTTCTCAAGGAACTTGATCTCTTCTGATGTCCCATTCCTCTAATTCAACAACAAAAATCAACATTGCATGTCTAATCCAACAAGATGAAACTGCAGAAGCTAATAAAAAGTGGTTTAACTACAGGTACTGCATTACTGTTCATAGTCCCTGGACATCCCTGAAATTTATCCCTCTCAAGACTATTGGTAGCCCCATATCATATCCTTTTCTTACTCAACTAAAGCGCTTACCACAAGCTTTCCAAAACTTTAGTTCTCAAATAAGCAGGCTTAAAGTTCCCGCTTCACTGCTGTAAGAAATTTCCACAACCTCCTTTATATTCTTTATCATCCCCACAACCCTAAACTTTTGCACCTTGAGTATACAAAATCTAAACTAATTTTTTACAACCTCTGCTTTGAACCATAATTCCCAAGTACTAAATTTGCATGCTTTCTAAATTCGTACATTATTCCATGGGCATGAGTCGCATGACCTAACTGTTTAAAACATCTAGTACAAGTTCCTTCAAATGCTCAAAAGAATTTCCCAATTGTAAGCAATACGATGCCTTCAGTACAACAGAATAAACCGACATGTAAAGCTATTACCTTATTATTCAATCCATCATCTTCCTGAGTCGAGATATCTTCATCATCATCATCATCACCCTCGTCGTCAGTCCCATCCTCTGAAAAATCAGGCAAGAAACCCGATAAAAGGCCACAAAAACCAAAAGTCCAGCTTTCTTTTTTCTTCACTATAGCACAAAACTTCCATACACTTAATATATCAGACAAACCGAAATCCACCAAAATTTTGCTATGTACAAATATATTAAGATTAAGAACGAAAAAAATGCTATGCTTAAAATAATTTATTTTCCGAAAAAAATTTCCACTGTGTTTTAGTTTGCTCCTCAACAATCTCCAATTTTCTTAAGCACAAAAACCTAATAGACTTACACATAGCACATTCAACGTATGGGAACTAATTTCTGGAATCGGAACTACGTACACTATCGATTTCTGGCATTTCTACTCCGAAATTACCAGACCATAAACAAATTAAGCTTCATATAATCACTGTAAACACCTACATATGCAAAATTAGACTACCTGAAGAGGAAGAAGAGGAGGAGGAAGAGTCAGGACCAAAGACGGAGGAAATAATCTTCCCGGCGCCGCTGGCAATCTTACGAGTAGGGGAGTAGATGAGCCTGGAGAACCAATTAGGGTTTTCGGGTGGAGCGGGATTGGCGAACCTAGGCCGGTCGTAGGGAGTCCTGGCACCGGCGGACCGTCGAGGACGGACAATTTTCCCGCCGGATCGGGAGTCTAGGGCTCGGCGAGATCTGGAAGCGGTGGCGGTGGTGGCCATGGTCGTTCTCTCATGTGCGGGAGGAGCCAAAAAGGGAGGGAATGAGAAATAGATAGAAGAAGTCCGTTGTTGTGGAGGTTAAAAAAGGAGTTGGGGTTTGTGTGTTTTTCGCAATCTCTGTCTCTTCAGAAAATTCTATTCGTTGAGGTTTGTGACGGTTGTTACTATTATATTATTTGGATTTTTCAATTTTCGAACAAGACTCTTTCTTGCATATCCGGAGTACGGAGTAATTCGAATTTTTTAATCGTTGAATTTTTATTTTAAAATATAAAAATCAAGATCCAACGGTTAAAAAATTCGGAACACCCCGTACTCCGGAGTACCCAAAAATTTTTGTTTCGAACAATACTTACTTGAGGTCATTGTTAGTGTACTCGACGAATTGCAACCGTTTAATTTTTTAAAATATTTTAATCATAAATATATATCAAATAAATGAAATTTGTATAATAAAGATTTGTTTTTTGAGTACAGCAATAGCATATTAGTGAGTGAGTTAGTTAGTTTTTAGAGACAAATAAAATATGTAGAGATTGAGTCCGCACTAAGGCACATATGCATAATTATTTTCTGTCATAATATAATGAAAGATTTGTTAATCGCAATTGAGATAGACAATGTGCATGGTTCATCTCAATAATTATTATAGCATGTCTATGGTCAAAATTTATTAATCACGATTGAGATAGATAAGGAGGTGCATCTAAGTATTATTCTTCTATTTTGGAAAGGGATGAGCCGTGTAATTTTTCATTATCATTGTTATGTCATCATGTATTGTAACTAATTCACTCAAGTTACAATATGTACTACCAGTACTATAGTTTGGTATAATATATCAATCATCTCAAATTTTCATATATTCATTACAATGCATGAATATCTATATTAACATTGACGTATTCCAACAAAAAAAAAATGATTGGAATGAGCGGGACTACACCTACTGGCGAAGCTATGTAGGAGCGAAGGGGGGCGGTCGCCCCTCAGCTCGCCTGAAAAAGAAGCCCCCAAGCCCCGAACCCCCCCGGAGACCTGGTTGGCCGGAATTCGAGCAGCGCCGCAGGCGGTGCTGGCGCTGAATTCTAAATTATTTTTTTTAATCCAAGCCAAAATGACGTCGTTTTGGGCTTGGTAAAAAAAATTTAAATTTTGTTTACAAACCGACGTCGTTTTGGTTATGAAAAAAAAAAAGTACAAAAACGGGGGACCACTGGTCCCCATCAAAATCTCTGTTTCTATTATTCCCCCCAATCCCCACTTTTACTCCCCTTTTCTCAAATCCCACCCCGTTTTTCTTTTCTTGTTCAGTTGGTTGTTGGCCACTAAGGACATCTGCTCCAAATTCCAATTAAGGTAAAATTTTAATTTACTTCAAACCCTAATTGATTATTGAATACAAATTTTTGTTTAATTGATGTAGGATATAGGGTTATACATTATATAATTGTTGATTATAGATTATTCATATGAATACTATTACACTACAAATTCCAATTAAGGTAAAATTTTAATTTATTTCAAACCCTATATCCTACATCAATTAAACAAAAATTTGTATTCAATATTGATTATTGAATACAATTTTTTGTTTTTCTACTCTAGGACTAAGGGCCAGTTTGGGGTTGTTGTGCTTTAAAAAAAAACTGCTTATAAAAGCAGCTTTTAAAAGCAACATGGATGTTGCTTTTAAAAGTTGATGTTTTAATGCTATAACTTTTAAAATAAGCAGTATATTTCATTTTTACCAAACACTTTTTATCTACTTAACTTTAAAGTAAAGCAGTTTTTAGTGAAAAAAACAATACCAAACGGGGCCTAAGAGTCTAAGATATATTTGTTTTTCTTTCGTTATACAGTTGTGTAATGGAAATGTATTATAAGAAACAGTGCTTAAATCCTTCTCCAAATATTCCGGATAGTCCGCCTCTTCCTTCAAATATTCCGGGTAGTCCTCCTCCTCCATCTTCGCCCTTCCCCTCGAGAAATCCTGGCTTCGCCAGTGACTACACCCATATAATTTGATAATACATATCACCTTGTATGATATAAATGATAATTTCATCTTGTTGTATGATATAAACGATAATTTCATAGAAGCACTCGCACACTAATCTAGCCAACTTAACTAAGCTCAAATTTATTGGATTTCATTTCATTTTCTTTTTTGTATTGGTTTCGGATAAGTTTAAAAAAAAAAAACAGAAACATTTTTTTGTCAACAAGTGTGAAATAATTGAATATAAATAAAAATTTATTCTAGTCATTCTTCAATAAAATTACGATTTTGCCTAACGATTCGCTCCCTGGATCCCGTCCGTTTCGCTCTCTTCTCCTTCTCAGTCTCCCGTCCGTTTCTCTCTCTCTCTACATTCATTCAGCATTCGCATTTGTCGTCCCCTCTCCCTCTCTGAATTTTGGGTTTGGATTCTCTAGCTTTCTGGGAAAATTTATCTTTCCCCATGAAACACAATGAATCCGCAAAATTCCCAATCTACCGCGCCTCCAATTCTCCATTGATCCCTTCTTCCAACAATTTCAATTCCCGATCAATCTAGAATCTCCTCTTCGATTCGACTCGGGGATGACACGGGATGCCCTGTTTCAATCGCCACCGCTAACCCGGCCTCCGCCTCGCGAGAGGCGCAGGGCCGGCGAGGTGGCCGGCGGCGCCGCGGCAGAGTGCGCGGCGGTGTGCTGTTGCTGCCCGTGCAGCGTGATGAATCTGCTGATATTGACGGTGTACAAGGTCCCGAAAGGAATTTGCAGGAAGGCCTTGGCCCACAGGAAGAAGAATAAGCGGGGGTGCTTGGCGACCCAGAAGAAGGCGCTGTTGCAGCCCAGGCCCAATGGGCTCGCCGGCGGGGGGCTTTATAGCGACGACGACGCATTCTTTCGGAGAGCGAGCAGCCACAGCGACGGCGACGTCGACGACGGGAAGGGTATCGAGGATGAATCGGAGGGCGATGATTTGTTGGAGAAGGAGATGTGGGACCGGTTTTACGGTGCCGGCTTTTGGAGGAGTGCTTCTCGGAGAGATTTGTGATGATGAATGTCGTCGTTTTTGGACTCGAATGTCGTTTTCATTTGAATTCGGGGAATTTCGTTGAACACAGATGAATTGGAGATGTCGTTTTGGTGTCGGTTGGACAAATTGGTCATTCAGTGATTTGTAAATGTGAAAATTTTGAGATTATCGAAGAATTTTAAAAGAAAAATGAATATAAATTCGGGCATCATTTTTGGATTTTAATATATGTCGGTTAGGCCAATTGTCCAGAAGAGTGTGTCGAGCCATTTCATAATTTCATTAGGTCGGCAACGAATTCGACTTGAAGTTCATTAACATTTTGTTTTACCTTTTTCGAAACGACCTTTTTATTTTTCATCTTTTCTGAAAGTCCAAAAAAGTAGCTTTGACAGTTTGGAGATTGCGAGCGTGAGTGTGGCATACAAATCCAGCCATGCTTTAGACATTCTTATGATTTAGATGTCCAATCCAAGTGTTTATAATTTGAAGCAAAAATATTCAATACTTGAAAACTTACTTGGATTTGACTTTGGTGGTCCGGACCATCTAATGGTCTGGCTTTGTAACACTCCGGATTTGTCACTCACCCACTCACACTCTCATCTTTACATCACGACTATCGAAAAATCCAGACCATCTAATAGTCCGGACCATTAAAGATTTTTCCAAATTACTTCTCTTAAAAAGCATGCAGCTCATAGTTAAGAGTGTTTGAGACAGTGTTCAATTCTGTACAAAATTCACAGGAATCAATTTTCGATGCCAAAAAGAATCGCCTCCTCTAGCTGTCGAAGAGGTAGTAGAAGTGTTCATGTCACTAGTACTTGGTAGTTTGAGCCCAACTTTGCCAATTGAATACAAGTAATGAAAAGGTTTAGGCGGAGGAACAAATCTCAACTCCTCCCTCCAACCTCTTCACAACATCACTCATTGGTTGTCTAGCCTCAAAAGACTCTTGCACACGCAACAAAACCACCATGGACATTCTTTTTGCTTTCTCTCTATCCTTTTCTTCAATCCCCTAACTCGCATGTCTCGCACTTATCCCAAACATGTTTTTGAAACCAATCAAACGTATAAAATTATCCTCTACGTTCATTCTCTACGCCCGTTACAAAATTGTGTGTGTTTTCTGAATTACAAAGCTTTGCAAGTCCAAAATTTGCAACCTTTGGGAATAACATTGCATTGAGAAGAATATTCGCAAGTTTAGAGTCGCAGACTCGTAGTTCAAATCTCAAAGACAATAGATGTTAGAGAAATTAAATAAACTTCTTTGATCGTCATTGCATGTATGTGTAGTCCTAAAAAAAAGAGTCGATTTGCAAACTAGTATAGTGATATTTCCATTTCAACATTGACCAATATCTCAACTCTCAAGTTTGAATATTTCATCTCCATTAATACAATAAAACCTCTTTAAAATAGTACTCTATAATGAAATAACCTCTTTAAAGTCATAAAAAATTCTGGTCCCAACTTGGGACTAGTTATGTATTGGAATAAACTCTATATTGTAATAAGTTATAATTTTTCTTGGTCCCATCTTAAGGAAACATGCCTCCACATAGTTATAATTGTCAATGAGTACCAAAATATGTAATATCACAAATAAAAGTTTAAGATGAACTAAAATATTTCTCTAAAGTTGTTTGGGACAATGATTTAATTTTCAGAGTTGATGACACATCTTTGAGCTTGCCGGTATGTAATACTTCGTCAACATGGACACCTTCTTGTTGTAGCCAAAATGTTTCTAACTTCTCAAGCATGTGTTACAAATTCTTGACGAAGTTCGGTTGATCGTTTAAGCGTCTTAGATATTGCTGCTTGTGATACCTTAATACCATAGCTATCCTCTAACCACCTCACAAGATCTTTTTGCTTCCAGTTGGAGTTTGATGCTTTATTTTTGCACAACTCAATACGAATCATTTCAGTTAATTGATTTTTCATATTGACCTTAGGTGTCATGGCTAATTTGATAGAGAAAAAAGAAAAGGTATTCAACACCCTTTATATACACAACGGGGCCTTGAGAATCAAGGAACAACGCCTTAGAGTACAAGTAAAGAATGTACATATATGTAAGAAATAAAATACTTGGCACCCAAGAAATCCTATTTAAAAAATACAACATACATTAAGAATAAATAAATCAATAAAAATATTTTTTAATTACACCTTTATTAAGTAATAACCAAGTAATAAAATTGGTTTGGTCTCAACTGTATAACTTTAGAGAAGTTTTACTATAAAAGGCCCCCTTAATAGAAAAAGAGTGGTTTTATGTATACCCAAATTTCGTCGCTGGATACCTTTATTTTTTTGTGCCTCAAACACATGAGCCCAAATATAAGAAATGGGCTAAAAACTCAGGCCCATGGGAATTGGGGATACCCTTTCCTTGGAGCTGAGGCTTGCGCTTACGCCATCACACCTGGTGGACGACACTCTTCTATTTCATACAATCATACACCGTTTCAAATTTCACCGACTGCGAGCCGTCGCACGTTTTTCTTTGAACCCATAAAACCCACCCGCCGCCTCCTTCTTCCTCCGTCGTATCCCAAACCACAGAGAGAGAGAGAGAGAGAGAGAGAGAGAGAGAATGTCAGGGCTAACATGCAACTCTTGCAACAAGGAGTTTCTGGACGACTCGGAGCAGAAGCTCCATTACAAGTCCGAATGGCACCGCTACAATCTCAAGCGCAAGGTCCCCAATCTTTTTCCCCTCACCTTACAATTTAATTTCTAGGGTTTTGCTTTGCTCTGATGTTTTTTTTCATTCGATTTATTGCTTTTTTGAGATGGGAAAATCTAAGGGTTGGAAATTCCCAAACGCTGGATAAGAAAACGAATTCCAATCTTCTGGGATGAATAGAAAGTTCATGTTTGTTTGTATCCTTGATTCCAAGCAGATGTTTGGAAATTTTGATTGCTGATTGAATTTTAGTCCTGCTGATGTTTGTTTGGTTAAAAAATGCCGGTATACGGATTGTAAGATGTTGGTCTATGAGCAAATATTAGTGTATGCATGCATTTCTGATGAAATTGAGCTGAATCTGTCTTTGAATTCACTATTTTCGTTTAGGTATTATCATCTTCATACAGGACGATAGATTCTGCGTAATTAATCGTTTCTTGGTCTTGGTTCTTTCCACTAAGCTTGTAGTAATATGCTTGTATTTTGAGTTTTTATGGAGTTCAATTTTAACTGGCTATGCATTATGTTGTTGTTAATGCTCGGTTGACGAAATGCTTTCATTTGATATGTTGTCGCGTGCTATTGTTTCTTTGTAGTTTACCGGCCTATTCAATGACAGACATGTTTTGTTGAGCTTTAATAAATTATGAACTTTCCTTGAAAACAATCAGGTAGCTGGGGTTCCCGGAGTGACAGAAGCATTATTTGTAGCGAGACAAGCTGCACTTGCTCAGGAGAAAAACGGTTTGAGTGAAACCCCAATGCTCTACAGTTGTGGTCTTTGTGGCAAAGGGTATAGAAGTTCTAAGGCTCATGCTGAGCATCTCAAGTCACGAAGTCACATTCTGCGGGCCTCTCAAGGGGCCAGTGAACAAGAGGAGAAGGCAATAATTAGGCCGCTTCCGAGTCGTGTTGTTAACAAAGCTCCCCCGAAAAGAGAGGCAAATAATGAGGAAACTGATGAAAGTGAAGATGAGTGGGTGGAGGTAGATCCCGACGAAGACTTGGAAAAATCTTTGGCTGATATGAATGTGGATGAGCATGTATCTGAAGAGGATATGGATGAAGATGATGACTTTGAGGAGTTGGATCCAACTTGTTGCTTCATGTGCGATCTAGAGCACGATACCATAGAGAGCTGCATGGTCCACATGCACAAACATCATGGATTCTTCATTCCTGATATCGAGTATTTAAAGGATCCAAAAGGCCTCCTTACTTATCTTGGTCTTAAGGTACTGCAATGCATTACGTTCTTTTCCCAGATAAACTTGTTCACATTTTGGATTTCTCTTTAGAAATTGGCCGACTCTTCATGTCTTACTTTTCAGGTTAAAAGGGATTTCATGTGTCTGTACTGCAATGATAGGCGCCATCCTTTTAACAGTTTGGAAGCAGTAAGGAAGCACATGGTGGCAAAAAGCCATTGCAAGGTGCATTATGGCGATGGTGACGATGAAGAAGAAGCCGAGCTGGAAGAGTTCTATGATTACAGCAGCAGGTTTTTGTCCTTTTGATGGCTATTTGGTTATGTTAATTCGTTGTAGGCATTACTTTGCTTCTATATATGTTGGCATGTCTTAGCTGAACTGCTTCTACCTTGGTTTTCAGTTATGTGGATGAGGCTGGCAAACAACTGGTTGTATCCGGTGATATGGCCAACAGCGTAGAACTTGGGAGTGGTGGCTCTGAGCTCATTATTACCAGAAGATCTGATGATGGTATATCATCCAAAACACTTGGTTCCCGGGAGTATTTGCGCTATTATCGCCAGAAACTGCGCCCATCACCTGCAAATGGTGTCGCCATTACAGCTGCATTAGCCTCGAGGTTTGTTTCTAATCCCTCATGCTGGGTCTTCTACATAGTATTGACAAAAGAATTTGGTTTGATGCTTTCCTTGTATTCAGCATAAAAAATGTACAAAGAGAACAAATCATATAATAACCGAAATTATGTTATGATTTTCAGATACAGGAGCATGGGGTTGGCAACGGTGCAGTCAAAGGAACGAATGGTGAGGATGAAGGTACTGAAGGAAATGAGAAGATCAGGAGTGGAGGCAATGCGCAGTAAGATGGGAATGAAAAGCAACGTCATCCGGAACCTGCCCAAGAATTGCACATATTAGTCCTCAACACCTCCTATTTCTGGAGTTGAACGAGAGTCGATTTGCGAGCCTGAAGGTTTTGATATACTTCTCTGTTTTCTGAGAAATAGTTTCCACCAGTAAACGTCTATCAAGAAGTATATTGGGAATTTTAAGACCGGTTTGAGTATTCATAGCAAGTGGCAATATTTTGTTTGTATGAAGTACAATTTTACGAAACAGCAATATTACACAACTATTGTGGCATGAAGAATTGATATGCTAATGCTGTATTTTCTTGGAACTTGGAAGTCCTCCTGTTGATGTGCTTTGCAGTTTTCGTCTCTCGAATTCGAAGATGTGACACAAATTTTGACTGCTTTCACAGGCCAAGGGCCAGTGATCCATGGATCTCCGATCGGGAAACCTCTGGTTCGATCTCGAACTGTGGTTTGAACGGAAAATACTCAACTCCTTATATAAGATGTAAGGAATCATTCCTTCTTGTAGACCAATTAGATTATAACATGTGCGCAAAAACTTCTCCTTTGGTCGCAGTGGTGAACCCGTGACATACAAATCATGTCTTTATTTAACAGGAACTGACCAAGAAAGTCCACTAAACATTCGTGCCTTTTGTGTTAATGCAGCTTTCTGAAAGGTTTAAGAACCAGATTTTTAATACTTTAAAACCTAAACTTGAAGCGATTAACCAATTTGAGACTAGAAAATTAGGTTGAAATGAGGTTTTCTCAACGCTTCCGTTCTCGAAGAACAGATGTCCTGCCCAGAAAATAACTGCAAAGTTACAATGACAACTTAGACATCAACAAATGTCCTTAGAAATCCCAGGCAAATATCGAATAAATAGTAATTTCATGCTAAATTATTGTGCACAAACATCATTAGTAAGAAATTGATCAAAACTGCACAGAAGAAATAAAGAGAGAAACAATCATATCATTGTCTAACCGGGCAGGGCAAGAAAAGAATGACGGCCACGGCCATGGCCGGTGTAGGTTATTTTCGGGATTATATAGCGAGGTTGAACAAAAAACTGACACTAATCTCATTCTTTAGACTAAATTTGGGAAAATAATAAGATTAGAAGCAAATTAAGGTTAAACTTTTAAGTAACAAAAGGGGGCATGGAACCAATCAGCACATCTCATAACAGATTCGAACAATTTACAATCCAGATGTAGCTTTTCTTTTACATGTAAAACCACTGAAGAGATGAGATGAAATGAGATCCACAGCAAGCATCCCAGTGCCTTTCCACTTCCTGTGTCTTCCGATGGATCTCCTTCTTTCTTTCTTTCCTTCACTTCCTTCTGTTCTACTTAACCCCTGCCAGAGGATATAGTACACGTCGTGTGAAATTGATAGACCTACTGTTACTGTACGTTCGGGTTATTACATGAAAGACGAGAGCTTGAGAGGGCTACAAAACCTAACGCCATGCACAAAATGAGTCGGTCTTGTTTTATATTAGTAAGTATAGATTAAGGCCCAGATTAATTTATAAAAGAACTTTCTATTCGGTGAAAACTTAAGAATGAACGAATGTGTATGCAGGTGATCAATGAATAGAGCATACCTAATTGTCGTAGAAGCGAGAACGACGTCTACGGGAACTGCAAATAAAAGAGAAATAGGCATAAATGTTAGGTAAAGACGAGAAACACATGAATTCTACAATCTTTTACGAAAGTTAAACAAGAGCCGTAATGCTCAGCAGTATGTGCATGTGCCGGTACCGAGCTCTCCAAGCCCCACTTAAAGAGATTCCTCTACTGGCACAATCAGTCCAACAAGAAAATGAATCAAACGGTGCCTTTTTTTAAGGGAATTTCAGAGAGATGGTGCACCTTGCAGCAGTGTAAGCAGTGTAATAGTCATGACTTACTATCCATGCAAGAACGTTGATTGTTCGGGGATATAGAGCATAACATGATGAGTTGCAGATTCCATTTTGATTTTTAAAAAATGATGTTCAAACACAATCGTAACCATCATATGAATCAATGAAGTCAAAGATTAAAATATAAAGAAATCCTATACAGGAAATGAAAAAGAAACATTACAGACCTGCGATGACTAGAGCCACCTCTGGAGGAGCCGCTTGTACTCATAAACTCATCATCCGTCTCATCTGCCCTATACTCGGAGAATTCAACAGATGTCACAGAGCCTTCATCAGAATTTGAATTATCATAGCTTGCTCGGCGACTTCCTCTTCTTGTGTCACCAACTCTTGACCTTCTTCTGTTTCTAGAATTCCTTAAGTTATCGAAAACCTGATATAAGATGCAGGAGGTCCACCAGTTGCGTTCATCCCCAGGGAAGTCCTCAAACTCATCTCCAGTCTCATCGTCACCATATTCAATCACATAGTCTCCTAAAACCACCCCGCGAGGGACTTCTGAATGTATAGTGCTCAAAACATCTATGATCTCGGAGGACTGCTGGAAATTCTCCCAATCAAGCTGCCGAGCAGGATCAATTTTTGAAGGACGGGAATGAGGGTGTTCCAGTTGAGCATGCTTTTGTAATTCCAAATACGAACCCATAAATCTACATTGATGCTCCTCACAACAACGCTTCTTCACATCCAGATGTACACGAGCCTTGTCAACAACAACCCACCCAGTAACTTCCCCCCTACACAAAGGACAAGTAGGTTTGCAATCGTCCTCTGATGCCTTTGGCTCAGTATTTTCGGCAGGACTCACAACAGGTTTTGAAGGAGATGACATTCCATATGCACTTTTGAAGCGGTCTAAACAATTGGAGTGTAAGTGGTTTGTGTCACAAACAAAAGGACGGCAACCTTTCTCATAAGATGAGCACTGAAGGAGTACACCGTTGTGAGGGAAATCCAAACATATAGGACAAGTTACATCTTCCCAGTTTATACTTAACTCAATATCATCCATACTGAATAAACTGGGTTGAAGCCCTCTTTGATTAGAAGCTTCAAAGGCCATGACGGGGGATACTACTTAGTATTAACACAAGCACATGGTGTGCTCCGCACAATCGGATCAGAAGCACCACTTGAACAATTGAAACTCTGAGCATAGATTAATCAATCTTCCAGGTTAATATCCACTGATCCAATATGATAGCATCCTACATGAGACTCTGCATAGTAAATGATCACGGTAAGTATGGATGAATAGAAATGCACAAATTTTCACCATAGAATTAAAAACTAAACTTCCGATGACTGGAGCTATTACAGCACATTAGAGGAACCTTATAAATGATATATATAGAACAGAGAGACGGGGCAGGGGTTATGAAAAGGATAGGTTTTGTAGACATTATTCTATCAGAGATGAGTAGTGGTGCGCCAAATAACACCACTTTTCGATACAAGTTACTGAAACTAGTACAACCCATCACAGAACTTCTGTTTTAATTAGCGTATTACCGTTTTTTATGACCCAAATGTGCAGCATGATCACCAAGGAAAGTAAAGCATGTTCAGTAAGACATTTTTTCCTTCGAATCAAAAGGAGCCAGGTCAACTGTATGGATTTAGCTAAGCAGAGTAACCAAACAACATACAACACAATCATGTATGTGTGTGTGTGTGTGTGTGTGTATATAATCTCAATTTATTTCCTTCTTCTGAGTTGGTTTCAGAAGCCAATATGTAACGCTGAAAGCTTTTCCCAATTCTCCAGGTTGAATGTTGATTAGAACAACCCATACGAAAAGTCAACAGAAGCAAACAACAGCCGTCACAGGAAAATCAATTTCAACAAGCAATTTCTTCAGCCTACTTAACCAATAATATATTATCCAATCAAATTCAACAACCCATGTCTTTATACGTTTGAACAAGCAAACCCAAGTAATAATAACGAATTCGAAAACATCGATCAAGCTGGAAAATGGATATAAACAACAAATTAATCAACCCAAAATCATTCAAATTAAACAAATTGATTAACACCCAGCATAAACAGTAAAGAATCACAGTTCTTCTGGATAAATATGAATCAGAACCAATAAGTAATCACAAAAACTGATCAAACCAAAACATGGGTTATTCAGTGAACTGAGAAATGATCCAACGAAACGACCCAAGGCAGCAAAATCATTGGTGAAAAGTGAACAGATGAAAACTTTACTCTAATGGGTATCCAGTAAAATCAACAAAAATCAACCCATGATTCACAACCAAAGTATCAATCAGAAGGGGAAAAAAGAAACCCAGAAAATTGAGAGGGAGAATTGGGAACCTGGGTCTCACCTAATATACGAGAATCTTCGATTGAAAAATGGGGGAAAACCTGAAGTGGAGATTGAGACCAAAGAGAAGGAGACAGAGGGGGGCTGAGGAATGAGAGAATTTTTATTTTATTTGGCTTTTGTTTAAAGTTTTATGGAGTAAAGAGAGCATTCTTTCTTGGTCTCTCTCTCGTGTTGATGTGTGTGATTGGGGAGGTCAGTTTTTTTTTTTTTTTTTGGTGAGGAGTAGGTTGGTAGGGTCTCTCTTTACCTTTTCTATATTTTTTTTTCAAATTATCGTATCAGCTTTGTTCTGTTTGTTATCTGATGATCAAATGTTTATGCTCACTCGTCCTTAAATTTGATATTAAGAGTTAAAATATAAACACTAAAAACACGTTCACTCTAACTTTTGATATCGATCCAAAAATGAGTGATCATACATTATTTGATAATCAAATGATAAAAGAACATTTATGCATATCATATGTATAAAAGATAAAATTACACACCAATTTTTTTCAGTGAGTTGACTGTTAAGCCCTTCTGCTTTGACCAAGCTCATGTGAGCGTGACAGAATCCATTAACAAATTAGCATTCACACTTTTTGATGTGGGGACTGGATTATGGAGAGTGTTGCTTAATTCAGCTAAACCTGAAATTTGGAATTTACACGTGTACATTCCATATGCATAAGGAAATATTTTCTTGCTTAATATGGACAATTTGTTATTAGCATTTCACAGTAGTTTAATATGGATATGTCATTCTGCCTTTTGAGGAAATATGTAAAATATTTTTTTTTAATGGCACATTGTGCTTAGCTAATTTCTTTTTTTTTTAGAGCGAAGTATAGTTGTATAATTGTGATTGAAAAAAATAATATTGTTGTATAAAAAATAAAAATATTTTGCACAAATAATTAATCATAATCCTCAATTTCAAAATATTTCCTCATTCATTATTTGCACTCCTTTTGATTTTTTTTATTTGCAGTCTTATGATAGAGTACACGAAGTTTTTTAGTGAGTCCGAATGGTAAGTCCATATTTATTGTAGTATTATTTTCGTATGTTTTTACAAATTACATTGAGGGAGGAGGGGGAAGGAGTTTTGATCAATCAAAATATCATTAGACAGTAGTTGTAGATCAATCGACAAGATCAATTAGACTCAGGTCATTATTTCTAGTTTTTTAAAATAATATTAGTAAAAGATGGTTTTGCTTCACTAAGACATATTTATAATCACTCTCGTATCTGGTTTAAGAATTTTCTCATATCTATTATTCTTTAGTACAATTTGATACGTATGAATTTAAAATCCAACGTGATTTTTTTTTATAATGGTTTTTTTTTCAGTTTTAAAAAAACGTAAAAGATCAATTATTTAAAAATAAAAATAAAAATAATGTTATGGTTGATCAAACATCAAGTGAAGTTGACCAAAAATGAAAAACATTGATTGACTTTGCAAAAAGTTGGCATGTGAATATGTGATTGTGATTTGCAAGACGAGGAGTTGTGCCCACTCTGGTGGGCGGTAACCGGTAGTAACTGAACCCGGTTCGGTTCAGTACTTGCATTGCATGCCCGGAAAGTCAAACGCTACTGTTTTGTCCTTTTCTTCCTTTTTTTGGGTGTAAGAAAAAAACACTGACTAAAACCAAAAAATTATAAAAAAACTAGTTTTTATTTTTAAGATTAACTACATTTTACTCCCATAAAGTTTGAGGTAATTTTTAAAATGGACTATAAAGTTTTAATTTTTTCACATTGCACCTTAATGTTTTGAAATTGTATCAATTTACACATTTTGTCTAATAAATTATTTGAATTTTCATTAAATTGATGACATAGTGGGGACTGGCTACAGTGCTCGCAAGCATTGAATGCTCACACTGATCTCACCCTTCTTTCTCCCCTCTCTCCTCCCTCCTCCCTCCTCCCTCCTTTTAATGGTGAGATCGGTGTGAGCATTCAATGCTTGCGAGCACTGTAGCCTACTCCGACATAGTGAGCATCAAATCCATAACAGGGTTGACATTTGTACCATATAGCCTAAAAACTTATCAATTTAATAGATAATTAGACATTCAAATATACAAAATGTGTAAATTGATACAATCTCAAAACCTTAAGGGGTAATGTGAGAAAATTGAAACCTCATTGCCCAATTTAAAAATCACATCAAATCTTGAGGGTGTGAAATATAATTAGCCCTTATTTTTAAGTCGAGCAGTATTAACATATTATATATAGACTACATTGTGGGAAGGAGAAATCCAAATTTAAGTGTATAAAATGTGTAGGACATAAGAAAAACTTTCATAACGCGGGTACACAGCTTGAAAACGGACAAATATCATCAAATTGGACAAATTCCTTAAATCAGCTCTTAGAGTTCGGTCACAATGACGGCGTACTCATGTCAACTCTCAATGGTTTCAGTTACTGTGTGTGAATTAATCATACCCCAACAACCTCAAAAAAAGAATGCATATCAAGTAGATGGGATTGCAGGTTTTTAGTGTGTAAATATATAAATAGTTATCTTTGGAGGACCTAGACGTGCAAGTGTAAATTGTTAATGATTTTAGTCCCATTGTTTAATTAGAGATCATACAAATAATACGACAAGTGGCTGATTCCAATACCTTGAACGAATTGTTTATTCATTTATTTTTTTCTCAATTATTTAATTTTCTTTTTTGAATATCATGGATTTCATCTCGTCAAGTGCAAAAGAGTTGAGAAAATTTATATAAAGAATTTTAATCATTAATTAAATCAACATGTTTTATGGAGGAAACAAGCGATAGTCAACCGACATTGTGAATATTTAATCTAATCATAGAACGGTATTTTTCTATAATTAATTTGCATGCGATTTGGATTCTCTCAAAACATAAATTGTTTGTATAATAATTGCGTATTTGGAATTTTCATTTCATGATAGCGTGGGGTGGTGAGAATTTTCGTAGTTTAAAAAGAACATAAATAGTTAAGAGAAAATTAAAGCATCGATTATTGAATTTTGATTTAATTGGAGCTTTAGTGGCCGAATTAAACTTCGTGAGCATTAGTCATTGATTTGTCACAATGTGGAGAAGTGATTCTTTTAGTTAATGCCGTTAAAATTTCAATTCAAAATAAAATGTTTTAAAGGTCAAATGAAGGACAAAAGTTCTAATAGACTTATCTAACAAAACCATTACTCCACATTGTGACAAGTTTAAGGACCAATACTCACGAACTTTTAATCCGGGGACCAAGAATTAGGCCAAAATCCAGAAACCAATCCTCCAATTACTCTAAATATGTAGTTTCAGAAAAATTAATTGTAAAAATTATACAGGAAACGCTGATGAATTTTGATTTCCCGTAATTATTTGAAAGAACCGATAAATTTTGAAATTATATGTAGGTCCTCTACAAGGTACAAACCACTTGGTGTGGTACATGTATACGAAGTTTATGAGCCGAGACTGCTTAATGCACATACAACCAAACCTCAAAAATCCTACCAAACCCCAAAATTATCCACCACTACCAAAAACTGACCTAATCCCCGGAACCCCATTGCGGGTCGGTATGAGTGTATGGCCAATCGATCCAATTCTCGTAGCACAACCGTAACTGTGCACCAACTACTTCTGCTCCTCTATAATCCGGGTTACAACGCCCACAGCAATAGTGCTTCCTAACGCCCTTAAAAATACCCTCCCAAGGGCTCTGGAATTAGAGAACTCTTCAACACAAACTGGCGCATGAAGAATTACCTGAAATAAGGGCGGGAAAGGATCGGAATAATGTTACTGTTACTACCAAAACTACAGTGCGGTTAACCTGTAAAGTGTAAACTGAAACAGCAGCAATGGTTTTGATTTTATTCACCTCTACAACTGCGCTCTGCTTTGCAGTAAGACAGCGTGGAGCCTTTCTTGTCACTTTGCCAGTCTTTGGATCAAGCAATGACGATATTTTTACAACTCTCGCAGCCTCCTTCGCATGGTGTATGTGGAATTCCAACTGCTCATTCCAGACATATTTTATTTGATTTCCATAAAACAGTGGCGCACAAAGAAAAGTAAATTTTTCATGCAAATGAAATACACACCTGAGAGCCAATTAAAATCGGGGTTGTAACATCCAAAACAAGCACCTTCAACTCCAAATGTTTTGCAACTGCAACTGGAAAACTAGGGTGACAGAGCACACCTCCTGCCATCACATGACCTCCATCAATGCCTTGCAGAGTAACAGCCACATTGTCTCCAGCTCTTGCAATTGTACAAGCCTGAGAGTCACGTTCTAATGAGCGTACAGTCCCTGATTCTCCCGAAGGCATAACCAAAACCTACACAATTCACCAGATTATGGCTATGGTACAAGGAAAGATACAGGAGTGTAAAGCAAAGGAACTTTTGGCTTTATATGTACTTGAATTTAATTAAATTGATTACTTGCATTAGAATATGCATGAGCCTGTCATCTAATCATACGGACAACTTTCTCCAGGTAACATTAAAGGAGAGACAGACAGTCAATTCAATAGCTCATGTCCACCAAACCCAACGAGCAACAAACTGTGGTATATAAGTACAAAAAATTCCAATGCAATCCAATTGTGTGAATGTATCACTTAATCTTGAACTACACCAAGATTTTCCTTAACTTCAATCATGTGTTCACGCGTCAAAGTTGTATGACAATGTCACTTTTCAGACTATTTATGTAGACCACGCATGAAAGTTTCAAACAAGCATCCACCTGATCAATGGTGTGGATTATTGACCAATTTGATAAAAGAACATTTTTCCATATGCATGCTTATATGTGAGAATGTACATGTGTGTGAATATTCTCGAACAGAGGAAATATCTATGATTTTAACTGATTCAATGAACTATCCATATGAGAAATGACAGACTTTTAGTCAGATTACTAATGAAAACTTCTATTACTACCCACCAACATACCTTGAATCCACTTCGAAGAGCCCCCGCTTCCAATTTACCACAAGCAGACACCTGCCCTTGTGAAGAAGATTTGATAACATCACATATAGGCATCAGCAATGGCTTTGAAAACTCTCTTGTAGGAGGTTGGAGGGAATCAATTGCATCCAACAGGTAAGGTCCATGGTACCTGCAATTCAGTTACCTCAGACTATTTTCACTCACAATATCAGCAGCAATAAGGAAAAGTTCTCCAAAGTTTCCATTAAGAATGCTACAATTGTCTACTTCTTAAGGTGAGCTACTATCAACATGAACTTTGGATTGCATTACATGGGGCCCTAGTGAAACATGAACCTCACATAAAACAAGTTACTATCCCGTTATTCTCCTTACAGTGGCTTCTGAATGATCTGAAAACTTCTCATAAAAAAAAAAAAAGATGAAGATCCTACAAGAGGGTGAAAAAGTATTTGATGCAGAACAAAGACTGCTTTGAAGTGGAGTTTGTGAGAGAATAGGAGAATGAGAGAAGGGAGATGAGGGAGGAGGGCAAGTAACATGAAGAGAAGCCAGTAGACTGAAAACTTCATAAACAAAGCCCAGTAATTTAATTAATACTCAAAATTACAATTCTAATATATAAAGTAAAAATGAGTTCGCACCTACATTTCAAATAAAGACAACATTTCATTTTGTATCCATCATCAGCAGTGATTTTAAAGAGATGAAAAGCAAGCACACTCACCAAGACGATAAACGGGCATCAGAAGGAGCTGCTACCAAATTCTGATTTTCCATGGCACTCAGTGGAATCCAAGACACCAAAGAATCTCTAAAACCACAGGAACGGAGAAATGTTCCAAGTGTCCGTTTGATCAAATCAAATCGATCCTTGGAGTACTCAACAATATCCATCTTGTTAATGGCAACTATAATTTGATCAACACCAAAACTTCTAATAAGTTGCGCATGCTCCCTTGTCTGTCCCTTGCCACCATCCATACCAGCTTCAAATGCACCAACTGAGGCATCTATGAGAAGTATCGCAGCATCAGCTTGTGTTGCCCCAGATATCATGTTTGGAACAAAATCTTTATGGCCAGGAGAGTCGAGCACAACAACATGATATTTTCTGGAATCAAAATATGCAACAGCCACTGTCATAGTTATTCCTCTTTCCCTTTCTTCTGCACTCTCGTCCAATGCCCAAGCATATGCGAAGGACCCCTTTCCCTGATTAAATCATGAACCCAAGTTGAACATGAGATTCAAGCTTCAAAAGTACTCAAATAAAAAATTGCAATTAGGTTACCTGCAACTTTGCCTCTTTCTCATATTTGTGCATTTCTTTTCGAGATATCCTTCCCAAAAGGTGAAGCAACCTACCTGAGAGTGTTGATTTTCCAGAATCAACATGACCAACCTACAATAACAAGTGAAATAAAAATTGGCTTCATTTCCTATCAAGTGGCAGTAGGATGAGGAGAATGAGTAGGATTGTAAGACCATAATCTAGTGGGGCTTACTATTGCAAGATTCAGTTGAGTCAGTGTATCTACAGCTTGGTCAGGAAGCATCCACTTCTCGGGTTTATAGTCCGCTTGTGAAAGAGATTCTCTAACACTAACATTATTAGAATATCCAGATCGAGCATCCAAAGTCATGTTTTTCAAGCCACTGGTAACAGTCTGTGGCTTGCCCCTAATTTCAGAAGACGTAGTGCTCTCAACCCCACTGTCACGTCTGCTTGAAAATTTACCATTTTCTTGTATAGCAGTGGCGCCACTACTTCCATGGTGATAACTAACCGTCCGATTCTCCAACTGATATTCCTCATCTAATCTATCTTGTTCCTTTTTGTGTGCCATTGTAGATGAGCTACCTGACCATTCAGCACTTGATTGTACACTAACTGGACTACTCTTCTTAGCAACGTTTGGGGAAGCTTTTGAAGATTTCAAGTCAATAACACCAGCTGCAAATATAACATATTAGAGAATCATATCAAACAATTTTATCACAAAAAAAGACTAAAAAAAATATATTTAAAAAACTGACCAATATAGCTTGTAGTTTTATGAAAAATAGATGATTAGAATAATCACTCAGTGCACTAGGAAAGCATTATATGCAAACAATTATGGTAGCAGGTTTCTTCTCAGTCCAAAACCAACCAAAGGAAAAAATTACGGGTCTGAAATAAACTCATTGTTAACGACCCCCAAACAAATTCAAACCAAGCAAAGTTCTGTCCAGGTTTTAGCAAGGACTTTTAGATCACTTATATCGTAAGTCTGGATTACGTACATTATATTATCAAAAATCTCAAATTTCAAGATAGCTTTCTTCTAGTCCTCTCCATAGGTTACTATATAATAATATGGGAACCTTTCTCCGTAGACTGTAAGTTGTGACAAAACAATACCCACAAAGGAATTTTGATAATATAAGAAGAGCATACCTTTTGAACCTGTTTTGGAGGACCACAATCCATTAGAAACCACATCATCTGGGGATGGAACATCAAACTTGAAAGGAGCTGTGTCATCAACACAAGGAAAGTTAGAACTCAGAACATATATGCCACAAATATATATATATATATATATATAATGACAGTCTTTAAGCAGTAAATGATGGTAGATGCTTGAATTAAAAAGTATCTCTCAACTGTGAAAATGGTGATGTTCTAACTCTACTCTAAGTCATCTTATGGAAAAAGAGTGCAGACCTATATCAATACGGTGTTTGTTATGAACATTAAAAGTGTTATGGAATTCATGAATAGGTCCTTTGAAATCCCCATGCCTGTGGAAGTTATTGCCCTCTTCTATCACAGAATCATCTTTCTGCTGATGAAATAGTACAGCCTGTTTTGGCCTCTGGCGCGGCAATGATGCAAAAATAGACTTGGCCATTACGGATACTCCAGAATCTTTGCATCTGCCTTCAACTGCATGAAAGAGATCTCTAAAAAAGGGCAAGAACTTGACTTTTATTTTGTTTTTTAAAAGGCAGCGAACTTGAAATGAAACCTGAGTAACAAGGACACTAACATAAAACTGTTCCTTAAAAAAGATGAGATCTACCCAAAGGGCGATGTCATATGAAAATAAGATTAAGCACGGTATCCTTTCCCAAACCAACAAATACATGCAAAATCTTCTTATATAAAAAAATGAGAGGAGGGTTTAGGCAAAGGAATGACCTTGTCACACAGAACTCCCAGGAAATAATAAATAAGAAACTCACAGAGTAGCTAACAAAGGTTTAGGATACACTTAATACCTGTTTTATTATCACTACTGCTTTTAGACAAAGGGTTGCGAAGAACCCCACAAATGTCACATGCAGACATATTCTCTTCATTATCATATGTGCAAATGGAACAACGCCAGACCTTAGGCCTTTCAGTGTCTCGCTTTGACTCAACTGCATTGCCTGTTACTGCAATTACACATTGAGCAGTGGGTATAAGAGTTAAGATGTATATGTGATGGCTGTAATTAGTAGAAGAACAAGGTAAAGAGATAAATAAGGATTTTTTGACAGACTTAGCATTTGACAAACTTAGCATTTTTCAGATTGCAAGGTAGTATGTCATCATATGAAATCTCAAATACCGGACAAACAAACATCTTCTACTTCTAGATTGCAAAAGTATATTTCAAGATGAAAGTGAATTAAATCTTTGCGTATTTTTGAAGAGCGAACCAACAAAATAGAACTGTCAAACCAATATACACTACCAAAAATGGAAAGAAGCAAACGAAGAATTACTTCAAAGCTGTAAACTACCATGCAGAGTCAATGACAATTTCGGGTGAAAGAATGAAAACAAATTCAAGTAAAAAGATCACTAACCATTTTTTTCTATTCCGGACTCATCATCATCATAGTCATAATCATAATCTTCATAGGCATCGTACTCGTCATCATAATCAATTCCGTAGTTTACTTTACGAGGCATGGTCCTACAGAATGAAATGGCTCAATCTAAAACACAAAAACATACATTACAAAAAGCCAACAACCACAAAAAAATAAGAACATACCCAGAAGCTGCATACACCGCAGCAACCCTTAAGACGGGTTAATTTACTAAATGTGCCTTAATCTAATCCACAGCAATGCTTTTTTTTTTTTGGTCCACCACAGCAATGCTTATTCAATGCTGCAAACTACCGTACGAGTTTGAATTCGACCTGCGTAATGGATTGCTCTGTCTCTCTGCCGCATGAATGAAGCTGCACCCAATGACACCGAACCGAAAACAATCAGTTGCTATTTAAAATTTGAAATGCGCTGCTTTCTAAAAAGAACAAAATCTGAAAAATCAAAAGTTGAAGCAACTGAGAGAAAATAAAAGCATATTCGAATCAACAGCTTTCTCAGCAACCAAACAAGTTTGGAACAGCTTATTAATTATCCATTTTACGCCCAATGAAAATTTTGGGGGAAAATTCAGTAAAATTCGATTAACTATACGCCGAAGTTAAATCATATGAAGAAATTCGAAGAATTGAATGAAGACGCAGTGGCGCGCATTGAAATTCGAGAGGAGAATTAGGGTTTACCTGGTGCAGCAGAAGTAGTGAGGAGGAGCAAGGGAGAAGATGGTACTTTTTGCCTTTTCTTTTTCTTCTTTGTTCTTCGATTTCTGTGGGTTAATACTGGACTGGGTATTAAGGAGGAAATTGAAGGAAAGAGATTTGCTGGAACACCAACTAATATATTCGACCAAAAATAAATAAAAATATTTCTAATAGTACAAGAAAACAAGAAAAAAAAATGAAAAAACGGAAATTGACTACGATACTTACATGTATTTATACAACGACAATCTATCGGTCGTATATAATTTATGTGATGTGAATGTATATATAAATTAAAATACAATTATCATCTGACGGTCATATATTATTTATCTATCTACAGTGAAGTCGTCCTTGAGTTTATTTTGTGTTAACTGTGCTTTATTTTCATATTCTGTTTGGATGTTAGTATCAGGCATATTGAAGTCGTCCATTTTCTCTCACAAAGCAAATTTGAGGTTGAATACGTACCTCGAAGATTGGGTTAGAGCTAAAACAACCTTAATTAGCCAATCAACGTTAAAGATGCACGCCTCTTATTCGTAACAACATTGTTCATCGTCTTGATTTATTCAGATTAATTATTTGTGTTATTTCTTTTGACAACCTTAATCCCTCTCCAACTGTGGTTTTGTATTTCACCACGTCGTCAAATGCAAAGGTGAAACTACAGCTCCTCCTCCACCCTCCGTACGATGGTCTCAATAGTAGTAGCAGCGACTGCAGCGCTGTGCTTGTTATTGCCAGTGTTGCCAATGCTTGGTGCCTAAGGATGGCAATGGGGTGGGGCGGGGAAGGTCGGAGGATGCCAATACCATAACCGTCCTGTCGGTTATTAGACACCTCTATCGAAAATGCTGAGAACTATTAAGTATTATTGAAATATTTTTTTTCATGTTAAAATAATAAATAAAAAATTTTAATTACATGATATTGTGTTTAAAGACAATAAAACACACCATATAATATTAAAACCAATGTTAAATACTAAAAAAATGACTCCTAAATTTGAAAAATAAAGTAAAAGATAAATTATAAATTATGTAATAAAATGTTATACAGGGCGGTTTCGGGGCAGGAGTTGCTATTACCATATCCACCCATCAAATTTAACAAAGACGGACCGCGATTATCCATGCCCTAAGGGATTTTTGCCCTCCTAGGTGCCTGGTTTTCCTTCGATTCATCCACCTGTTGGTTCTATGCAATAACGCCGCCGGAGATTCTCAAGTAGATGTAATGCTGCCGGATGATGAAGAAGATAACTCCATCTTCAACGACTCTATAACTAGCTTTGTCATTAGTTTTAGAATTAAACAATAATTAATTACACATTTTATTCCGAAACGTGACATACAGGAATCATAGAGTTTAATGTGTGTTCCCAATTGTGATGTGCTGAAACTACCACGGAGTGGCTCAGTAGTTGGAGCGAATTCTAGGCCCGTATTCCACACGGCTGGTCCTGGGTTCGATTCTTGGCGCTGGTGAATCACACAATGGTGCCCAGGGGGAGGCTGAAATGGCTCTGTGAGTCTTCCGCCCCCCGGAATGGTGGACTGCCATGGCTCGATCACCAACTGGTCCCTTTTAATAAAAAAAAAAAAAAAACTGTGATGTGCTGCAATTATCTTGATTTTGTATTTTATTTTTGCTATAATCTTCTAGTATTTTTTTTGTTTTCCATAATTTAATAATAATATCTCTAGAACTTCAATTTGCCCCAAAAGGGAGATTATTTTGTGATTTGCCCCCAAAAACTGCAATTGGTTTGCAGATAGATACTTTTTACTATACCAAATAATCGTTCGTATACAGATACAGTGAATGTTTCTCATTTACAACATTTGCAAGGCAATTTACAACTTGAGAGACAACAGGCTGTCATCCGATAAAAGGGTGTAAGATTCGTGTCGTGTCGTATAATACTCGTAAATTCGATTATGTTTTTGCAGCTCAACTCCAAAACTTGGTCTATCTATCAGATAACACCGATTCACTCCACGAAAGCATCAGATCTCGTACAACGGTTGGGAAATCTGCAAGTCCCAGCACAAGATTTTGAGATATAAACACACAAGATTCGGAAAAAAAAAAATCGGTTTTCTTGTGCCACGTTATAATCAATCAATCTGGCAAGTAATGCTACTTGTAGGTTTGCACCACATTGCTTACCACATCTCTCGCAGAAATGAAACCCACTGATATACGTGAATCTACTTATGATTCGGTTTTTGTAAAACATAAGATTGCAAATAGTCTAATCCGTAGCCTGAAACTTGATTCAAAAGGGCAAAATGAAGTTTTTACCTCGTGCTACTTCCACTGCAACTGACGGTATGTCTATCTGATCTTCAACGAGTCTATACACATCCACAAGCTAGAGAGAAGACATTGACAACATATCTTGTCAAAACTCAATTCTTGGGGTTTTATCTTTTAATCTTACTAAAAGAATAATTTTCTCAGATTTTCATACCTCTTCAATGTGAAGCTTTGAATCTTCCGTCAGAGCAAGAATAAGCTTTCTACGAATTCCTTCATCAAAAATGAAAAGACGAGCTCCATCTTTGATGGTGTCAGTGAGGTCCAGTTTCCTACTGACTTGCAATTCTCTTGACCCTTGCCTGCACAAACCAGTTCAAGAAAATATAGGGTTTTAAACTCCCAAGCCGAAGAACAAACAAATTGACAAGCAGGGAATGAGCAGATACAGACGTGTCTATAGCTTGGAATGCAGGGTTGCTGCTCATCTTGGTCACGTTTTCTTTGGCCAGAACAATAAGGTTTTCTAGCCGCTTCCATTGGAAAACACCATCTTTAAACAGTACCTAAAACCAGAAGCAGATTACTATCAAAGGATTTCAATCTCAGCAACAATAGCTTTAAACCTATGGAGCACGGGTTCGTCAATTTGGTGACGAATCGCGCTCCGGGAGCTGGATCAATACAACTGTTCCTGTGGGCAATACTGCACATTTCATTCAGAGCAACTTTTTATTTTTCTTCATTTTTTCAACTGCAGAGCAAGTTAAGGCGTACGAAAGGTTCTTGAATATATGTGGATACGATTAAATTCAAGTTATTCAACTAGCAGACTTCTAAGAACATCACATACATAATAGCTTTGAACTCACCTGGATAAGGCGTTCACGTAGAGCTGGGTTTGGATCTGTCAGGAGGCGCTTTGCCACATATGGATAGGCAACCTGTTTGACTGAATAATGTCAATAATAGTATGGGGAATGAAAGCATGTACAACACAGATGGCAATCATCGTAATAACAAATTTTGCACATGATATTGGGAGTTTCTGATTGTAAAACATGGCAGGCACTCCATCGTAGCATATACATAACTCGAAGTAATGTTTAAATAAAAAAATTCCACAATATATACCATTGGGTTGAATCTATAATAGAAAAGTTTTGCATGCCTAATATCATCAATTAGAAGATATGACACCAGAAAAAAAGTACAATAAAACTTACCTCAAGAAATTTGAAGTCTGGCTGCAAAGTAAAACAGATGCCCTCTTGAGTCAATAAGGAACGGATAACAAGGGAAAACCTCTCTGGGATACGAATGGGATAGTTGTAGACTAATTGGTTAAACTTCCCTGCAGCAGATCCAGCAAAAACCACAGTGCATGTTAAAAACTACACTAGAAAAGATCAAACAAAAGGAACTAACAAAACGCAATTATCCATTTCCCTCAAAGCATCAGAAAGCCCTGCAGGCAACTAAATCCTAATAGAAAATATATCTGCAGTCTGCACATGCTCACATGTGCACGGTGAATTTGAACATAATGTTCTATTATAAGAATCAGGTAACTCTCACTTACCAGGTTCACCGACATAAAATGTATAATTTTGACAAGTAAGCAAGAGCAAAGGCATCATACAGTTTCCAGTTAAAATCTTAATATTAGAGAACTAAGATCAACCTTGCTTAACTCTCGCTTTTCAGTAGACACCTTCACTGTTAGCTGACAACAGTGACGGTGTCTATAGGCTACTCTTGTCAATTTTTAGAAAGTGAAACTATTATAACAACAATAATACTTTATATTCTTTTAATACTAAACACAATAAGAGGTGGCTCTCTGTAAATCTATAAACCCTTAATCCAGGTGAAGCCAGACTGACGTAGTATAATGCCAAGGAACTTTACAAATTATGCTTTGTCATCTTTACACAGTTATAATTCTTAACTCCCCAAGCAATTGTGCTTCAAATATTATGATCCCAAATGAACATATATGATTCTAAACCACAATGTATATTATATAATGTAGACAAGGGAGATGCATTCCCAAGTTCCAAGAGCTCTAAAATAAAGTTGATTGTAGAATCCACAGAAAGAAAACTAAAAACAGAAATAAACATAAAGACTTTAGGACATGAAATTACCGGTAACACTTCGAAAATTGAAGTCAGACAGTCCTTTTCCAACAGAGTTCTGCCATATTGATTCTAAAGCTGGAACAATAGGAGAGACATCGGTCCCAGGAGACAAGAAGCCAAGTCTGGTGAAATCATTTGCCATCTCAACATAGTCCTCGTTTACAGCATGGACAACAGCATCAATCAAAATTTGTTTATTTTGCTGAAAAAAATTAAAAGATAGATCAATATGCAGGACATGCAAACTAAGATAAACTAACGCATAGTAGAAAAAATAGCAGATAAAGATACATAATATTTTCATATAGACAATAGAAATGCACTTGTTTTGGTGGCTGGGCTGTCCTTGTACATGTATGTATGCTTGCTTACTATGTTCTATGTTAACCCTCACAGCCATAAGGAGACTTTGAACTAAGGGAAAGTGATACATCTTTGTACGTTGGCCATCTATGCAATGGAAAGAGATATCCAATTTATACACAGTATATTGATTTCTTTCATTAACCCCAATAATCAACAAACTGTCAAATGCTGATGCCTATGTACTAAAGAAAATAAAAACAGGGGCCTTAGCTACTCTCTCAGCCATAATTTTATTGAATGCCATTGACGTATATATTTCACCTGACTAAGCACAGCAACATTCCCAAAGTCCACATATGCAATACGCCCATCACGCATGGCAAAAACATTTCCAGGATGTGGATCTCCATGGAACAACCCAAATTCTAGCAATTGCCGCAATGCAGCACTGACTCCAACCGTCAAGAACCCATTTACATCAATACCAGCTTCTTTAATAGCCTGAACGCATGGTAGGATTATTAATATAGATATGATATCTCATGTTGCTTTTAAAATACCATCTATTATCTTGAAATCATACCTGTGGGTTAGTGCACCGAATACCATCAATCCACTCCATCACTAAAACACGTGAACTACAAAGCTCTTTGTAAACCAGAGGAATTTTGACAGTAGGATCACCTTCGAAGTTCAGAAGAAAATCTTCAATATTGCGGGCTTCCTGTTTAGAGGAAATAGAGTTGGAGTAGTAATTAGAAAGGTCAAAAGGAAAATGCAACTATAATGGCAGTTTAAATTGCACTCAAGTGACAATGGTAATGAAGCCATAGGCATAAATATAATGGCGCCAAAGTCTAATTTTTGTGCTCCTATAGCGCAGGTCTGAAAGGTACCAAAGTGTAATCAAGCTCCTCCAAAAGCTTCTCACCAAATTCATCAACAATCAGCTCAGCATTGCACCCCAGTTTCTGTAGACTGATGCCATTTAAGAATGAAGCAAGGGTTCGGAACAGAAAAAGATCCCGATAAATTATAGGTTCTATCTGCGGCCTTTGAACCTGTAAGTAGAAAAACATAAATTTAGATTTTTTTTCCCAACATTTTTGCCACAGTACTGTTTTCATCATTCTGGCAACACAATAACTGTAGAGCTGTTAATGACCTAAGAAAAGGCCCTTTGGTAAACCTTAATAGCAACTTCCTCGCCGGAGTCACGTAACGTAGCTCGGTAAACTTGACCTAAACTGGCAGCTGCTATCGTCTGAGACGAAATTTTACTGAAAACAGCTTCTAGGGGTCGCCCCATTTCTTCTTCTATTATGTCGAAGGCAACCTGAAGCAATGCATGACATATGCTATTATAAGTTATGCAAACCCCACACAGTATAAGTGTCTCATCACAAATGCAAGCAACTGGAACCAATAACTTTTTGGTCAATTGAGATTTTACCTGATTGGGGAAGGGAGGAACGTCATCTTGAAGAATGCAGAGTTCGTTCATATAATCTTCTCTGATAATATCAGGTCTGTTTGCAAGAACCTTTCAATACATGGGTGAAATCAGGCAATTGTTTAATTGTGGAAGCATATGAATCTAAAATTCATTGTATAAGTGCAACTACATTTCAAATTGGCACTCAGAGAGAAAATTTCAACTTTGATACTTCATACGACAGCTGAAGTTCTGATTAGAATAATATTAACATGGTGACAAGTCATGGCCAGCAAAAACTCAATCCTTTTTATATGATCTAAATATCAGAAATCTATATGTATAACCCAGAAAAACCATTGAACTTATTTAAAAAAATATCTTACAATTTAAAATTAAAACTTTTTCCAAAAAAATCTGTTCATCAAGAATTATTACCTATATATTAGAATTAATCTAAAAAATTGTTATCCTAAATGCATAGGATCGACCACAATGAATTCTCGTCTTTCATTCTTTTTATTATATGTAGGCGTCTCCAGTTACATCTAAATTTTTAGATCTTGACATATTACTTCTTCATTGCATAATCCATCTTATTCTTATTAAAAACTGATAATAAGCCTACAGTTGATGCATTATTTTCTGTTATTTTGCTTTGCTGTGACAGAATTCAATTTTTCAGTTAATCCAATGAAAGTAAACTGACATATTTCAGCAAAGACAGTAGGAAATAACTCATATGAGCGAGGCTCAAACCTGGCCGGCTTTGATGAAAGAAGGCCCCAAATCACATAGGAGGTTTCTAAGCTGCCGAGCACGAACTGAAACAACTTCCTCATCCCTTCCTACGAAGTAGTCATACGCCAAGGTAGACCAGTACAATCCCAAACTCCACACAATCTCCACTCCCCTCAAAAGTAACGACACAACTGCACCTCTGGATTCCAACACCGTATTCCTCACCTAATTATATATAACATCAAGAAATTCATGCCAAATTGAGTACAAGTGCCTAACAAATTCACACAAACAAAAAAATCCATCCAATTTTTAACCAGAGGATCATCAAATTCATCTGAAATCAAACTCGAATTCAGTTCAGAAATGTAACAAACTAACTGAATTCCAACCAAGCTTGATCATTTGCATACCGTCAATTTCAAGTTTCATTACCAACAAGATTAACATACAAACTTCAATATTTAAAAGAAAATAACAGTGTATAAGATAAATTCACTGAGCTAGAGGTAAATTTCTTACAGTTTCTGGACTGTACTTCCGAAACGGCACACAAACGCCGCGTTCGAAGTCGAGCTGCTCCATGGCGGCGCTAGGTTTGCTCAATTGCGTTTCGATTGCGGCATTCGAAACTCGGAATCGCAAGGGTTTCTTGCCTCTTCGTATCCGTAGCCTGTCATCGAACGACCTCAGAGCCTGCGAAGGCGCATTTCTGTGGCTCGAAACAGTGTGAGCTCGCGAGCTCAGGTGGTGCTTGGCGGGAAACGGAGCTGCGGCTACGCAATTTACGCAGAGCAAATTCATGGATTCTGCTCTCTGAGTGGAGGATGAGAGATTCAGAGAGTGAAATGGGAATGGGATGATTTTTGGTGGTTAGGGGGAAGAAGAAGAAGAAGAAGAGAGCAACTGAGTAACGACTTCAAAAATTAGTTGGAAAATTGGAAATTTTTTTTAATATTTATAGTTTTATTTGGGTGATGGATGGCGTCCACATACAATTTTGTACGGGAAATGTTATGGATTAGTTCAAACGTGTGGGAAAGTGGCACTCTGAAAGTGATGGCAACTGTGCAAATCTTCTCTCCTTCCTTTGCTTTTGGTTATGATCATTTTATGTTTCTTCCCTTTTACAAATATGTTATACATTTCCAGTAAATTACATCAGAAGGGTATTATTCTTAGCGCTTCAATAGAAAATACGGTTGCAGTGCAGACACTTTTTATCGTATAATCATCTCTATACATCTTTGATCCTAGTTCAATCTCTTACCGATTCTCCTCCCCAACAATTAAATATTTAGAGCATCTCCAATCATACTCTCTATTTAACCACCACTAGTGACCGGTGGTTGGAGAAAATTTCAGTCTCGTATTCCACACGGCTTGTCCTGAGTTTGATTTCTAGCACGTGTGAATCACACGATGGTGGCCAGGGGAAGAATGAAATGCCTATGTGAATCTTCTCGGCCCTCGGAAGGGTAGACTATCATGACTTGGCCACCCACTAGTCTACTTTTTAAAATAAAATCATGCTCTCTATTTTTTAATTAAATTTTAGCTAAAAAAACTAAAAAAATATTTTAAGAGCTCGCTAAAAAATTTCTACTCCAATCATGCTCTCTAGTTGAATGAGTAATAAATGTCTTAATTCCTTTTTAATTCAATCTTGATACTTTTCATAAGTTTTGTTTGCAAATAAATAATAATATTATCAATAATTATTACTAGGAGCCTTAGGAGCTCCTTTCTCCATTCCTAGATTTAGGAGTTTCTAGTAGAATTTCTTGCTTTAGGAGGTGAATACGGAGTGTGATTGAAAATGAATTTTTCCAAACCCTCACTAAATTTTAACTGAGAGATCATTTAGGAAGCCCATTAAAGAAGCTCTTAACCGACTAATGCTATCACTCTACTAAAAATATATATACCAATTTTAGTGTTTTGTATTGTCCGTTTACCAGGTTTGTCTTGTTTCGGTGAGTTGACGTGTTCACTTTGTCGAGTTGATGTGGTTAGTTTTTTAATTTTGTGTGAGCTTTGATTGTAGGTATGTCATGTCTATCGCCTTTGTGACATATGTGTACGTGTTTGATGGGTTTTTAGAGAAATAAGACGATTGCTTGACCAAAATTATGTGGATTAATTAGAGACTAACGACTTCATGCAACTATGGGCATGAAATCACGTTTTCGAACTCAGGCTCTCAGCATGAGTGACATATCTAGGACATTTCCCCATGTGAAGCACAACTTTCTAATTTCTATACCATTTATTCTAAATCTAAATGATAAACAACAAATTATATGTGACACGCCCCGCATCCCGGAACGCCAGGTGTCGGGAAGTGCTGGCCGACACGCGTTAGGTGACGAAAGCCATTTAGAAAAATTTAAGAATAAATAAGGAAAATTGAATTAAGACAAGGTCAGAGTGCACGGAGTGTGCGGGCGGAAGAAATAACAGAATAATAAGTGTGAACAGAGTAAGGGATACAAATTTAATTCCACTACTGGATGATTCATACCACCGCGTCTCGACGTCACAAGCTCCATCCAAGCCAACTAATCCTGGAGGGGCACAAAACATAAAACGGTGAGTGGGTCAAAAAGCAAAGTTTGATAAAACCGTTGTTTTCAAAAGTCTAGTAACCCCTCGTTTGAAAACAAGTATAGTTTGAGAAAATACGTCATACCCGTAGGCATGAACCTCAAAACACTACTATGAAAACATTCGGGTACTCCCCGATAATAATTTACTGACATGCTCACCCATATGTAAACACACAAGTCCAAAGTGGCTAAACCACGAGGAACAGGCTAGGTATAATAGTAATACGCTGAGTACTACAATGACGCGAGTCTAACGCTAAGCGCTGGTGCACAAAGTGCAGTCACACAAGTTCGAGTTGCCTAGTGCAACCTAGAACAGGCTAGTACCTACAATGGATCCAAAGCTGCGTAGCGGTACTGGTAGTGACTACTCCAAACGTCAAGGCTAGTCCTGGCCACAAGACTGAGTACTAATACCTGGGGTGTTATACATCTACTGATGAGCAACAGTATGAAAACATGCATGGCAATATAATACGAATGTTCTACCTCCAACAAACGTATATGATATGAACTATGCTAACAGTTTAAAGAAAGCGTTGAAAGCCATACGTATATATATATACATTTATCAAACAAAGACCCACTCACTCACCTGTAGGTAGCGGGGTCGAATTACCCCGTCCTGGGTAGCCCCGGTAGTCATTTGGATAGGCCCCACCTATATGAGATATCACCGGTACAATGATTAAACTCATAAAGGTTACTAATTAATTAATTAATTAAACCTATCCCTTGTTTTCTCAACACGGAGGTCCAAAACACCTCGAAAAATATCGTGCATACTGCCTCGAGGTAGTACGCGTCGTCACGAGTCGCCTCGCGAAGACGAAATTGAAAAAGGAGTCCCCACTCGCCCCCACGCGCGGCTCACGCGCGGCAAACCGCGGCTCCACGCGCTGTCTCACACGCGACTCACGCGCCTCCACGCGCGGCTCAGCCGAGCTGGTCAGCGCCGGTCTGAACCGGTTCGCTGACGTCAGCAAGGCCGGTCTGACTCAGTTTGCTGACGTCAGCGCCGGTCATCCTTGCCAGAACTCCGGTCGCCGGCCGCCGCCAGCGCCGCCGTCGCCGGTCGCCGGAATCTGGAAATTTGGCCGGTTTTCTGGGTAATTTTCAAAGCTTCATAACTTCTTCATTTCAAAGCCAAATTGCACGATTCAAGTACCAAAATGAAGCTAGGAGTGAGGAGAATAATAATTTATCGTTTTTGGGGCCAAAAACTGGCCAGAAGTGGCCTGAAAATGCCACGAAAGATCCGGCCAAAAACTAGCTCCTCCGTTCTCGGTGCCAATTCGACTTCCAGGCCTTGGGTTGGGTTCCCAAGGTCTCCAGAGGTGGTTTGGTGCTGGGTTTGAGCTTCCTTGAGCTCCAAAACGTCATTTTCAAAGTCGGAGAAAAATTGGAGCTCCGAGAATTTCCAAAATTCTGGGAAATGGTTTCCAGAGCTTCTGGGTTTCAAAACCACTCCCAGTGACCTGGGTTCGAGCAAAGAAGGACAAGTCAGTGAGGTTTGCAAGAGAAAAACCGAAGGACAGATAGAGAAAAGCCACGGGGTGGCTTGATCAAATTACCTGTTTTCTGGGTTTGAAGTTTGCCCAGAATCTGGACACCCACGACTGGGTTCAGCGTGAAGAAGATGCACAAGGTTTTGTGCATGATTTGGTGGATGGTGCTTCCAAAAAGTAGGGAGAAGGCCACGGAAAAGGTTTGAATGGTTTGCAGAAAAAATGGCAAGGAGGATGAATGTGGCTCGGCCACAAGGAGCCAAAACCAGACAAATCCCAGAAAATCTGGGATTGGCCACATGGCCTGCAGGCAAATGGGCCCCAGCCCAAACAACCCAATTTGCCCCAATTTGAAATACGGGAAACGCCGAAAATCAACTCCCGTAAAATACTCATTCGGTGTCCGAATGACGTCCCGCTCGCGTCTACGCGTTCATATCGACGAGCACGTCAAGAAAATACAAGTGGAAGCGTCGTACGAGTTATGACGCAAAAGTCAACCGAAAAGTCAACCCAGAGGTAAAAACGTCATTTCCCACTTCAGGGAATAAAATAATTTAAATTTTTGAACGGGCTGTGACAATATGAAAGTTTAAGAAATGAGATGTTTATTGGGTTTCCTACCACTTAGCAATTTAGCATGACCAAATTGAGTAACACTACAACAAATAAGGCCACTACCTATATATAGGGTTACATTTTATTAGACCAACTCCAATGATTGGAGTTAAAACTCAAATTTTTAGCCCATAAAATTTAGGTTCTAACTCATAAATAGCTTTTTTTCTTCAATAGTTTTGGCTTAAAATTTTAGCCCGAAATTATTAAAGAATGATTTTAGTCTAATTTTTTTTTTCGGTAACTTTTTTAAAAATAAAATTTATCTATATTATCCTAATTTATTTTTATGAACATTTTAATCTAAAAATATTTAAATTTCAATAAATAATAAAAGTTCGCTAAACATACTTCATTCTTACACATATACGCCATATGAAAGAACATGGAAAATCACACAACCACCTATGTATTTGTGTTTAAGAATGTAGTAGGTTGTGTGGTTTCTTGTGGTGCATATGTGTAAAAATGAGGTTTAACCCAAAACCTTTTTTTAGCTCAATGATTGGAGAAGCTTTGAAGAGTTTATAAATTTTAACCCAACCATTAGAGATAGTCTTCGCAATTTTTTTTATTTACAATTTGACTAATTTTATTAGCATATGAATTTTCAATTAGTAGTCGGAGATAAAGTCACATGTTTTGCAAAAAGATTACTTTTGTTATCCATATAGCTTTTCCCTTTTACTTTTTGATATGATTCACATCAGATTTCTCTTACAATGTATGGCGAACCAACTAATTATCGATTATTTTTAGGGTTGTGTTATTCACACACTCTTTTTTACTTTTTTCATATTTTATGTTAATTTTTAGCCTTAGATCTTCTTCAATTCATTCGATCCAACAAACGGAATTGAAAAGAGTGTGTGAGAAATAAAAAATGGTTTGTGGATAGCACAACCCAATTTTTAATGGCATGAGGGGGCTCAAATGCTAGAGGAAGAACTTGAACTAGAACAAGTATAGACCTAGTTATGGGCAAGGAGTTGTTATTTGGATTCCGAGAAAATTATCATACATTTTTTGCTAGTGAGTGTATAATGACCTTTTGAACTATTAATAACATGACATTGACTGATATGAAAAATGAATGGTATATATTGAAAATAGAATATCTAACATTTGTGGAAATAAAATTTAGGGTTTTTATCACAAATGGTTCAAGAAATTGACTTTAACTCATCATTTTGGTCCCTCAAGTTGAAAATCGACCAATTTCGTCCATAAAATTGACCTAAGTCATCAATTTAGTCTCTGCCGTCCAATTCCGTTAAATTTTCCGTTAGATTGTTGATGTGGCATAATGTGGGGACCACAAAATCACTCATTAAACAAAGAAAATCATTGTCTACTAACTTTAAAATTTAAAAATTAATGAATTGACAATGTTTTTATTAGTTGTGTGGGCTCTATGTGTGCCACGTCAACACTCTAATGGAAAATTTAACGGAATTGGACAATAGAGACTAAATTGATGAGTTAGGTCAATTTCAGGGACGAAATTGATCGATTTTCAAATTGAAGGACTAAAATGATGAGTCATGTGAAATTCAAGGACCATTTGTGATAAAAACCTTAAAATTTAACCACTAAAACACAAGTTAGCAATGAAGTTCGATTTGTAAATAACAATTATCTTTCTCATATGCATAAAATATAAGGGTGATAATAGATCTATATTATGGGCAGGGTCAGCTCTGCTCTAAGAAGTCAAGGCCCAAGCTCTACCTGACCCTAAATTTTGGGCCCTAGAAAAAAATTGGGCCGGCCTTATGCCAAATATGTAAGACCCTGGCCCAACCCACATGTTGAGAAAATTTGGGGCTATGAGTGGGCCGCCCAACTCGGTTCAATTTTGGGCCTTTCAACTATTTTTATTTAAATATAAAAAATAGTAATGTTGTTGAGAATTGAACTTAGGTCTTACTTTTATTAGTTGTCAATTACCATTTCAACTATATAGGGGTATTTGTTTGGTTAATATAGTCAATTATATTACATAAGTATTGAATAAAGTTCAAAAGTATTTAAATTACATTGAACTATATTGAGCTGAGCCTAAACCCAGCCCAGGGCCTAAACTACAAGACCCATGGCCTACCAATTTTAAATCGGGCCAGATAAAGTCAAACCTTAGGACTGGACCAGGTCAACCCACAAAAAAAAAAATTAGGGTTGAGCTCGGGCCGGCCCGATCGGGCCTCAGCCCTTTTTACAAGCCTTGGTGATACCAGAGAGACTATTTACTTCAATCATATTTTGTAGACCACATGATGTGATAATTAATGGTTAGAGCACTTCCACCCGTTGGTGGAAGGCAAGGGCAAGGGCAACAATTGCCTTCCGTGAACAGTGCTTGCCCTTGTGCAACTCCACCCGTTCGTGGAGGGCAAGGGCAAGGGCAATTTTTTTTTTTTTTTTTAAAATAATTTTTTTTTTTGGTTGGCCTTAAATATCCCACCGACAATTTTGACCGACACTTTTCACCGACACACTCCACCGACACCCTCCACTTAAATTTTTTTTTTTTTTTTTTTTGGTTGGCCTTAAATATCCCACCGACAGTTTTTTTTTTTTGGCCAAAAAATCTCACCGACAGTTTCTCTCCACCGACACTATTCACCTCAAATTTTTCAATAAATACCCTCATCTCTTTCAAGTGCTTCATCTCTGGCTCGTGCTAACTGAAGCTGTTGTAGTTCGACCTCACGATTCTGTTCATGTTGTCTTTCAAGTGCTTCAATGAACCTGCCATATTCAGCATTCGAAGAACTACCTCTTGCGGCTCTTTTCTTAGCAGTTTTCCTACCAATAGGCCTCTCGGTTGGCTCGGTTGGTGCTACCGGTGCACTTGGGGTCCCCGATCCTTCCTCCAATGGCGATTCTTGTGTAGTTGATTCGTGTAAGGGAGTGTAATTGAAGACACCTTCTGGAGCACAATGAACAATTGTGTATTTCGGAGTATGCTTGACAAGGTCCCATAACTCATGCCTTGTGAATGATCTGTTGTTGTTAGCTTCATTGTACCACCTTTGTGCTTGTAGTTGCTGAAAAAATTGTATGTAAAAACATATAATAATTTACATATTGAAATGCTTATTTTTAATTAGCTTAAGGAATTGTTAAACAACAAAATAAATTGCAATTACCTGGTTGGCTAGATTTTCGCCACTTCGAAATATGGTTTCCGCTTTTATGAGGGCTTCTTTCCAAGATTTCAATTCTTTATGTAAATGTCGGTACCTACTCGCCAAGGCTTGCTCGGTCCGGCTCGTGCCTTGCAGTTTCTCAACGAATAATGCATGAATCTTCTTCCACATTTTGTCAACCCTCATCTCATTTCCGTTGATCGGATCATGAGTGACAATCATCCAAGCCTCCAGCAATGCAAGATCTTCGGCAATCGACCAATTTGACTTCTCACTCATAATTTTTTTTTTTGATGTAAAATACTAAGAATTTGGAAGAGAAAAAACCAAAATAATTGATGTAGAAAAAAAAATATTGAGTTGTTGTGTGGAATGAAGAAGAGAATTGGGGGTATTTATAAAAAAAAAAAAAAAAAAAAATTTTTTTTAAAAAAAAAAAAATTTTAAACGTCAAAATAATCCTGGCCGTTGATTGAAAAAAAAAAACCCATCAGACGGTTACCGTTGCGCCACGTGGCCAACGGTAACTTTTTTTTTTTTTTTTTACCGTTGGAAATCCAACGGTCCAGATTAAAGAGCCGTTGGAGATCCAACGGCCTGAAACGCGCCACGTCAACTAGCCGTTGGTGGTGGCTGACAAAACCTGCAGCGGGTGGGGCCCACCGACATTTTCTGTCGGCCACTCTCCCCCACTCGCGCGTGATTTCCACGCGCCTGAATTAAAAAAAATTAAAACAGGCTGCTGACGTCAGCAGCCCGCGGGCTCCTGGTCCAGCGATTCTTGCTCGGGCTTCTGCTCGGGCTTTGGCTGGCCCACCAATCGCCTTTGACAAAAAGGCCCGCTGGAGCTGTCCATTTGGCTTGGTAGGGCAATTGCATCCAATTGCCCTTGCAATTGGGTGCTGGCTGTAAGTGCTCTTAGATTTCTTGTTTAAATAATTAAAGAAGATATTTAATTATTAAGCGCTACATCATGTGGTCTACAAATATAGTCTAAAAAGATGGTCTATCTTACACCATTTTTTCCAAAATAAAAATCAATAAAAAAGACGGATTCGATTTGACCCGTCAGAGCCGGGTCCTTTTTTCCGATACGAAGAAGATGAAGATTTAGCGGGAAAATAAAAAAGTTAAACAAGATTGGCGGGAAGATTATTTGCCTTTCTAAAATTCTCATATAAATACCATCAGTTCATCTCATACCGCCACTTTCACTTCCTCTCTTTTTCATTTCCCAGATCGGTTTCTTTCTCCAAGGGTTTCAAAGATGTTCTCAGGATCCCAATTCAACGCCACCAACGCCTTCTCCGGCGGCGGTTTCATGGCATCTCAGTCCACTCAATTCGGCGATTCCACTCCCTCTCCGGCCAAGGTAACGCACAATTTTTATGTTTGAAGGTTATTTTGCTTGACTTGTGTTAAAATCCGATTTAGGGTTTCGGCGAAGTCGGTGTTTGCTCACTTTCCTCTCAATTATTACCGTCGGTATTTGTTAATATTGGAAGTATTTTTGTTGTAATTGTTGTTTCAGAGCCGCGAAACTCACGGATTGGTTCCGGTGACGGTGAAGCAGATCAGCGAAGCCTATCAGTCCGGTGATGAAAAATCGAACTTTGTGATTAACGGTGTAGATGTTGCCAATGTAAGTATGCACCATTTTTATTTTCATCTGGATTTTATTGTTCGGTACTCATAACAATCAATTGAAATGGAAAAAAAAGAGATTTTGGGAATGCTTCAGTTTATATGATATTTGGTTGGTTTAGGTATCGGTGGTTGGGATGGTTTTCGATAAAGTCGAAAGGAACACTGATGTTGGTTTCACTGTGGACGACGGAACAGGGCGAATCAAATGCCGAAGATGGTAATTTTGGCATTGTCCAGTTTGATTCGGATTATATTATGTCACTGTTAACTGTTTTCAAGAGTTTATTAATTTCTGGTGTTCAATGCAATGCACAATCTAACAACATAAGCTAAAAATGTGTTTTGATTATATAGATGGACCCGTAATGATTTAAGTTTTGAATCGCTCTATGTTTAATTATCTTAACAGGGTGAATGAGAATTTTGACTCAAGAGAAATGCAGGAAACAGAGTAAGTTTCTCACTATCATCAGTGAGTTCTGCATTGAAATTTTGAGCCTTCGTATATAGATGTCGGGATTGTTCAGTAACCATAACATTGTGAGGTTCTTATACATTTTATGTTCTGATCTGTTTTGCAACAGAGATGGAATGTATGCTCGTGTTAATGGACACTTGAAAGTTTTTCAAGGTGTTCGACAGATAGTTGCCTTCTCTGTGAGGTATGGGTATAGAAATGTTAGTTTTTTTATTACTTTCAGTGCCTGTAGAAACTTACACTTCTCGTTGCACCAATGCATCATATGGCTAATTTCAGATTGTCAATTGAAGTAGTATGATGCCGGCAAGACTTGCCACGTATGAATATTTGCACATAGTATACACACAGGTGCACTGTGGATGTGAACACACACGAACATTGCATTTCATATGTTTGAAGCAAGATAAAGGTGAAATTGTAAATTTATTAGCAGATATGTCTTGTAACTACCGAGCTTTTGATCTGGCTCAACAATTTCTTAACTTGTTGGGAGATTCCCCCTGTCCTCTAGGTTATGTCGAAGTCTTTATGTATTGTCAAAGAAGTTAGATTTCAGACAACTATTGTAGAAAAATGACGTTGAGTTTAATTTTAGATATCTGATTAAAAATTTTAGTTAATCCTTTTTCTTTCATTTGTTTAGGTTGTAATTTTTCCACAAGGCAGCATTCTGTAATTGTTGATTTACTGCAGAATTGACACAAACTAGTACTCTTTTTTTATGCTTTGTTTATCATGTTGTTGAGAATGTATGTCTGTTGTGTTTCATGCTTTGTCGATACTGCCTTAACGATCACTCATACTAAAATAGATAGCATATACCCTAAATTTGTTCCAGGCCTGTGAAAAACTTTGACGAAGTTACCTTCCACTTCATTGAATGCATACATACCCACTTACAGACATCCAAGTTACAGGTATCAACACTATTTTGAATTGATGAAAGAATTACTTTGTTTTGTGGATTCATTCACTTGCAGAGGAATTTGAATGGACTGTACCTCATAATTTGTTTATTTACTTATTGTGTATTTACATTCATTAAAGCTGCAAGGGAATGCTGCCACTCAAGTGCAGCCTATGGACTCATCTCTGAACACTCCTGTGCGGAGTGGGTTAACTGGATATCAGACAGCCCCGTCAAACCAAGTTAGCATTGATGGACTAAAGAGCTGCGATCAGTTGGTCCTTGACTATCTGCAGCAGCCTTCAAGCATGTGAGTCACAGTTTCACCTTATTTTGGTTTTGTTAGTGTCGCCACTTTTCGTGTAAGATGCATTGGCTGCGGCTGCTCAAGTTCAGATTTTTAACCTTGGTGCTGACTGTGTTCAAAATTTTGGGACTTGTTTTTTTATTGCAGTGGAAAAGAAAAGGGGATACACAGAGATGAACTTTCCCAGCACCTGAAAGTTCCTATGGGAAAGATCTTGTACTCTCTCTCTCTCTCTCTCTCTCTCTCTCCTGGATTAACTTTTATCTTTTCGTTCTTACGCTGAATTTCACTTTGCTATTCCAGGGACGCTATCAGGTCTCTTGAGGAGGAAGGCTTAATATATTCCACAATCGACGAGTTTCACTACAAATCAGCAGCATATGGTTAATAATCTTCACGAATTGAACTTTGTCCTTAGGGTTGCAAGTACTTATATATGAATGCTGTAATGTATACTTCTCTTTCAAGATCTAATATATATCCCTTTGGATCTTCTGGTGGGTTCAGTATCAAAGTTCAATTAACCGACCTTGCTATTTTGGTTGATCATTAAAGGTTATTTATGAGATAACAAATTCAGTCGTTCACTAAAATTTCGAGTAGCTGTCCTGAATTCAAGTTGTATTGTTTTGTACAATCGGAATTAAGGGATTGAAACAACGAGAGGAGTGTAGAAAGAGAAAAATGGTGTATGGAAAACACTAACTCTGGATTGAGCGGTACTTATCTTTTCAATGTCTAAACAGAACACAAGTTCGAGTCCTAGCGGCAGTTATTATACTGCCGGCTAACATCATACAGCCCCGGCCCAGCTGCGGCGGCTGATGATCTTCATCTTCATCATCACTGTAGTGATCAAGGTCTTGAAAACAAATAGGACATGACCTCTGTACTAATACTTTCTTCCAGACTTCAACTCTCACATTCTTCAAAGCCTCAATGGATGAATCAGTTGCACGAAATATAGGTTTGTCCCCAGTTTCTACAAACTCGGGAAGCTGAGGAGGAGGCAGAGGCGGCTCAGCCGTGCCCGCCCGTGTATAGGATAGTTTCATATCAGACACCACAATTCTGTTGTCATCACCTCCTCTATCTTCACACCAAATTTTCGGGTTCGGTTTGAAAATTTTAGTGGGGGAATCGAAAACTCCATTTCAACTACTCCTATAAGAAATGCGTTCAAGTCTTGAAATTATCCACACCCAACCTCAGAAGATTAAAATGGCACTACAAAGTCAAATGAACTTCATTCTTGATGAAAAAGTACACTTCGCGAATTGACTCTCTTCGACAATGAGCAGCTCCAACTCCAAAAGAAAAAAAAATCATTTTATATTATATTTCCTTTTTCTCCCTTCTATTTTGGTTTTCGTCAGACTCCCCCTTTCCATTTATACCTCACATCATTCCTTTCCTTAATCATCTGTTGCTGCCAAAAAAATTACGAGGCAGATTGCAATACATGATATAAATGAACAGGCTATTTAGCAAATTAGCATGAAGATAGTGACTTAATCATATGTTGTTGCTGCTGAAAATGATTGCTTGATTGAATCAATTGATTGTAATTAGCCGGAATAATTAGTTTGCTAATTACAATCAATCCGATTCGATCAAGCAATCATTTTCTGGCAATTACAATAAATTAATACTCCTCCCCCATCTGTTGTCCTATAAATAATCTCACTCACCTCCCACGCTAAACACTTCAATCTACTACCAATTTTCCCATTGGCTTAGCTAGGAATGATCTTAATATCATACTTACAAACTCATCAGTAATTGTAAGCATTTCACTTTGATAGTGCTTTTTGTTAATCCATTCTGCTTAATTTGTAGCTAGCCACTCTTGCGACTTAGTTGATTAGCATCCGAGGTTTTAACCTTTTTTTTTTTTAATATTTTCGATGAGGCATTTTGTTGAGCACTTGGCCGACTCATATTATTGTGTACTTTTGCGTACATCCTTGATCTTTAGTGCTTTTTAATTATGTCTTTAAGTTGATATTGTTACAGGTCAAACAAAAAGTAAAATTATATACGTATGTATAGGGCTGGGGGTTCAAATTTATAAGATGATTGGGAGGAGGAAGGGATCATGTGCCTTTTATTATTTTAAGAAAAAATAACTAACTTTAAATTTTACTAAAAAATAGTGTCGTTTCGCTAAAAACATATACCTTTTTTCCTCGGGGGTCTTAGATGAAGATCGAGTGATAGAATCACAGTGGTGAGAGTGTGTTGAACTCGTCTTGTTTCATGAAAAATAATTAAAAAAATATATTTTAAAAGTAATTTTGACAAATTACTTAAAACTAATATATTTTTTTTGAACCCAAAAAAATGAGGTTGGCACGTCATAACGTGTTTAATTTTCCTCTGCAAGCAATGCTGGGAAAATGTCATTTCTTGTTTCCTTAGTTTTTGGTTACGTCATATCTTGTTTCCTTAGTTTTTGGTTACGTCATATCTTGTTTCCTACTGGTACGGTTTAGTCTCTAAAAAAAGCAGTGTGGTCACGCTCACGCTGCTAGTTCCTTTTAATTTCCTAGAAAACAACACAAACATCAAATTCGTTTTCTTGGATTAAAAGGCTGTGCCACGTGCACACGCACTCAAGTGAATCCACAATCCCGTTATGACACGTGACACGTGACACGTGGCTTGTGGTATCTTACTGTCTCCATGTTCACGTGAAGCCCCTCACATATTGAGATTTTGATCTTTCCTCACCCTCACGTTGGGGACCTCATGTCACTTAGAATCATTTCCAGAGACTTTGCCCTTTTTCATTGAAAGAGACATAGTATGTTCGAGTTTTTCTCCGGATCGTCAATATATCTTTGACAACCCAATAACTTGAAATATTTAGGACATTATGGTTATGAAAGTAAGGTCTCATTCTTTTAACATGTTTAGATTACTTCTTCCATCGATTCATTGTCCATTGTCCATGGATTCACTATTAGGATGTATTTCAATTAAATAATACAGTCCAATTAGTGACTTTGCTATGTTATTGTCTTAGATATTACTAAAAGGTTTCGATGTTATCCTAAAAGGTTTCTTCTCAAGATTGACTTTCAGGACATATCTCCAACACTCATCACATGAACTTTCTTGAGTACTTGCATGGAGATTTAACTACATGCCCAAAAATTTTCACATGCTTCGGAGTAAATTTTACTCCGAAAAAAATGGACGGCTAGATGATGGCTCCAAGCATTCAATGGTGTAGATTAAGGCAGCAAGTTGACTTGGTAACCGGTATTTCAAGTGGGAGCCAAACAATTGAAAGCAGATAAAAGAAAAAAGCACAGACAGCAAGCGGATTCTTCAGGGGACCAGAGGAACCAGACAATAGTTCCTCAAAAATCCAGTAATAACCAAGGGAACCAACAAGCAGAAGAATCCAGCAAGCAATCAGAAGCCAGGTATCCAGCAAGCATAAAAATTCCAGACAGCCAGGAAGCAGTAAAATTGCAGACAACAAGCAAGCAGACGAATCCAGGGGAACCAGACAATTCCTCAAAAATCCCAGGCAATCAGAAGTTGCAACCAGGAGAAAATCCCAGAGAGTTCATCTTCGAGGCCAGGTACACCGAACCCAATCTCTCTCTTTCACATACTTCCTCTTCGAAGGCTTATGGTTTCCCGTGTGGTTTGCTTTATCTACAGCCCTAACCCTCTCTAGCGCTTTTCTTTCCGAAGCTGAAGACCTAATTTTGATTTGTTTCACGAAGGAGAAAGCAAGAATGGAGTGTGATTCCGGATACGAATTACAATATTCGAAGAACGGCGACTCCTTTTGTTAAGGTTAATGATTTAAATTGAGTAGTGGTTTATGACATTTGTGGGTTTGCCAAGTGAAATTATGATGAAAATTGTGGGTATAAAATTGGGGTTAATTGTATCGACGGACCTGTTATTGAAATAAACAAACTAAATAGTTAGTTGCCTTAATAGGTTTAGGGTTGAAATTGAGTTGTGGGTTGTCGAATTGCACTTATTTTGCTCTGTTATTGAACAAAAATTGGGCAAGAAAAGTAATAGAAACTGAAAATAATAATCGTTGGTGGAGAAGGATAATAGTAAGTTGAACTACATAAAAATCTCTGCTTCAAATTGAACGATACACATTGATTTTGAAAGACGTATATGGAAATTTTCATTCATGGGTTTGCATGCATAAATTTAGGCTCTTTGATGTTGTGTAGGCATGAATTAAAGTAGAGGAAGATACGAGAAAATTCGTCGTTCAATTGCATAGAGAAGTGCAGACAGTACAACACTGTTTGGCAATTGCATGCACTTCATGAAACATTATAGATAGAAAATCGGCTGAGGGTACATGGTACCATTTACGACATTAATCATTTAAACTCTACTGCCTTCTGACATATAACACTGTAAATTAGGATTGCTCAATTTACTACTCTTGTAATGCTAACCCTAGTGCCTTGTGTGTTATGCCTTGACATGGTAAAGATCGATGGGTCAATTTACTATACTAATAATTTAAACGTTACTGCCTTGTATGGTATGTCGTGGTTTACTGAGGATGGATTGTTTGACTTACCACAATTTTCTTTTAAACCTTAGTGCATTTTGGCGTATGTAATGACGTAATGTATAAAATCAGATACAGTTACCACATTAATTATTGAAACTTAAGTGCCTTAGGGCATATGACATGAACTATTTATTAAGGAATGAGACATTTTACCACACTAATCAATCAAACCCTAGTGTCTTATGGAATTTGTGATGACCTAATGTATAACGAACGTTAGCATTAATGAATAGTTCAACAATACCCCAACAAAAAGGATCAAATATACTAACAACATTTACAGAGTTCCATTATATAAATGTTTCATATAGGATCACCTTAAAAAGAAATCTGAATTGAATATCATTTTGTAATGAAAATGTATAGAATTTCATTTAGTAATGAAAATGTATATAGAATATCATTTAGTAATCGAATATCAAAAAGGATCAAATTTATGTTTTGTTGTTGTAGTTGATGCTAGATTTTGATCTGCTTTGCCGTGGCTTTTGATCTAATTTGAGTTTTGGGGACTGATTTGAATTTTGATCTACTGTCTTAACCTACGCTTTTTATGCTCTTGTTCATTGCAGATTCCGATTGATATGCACCCAGCAACCAAGAAATCTGCCTTGGAGACTGTGTTGACGGTATTATTACATAAATTATCATTTTCATTTCTAATTTTGGTGTAGGGGTAGAAAGGAATCCACTTCACATTGTACAGGGTCAGTTATTTCTTACACCAAAATCAAACAAATAATTTTCTAAATTTTTTTGAATATACACTAAAACATGTATGGTTTATAATTTTGGTTATAAGCTGTTGTAGATAAGTCAAATATTGAGCATAGTTTTCAGTGGCATCTTCAAGATTTGAACTATGGATAATAGAAATCAACTAGTTTATGGAATTCTAGTAATAGAAAGATCTTACAAAACTGAAGAGTTTTGAACTTTTTATTGGGACATAAGCTGTATTATTTTATAAATGATAGTTTTATGAATTTTGTTTCAGGTTTTACATGCTGGTGGCAACTTTGGTGGTTCAAGTAGTGGCTATAGTGTGTCTGGTAGATTGCATGGTGTGGGTTTATCAGTCGTCAATGCCTTGTCTGAGGTATGCATTATCTGTTCAGCTAAATTATCTGTTTCTATAGATAAAGGACATCCCTATGTTTATTTTTTGGAAAGTTATTATGTTACTAGTGAATTCAAGCTATGTATAACTGAACTTTCATTTGAAACTAGCTGTTTAATTATCATGTTGGTATGATTGTAATGCAGGCCTGGGGGAAATGATACCCGCCTGATAGGAGCATAATTATGCGACTTTGTTAGCTTGTTTCCTTGCTTTTATGTTGTAAGTTTATGTTTTATTTTAGTGTTTTAAGTCACTTTTGTGTAATTTCAGGTTTTAAGGACAAAGTATGCATAGAGGTGCATTTTGGTGCAGTTTTGAGCTAAAATGAGCTTAAATGGAGTGCATGCATATGGAGCACAAGGAATGGACGAATTTGAAGGCTAAAGAAGGCTAGGAATCTGTTTTGAAGATGAAGAAATAAGTTGAAAGAGCAATCAATCAGAAAGTCAATCCAAGATTTCCTATTTTGGTTTGATTTTTCCTGATTCTGAGGATCCTTGCTGCCCGAATTCCCTGCTGCCCAATTTTCTTGCTGCCGCTTTCCTTGCCGCACAAGTACACTCCAATTAAGACAAAAATCAGCAATTAAATTTGATTTCCTAACTTTGCTGCATCCTTTTTTGTCTCATCCCTTTCCTTGCTGCTGAAGTAAAGACAAACTAGGACAGATTTCAAGCAAGGAAATCTGATTCCTTTTTCCTTGCCGCATGGGACAAAATCTTGGCTTGATTTGCTGATTAATTTAGGACAATTCTTAATTGCCTAAATGAGAGGGAGATTTACGGCACCAATGAATGCTTTTTGCCGCACAAAAGGGGAGAGGGAAGGGACATTCAGACATTCACATTCGGACAGATAAGAAAAATAAGAAAAAAAGAATTCTTTCTCCCTCTATCCATCCTCTAGGGCATTCCACAGATTTCAAGCAAGGAAGAAGAAGAGAAGAAGGAGCCGTGATCAATTCATCCATCATCCACCATTGAAGACTTGCTTTCAAGCTTCAAGAATCCAAACGAAAGCCTCCATCTCCATCTTCCATCCACGGTGTAATTTAATATGTTTCTTTGTAACTTGTTTGATTTCTGTTGGAATTGTTTCTAGTTGACATTGATGTTTGAACAAAGTTTAAATTCAAGTTCTTATGATTGAATAAAGTTTGATTCTTATAATTGTGATTCTAAGTTGCTTATGTGAGTTTGTTCAATCGAATTTGCTTTACAGAAAACTTTTATATGTTTATGTTCTTTGGTGGCTAACTTAGGATATATGCATGTAATTGGTGCTAGATTTAGGTAAACAATTCACCTAATAGTTTTGTGAATCTAAATCACAAGTAGTCAAGGCTTTGGACAAAGATCGAATTCAATTGAAAAGGATTGCAAATAGATGAACTTATTCATACTAGGTTGTGCACTTAAGTTGATATCCTTTCTGTATGTGTATTGCATTGAATATGTTTTGATTAGCTAGCTTTCTAGACTTTGATTGCATGTTTAATAGGATTAATCTAGGTGTTGTCATTTAGATTAATTAATTAAGGAAAGTAAAATATGGGAAATCATTTGCTATGAATGTTTCACATGATCAACTTCTTTCTCATGACTTAGATGAACAATTGTAGGGTTGAACCGAATTTGATTATGGAATTGGTTTTGATCTTTGTTTCTTTCATTTCATTCTTGTACTTGTGTTTATATATTTTATTTTCTTTGGTTCTTTTAATTTTTAAAAATATAAAACAGAAAACCCCCCTTTATTATGTAAATATGTTTATACTTTATTTTATTTTTGTAAATAATATACCTTGTATTTTTATTGACAAGTGTACCCTCAATCCCCGGAATAGAACGATCCCTATTTACCATATACTAACGATGACATTTTCAGGGTTAAATTATGCGCTTAATTCGAGCGTGTCACCGCCCAATTATGGAAAACAACAATGAATCCTAAGCAAAGGCTTCTGAAACGATTAGGGGTTGAGGATGTTGTTGAGGCGAACATGGTGTTTTCGTCCCTTATGGGTGCTCGGGTAAGTAGAGCATGTATAAAAGTTATTGATGAGTTATGGTTTACTGAAAGCTATTTGGCGCTTATATTTGCGTGGGTTGCCTTCTAAGGACTACCTTTTGGTTTTCGAAATCAAAAGTGACTCCAAGACATTATGTTGTGTCTGCAAAGTTGTATCAAGAAAGCGCTCGTTGTCTCTAGCATGAGTGCTCTTTATGGTGTTGTCTTATTTAAATGTCCTAAACTTTGACGGAATTGAGCCAAGCCAAATTATTTACTAAAAATTAGGAAAATATGCATGATGGAACTAAATTACTTTTGTAACATCTACATTACCCGTTATGACAACGGGATTTGAAATATAGAAACATACTGCTTATAGGCTATATGTTTTAAGGTTGAAGTCATTCAGCTTCCCAGATGCCATAACAAATGTATCATTGAGTGAAATTCCAGTTTACATAGATATTGTGCTTATCTTTGTTCTAGGTGGATTACCGGAAGGAGCTCATAAAGAATTCTACGAGCATGATCGACCTCGATATCTATGTATTCGAATACATTGGCAAGAGCAACGGAGTCGGTCTCTAAACCAACTCAAAAATATCAACCTGACAAGTAAAATAGGAACATCAAAAACTCTCCGTCCCACTTTCAGAGAAAAAATGGTTGGAATTCAAAGGCGATTATGGCTATTTTGTTAGTTGTTGTTATAGATTGTAATTGGTTATTGCATTTGCTTTGGTTATTCATTCTTCAACTAGGTGTATTACTTATTGCATGTGTTAGGTGTATTGAATTAGATTGGAATGGATGTAATGACTATTGATGCTGCACATGATATGAAAGGCGAAAGGAATAGAAAAAAATTCATTTTCAGTTCATATTTTGGTGAAATCAAAATAGTTGGCTAATTTAATTTTGGATGTTTTTGAAGCCAATTCAATGTTGAGAACATGTTTATAATGTTGAATATGATGTTTTGGAATAGGTTTGGGGGAGGTAATTGTCCTACATTGACATTTGAGGGGTTTAGAAACTGAAAAAGTGAAAAAAAATCATGAAAATTGCTGCATAATTTTTCTAGATTTTTGGTCATAAAATCCATTTTTTGTGACGATCTTCAAAGAAAGTTCAATCCCTAAAGGTTGTTCATATTTTTAGCAACTATTTCTGGGTATTGAATTATGTCACTAAAAGTTTTTTTGGTTCCAATAAGAGGTATTAATGTGAATTCATTTTTCCTAATAATTAAAAAATACCAAACCACATTACATAATTCATAATAATTAATATACACGTGTCAAATATGCAAAAACTATATCCAAACGCTCTTGAACTCATCATCTACGCTTTCACAATGGTTACATCATCGTTTGAATTTTTAAAACCCTACAAACACTTGTGCATAGTATTTCTTTGGTACTTCAAATTTTAAAAAAATATATAGTAATTGAAAGCCATGAAAGACATGAAAATTTTGTGGGTTCATGGCTGTGGTGAAATAAGGTCCGACATTTAAATCCAATTGCCAAACAGTGCATGTGTGTTCACATCTGCGTATGCAATTAGACGAATTTCGTATGCAATTGGACATATTGTAACCTAAAATTGTCAAGTCGTTACAACTTAAACGCGAAAATGAATTTTTAAGTAGTAAGGGTTTATTTTGTACATAAAATTGTCAAGTCCTTGAAGTGGTAAAGACGTGGTTCATTTGATAAAATTTCTTGTTCAAGTGGTAAATTACCACTTAAACGTACAAATTACTACTTGAACGATGAGTTTTACAACTTAAACGATGATTTACATGTTGAATTGGTAAATTATCACTTGAACGATGGGTTTTACAACTTAAACGAGAAAATGATCGTTTAAGTAGTAATTGTTTATTTTGTAATTTAAAATTGTCAAGTCCTTGAAGTGGTAAAGACGTGGTTCATTTGATAAAATTTCTCGTTCAAGTGGTAAATTACCACTTAAACGTACAAATTACTACTTGAACGATGAGTTTTACAACGTAAACGATGATTTACATGTTGAATTGGTAAATTATCACTTGAACGATGGGTTTTACAACTTAAACGATAGGTGTTACAACTTAAACGAGAAAATGATCGTTTAAGTAGTAATTGTTTATTTTGTAATTTAAAATTGTCAAGTCCTTGAAGTGGTAAAGATGTGGTTCATTTGATAAAATTTCTTGTGCAAGTGGTAAATTACCACTTAAACTAAAAAATTACTACTTGAACCATGAGTTTTACAACGTAAACGATAACTTATACATTCAAGTGATAACTATGGGTTTTACAACTTAAACAATTAAACAATTCTTAATGCAGATCCATGTAGGACACTAGCACCAAATAATGTGATGTTGCCATTTAATCTTTTGTCTAATTGCATGATGTAATGCAGATCCATGTTTACTATTTGCCAATTCATGAACTGTTCATTACATTTGTGCAAATAAAATTTTTTTTTGGTTTACCGGTAACGTAGGTTACCTTTTATTTTTTTTAAATGCACAATTTTTTTTCAAAACCGGGGTAAATATTACCCCGGAGCATAGAAGAAAGACCCTTACATGCCAAGCAACTTTAATAGTTGGAATGATGTAAATAGTCCTCTGATGTTACAACTTGTCCCTAATTTTTCCATATAAAATTTCGCGCATAGTTGTGAAATTACCAAAATACCCCGTCCATCGAACTACAACCACATCCATTGTGATCGCCTAGTCGTTCTGAACACAACCTTAGCCTCGGAATTGTCAAACTCGAACCCAAAAGGCCAAACTGAGACCTGCGGCGAGACGAAAACTTTCCGGCTAGCTTCCCGTCAATTCCGACCTAGGTATTGCTTTGTCCCCCATTTGTTAATCTTGGTGAAATTTTGATAGGAGAAGATTTTGAATCATGTGAAACGGAAGTCTACCAAATTGCAAGTACAAGGGCAGGGGTGAGAATTTATCTTTAATTAGGACATTAAATTTATGCAAGTCTCAATCTCCAAATTTGTCAGTTTTCTATAATTCTACTAGTTAATTTTGTTGCTGTTTGTTCTATATAAATTTGTCGTTCTAACATATGTACATTGTTATAATACTTCTTTGTTTGATATAACATATAATTTTCATATTTTCTGATATTGCTCCAACAATCTCAAGACATAATTTTTTTCTCATGCAATGTTAGAGAATATGAGTGAGAGTAATAGAAGTTAAGATCAATAACATTGAACGTAGCCTAAACCCTAAATAGAAGAAACTCTTGATGGGGCTGGATTTTATATGCTTATTCATGTATATTGAGTATACATAATAGTATATTTGATGTTTGCGTTCAAATTAATAATTAATTTGGTAAGTGCTTGATACAATAATGCCTGTATGTTGCCAAATTGGTGTTAATTATGCTTTTGAACTTCTGAGTTATATATAGTGGAAGAAAATTTTCCCTTTTCATGTGGCAGTTATATATATGTGTTTTCATTATTTCCATGCGTATGAGATTCAAAGAAAAAGAAATATTGCCTTCATTTGATTTTTCAAAGAGAAGAATTCATTTCGACAGATGCCCAGAGAGCCTCTTTACAAAGAGGTTAATCTCAAAGGTTATATGGCTGTATTATAAGTACTTTTACCAGACACAATTAATTCAGATAACTGTCTCGTGGTGGGGAGAACAACTTACATGGAACATGTTCACCTCCACATGGCGTCCAAATTCAATAATACATTGCCATGTGGATAAAAACTTGCACTTGACAATGTATTATTGGATACGGGATGCCACGTGGCTACCCATCTGTACGGATTTCTCCATTTGCGGTGGCAAATCCAAATTTTGTTTATATAATACTTGAATATATATGTCAAGCATGCAACACATTGAAATTTCGGCCAAAAATGAAGACTTGGATTGATCATTGCTTTGTGCCTGGAATTAATATTCCCAATGGCATGTGGCAACAACATGTATCAATTACATTTGAAATGAAATGGGCATGACCATATTCATAGGTGTGATCAAAGGCCAAAGATATATTTGGGAGGCCTAACCATGCCTTGTTTAAGAACCACATGTAGAAATTAACCAAACAAGTCACTTGGGTTGATTGGATTTCACGAGGATGATGGAGGAAGATTTAGTCTTCTGTATGTATGTGTCCTGTTCAACTATTAATAGTTAAATGTGACAACGAAAAAAAAAAATTGTCATGGTTCATGATTTAGTCATGTTGATGCAGATTGGCAATGGACTTCGCAGTTTCTCGATAGTGAAATCTTAGCGTATGAACTCATTTCAGATGAGTTATCTTTGTCTTAAAAAGATAAAGACTGAATTGGGGGGGGGGGTTTTAGACCCATGATAATTTTGAAAGCTAAAGGATGAAAGCCAGGAAGTGCTTTTCCTATAACGGCTAGTGAGGCATGAAGGCCTAAACAAAGTGATCGATTTAATGATATATAGCGTTAAAAGCAACTACAATTATGAAATAATTGTTGGGGTTGACTTAGCTATCTTTGAGATATGAGATTTACCTAAGAAGAATGGAAAAGTAATATCCAGGTGGACACCAGATATCGAGGCGTGCTGACCATCACTCTAGAGAAATGACGAAGTCATGACGTGGAAAAGAAATAAGAATTTGAATAAAAGTTGAAATTTAAAAGTAAATAACAAGGAAAGAATGAGCAGTGTGGGATTGAACCCTTACTACAAACTAAGTGTCAGAGCAAGGAAGTGCAGTAAGGAAATAATATTCCCATCCCGAAGGATGGATAAGAAAGAACAAGTAATACTCTTCCATACATTAACTGAAATGTAAGTCAGCAGGTGCCACAAATATCTCGTCTGCCAAGCTCAATCCCTAAGTCCTGGAGGGGCGAAAAACAAGAAGGGTGAGTGGGCCAAAAGTAAAGTTTAATAAAACTTTTCCTTGAGTTTCAGAAAAATAGTAACTCCTCACTGTAAGACCCGTAGTAATTTCCAAAATACTTCTTTAACAACAATAAGTATATAAAAGTTAAGTATTGGGAACAACGCCCAAAAAGGATACGGGTGGTCAAATAATCAACAACGTAATATAAATCAGTTTACTTATTAGATAAATACAAGCACACAAGTTCATCCAGAAAGTAGCCACATGAACAGGCTGTGTGTTATAATTACGCTCTAGTACTACATACATGTGAAGCTGACGCTAAGCGCATCACAATGAGTTCTAGCTGTTATGGCAACTAGAACAGGCTGGCACCTACGATGGATCCAAAGTGAGCGTGTCAGTGCAATGTGAACATACACGTGAAGCTAGTCCTGGTCCGGACAATACTAACACCGTGCAAGTATGCATGATAAGTAAATAATCACAAATGTATAGTCATGCTAATAATAAGTTTCTAAAACTCAAATAAAGATATTTAATCAAACATTAATATTTCATAAATCATGACATGCTAAACTAAGTTATAAACATCATTTAAAACACAATTTGAAAAATATAATATAATATACTTTCAAAGAAACGGGCCCACTCACTAGTAAGTTGCCAAATCGTAGCCGCTTTACCTAGCCTGACCTCGGTACTCCTCGGGATAGGTCTCACCTATATGGGAAATTACTATACTAATCATAACACAAGTCAAATCCAAATTATAATAAGAAAAAGACTCGAATTCCCCTTTGTTTGCTCAATTCGGAACTTGAAACTGTCGGAAAAGTGGTCCACGTGTTGCCACACGCCGCCACAAGACCTCACGCGCTGCCACAGGGTTGCACGGAGCCTCATGCCCCGGTGAAAGACCACAACGCGCGGCCACACGCCGGCACGCCCCCTCACGCGCTGTCACGCGCCGTCACACGCCTTCCACGCGCGGTCACGCTCCCTCACGCCTGCCCAAGCGCCGACAGGGAGTCGGTCACATGCGCCGTTAAAGTTAACGGCGTGGTTGGATAGAATATTCTAACGGCGTTACCAAATATTCTGTCGCCGTTAGGGAATATTCCATCACGGCGTCAGTTAGAAACAAAATATACCTTTGGAATATTCTTCGGTCCGACCGGTTTGGACCAGATCTGCTGACGTTAGGACTGGGTTGGCTGACGTCAGAACCGGGTTTGCTGACGTCAGCTCGCTGGTCACCTCTGCACTTTTCGGCCGCCGCTCGCCTCCGTTCGCCGGCCGGAGTTTCGCCGGAAACTGGAAAATTAGCCTGAAATTTTCAAAATTGCACAATTTCATCAAATCTCAGTCATTTTTCACGCACCATATACCAAAATGAAGCTGGGAACAAGAGGAACTCGAACTTATCTAAGTCAAGGCCAAAAGATGGCCAGAGATGGCCGGAATTTGCCTCGAAAGCCTCGGCCAAAATTCAACATCAACGATTCCGAGGTTAATTGTGCATGCAGGGTCTGGGTTGTGATCTAGGGGTTACTAGAAGTTGTTTGGTGACGAGAGTAGGCTCGATCGAGGTCCAAATACGACGAAATTTCGTCGGAAGATTTTGAAGTTCACCGGAGTCTTTTCTGGTTTCAAGGTTCTGGGTTTCTGGGCTACTGGGCTTGGTCTGACAATGAGAATGATGAACTAAGGGAGGTTTGTGATGGTGTTTCCTCGAAAAATCAGAGAATGGGAATGGTAGTGGTCTGGACAACAATGGTGTAGGATGTGTGGGTGTGTTTTGTTTACAGTAGCTGGGCACGGGGAAAGGAGAGCAGAAACAGTGTGGGTGACCGATTGAAAAGAGAAGTTTTGGTTTGAGTTGTGTGGGTGTCATCCCACAACGAATGTGTAACAATTTAAAGACCAAGGAAATTATTAAACAATTGCATGCAGCTCAAGCATGCAAGCCATTGCAGTCTGAAATTTTAGAGGGTGCAGGGCACCCTGGTTTGTGAGAAAACCACGGGAACCCTCCATAGAAACCATTGCACAGAAAAGTGAAATTTACCAAAATGTCCTCACTCATAACTTGTTCGTTACAAGTTCGAATGACGTTCCGCTTGCGCTCACGCGTTCGTAGTGAAGAGTACTAAACAGAAATCACAAGAAAGGTACGAAATTATGAGAAGAAAATCGAATGTCCACGTAAGACTCATTTAGCCCACCAGGGGTATTTTCGTCAATTTACAACGTTGGGGAATAAAATACAATATAATTAGAGATGGGATGTGTCAAATACGATGTCATCTCTTGTAGTAATTTTTTAAGGTATGAAACGGTTAGAGACCTTCTTACAAATACCTTAAATGTGGGGAAGTCTACTTATAAGAAAATCACTTAGTAAGTCCAAACATATGTTTTGAGGACTTAAAATGAGAAAACAATTACTCTCAAACGAAATTTATCTCCATGTATAGATGGAATTTGTTGTTGGCCAACATTGTAGATAGTCAACCTAGTGGATCCAATTATTAAAGGTTTGACTAGAGAGCAAGTTGATCATTGAGGGGAATGAGGCTAAAGTCAACATAACTAATGAATCAGTCGGGCGGAAACCTAACTTAGTTAATTGGAAATCCCATGGTCTAAGTTCAATAGGCAAACTGGTTGGACATGATTCAAAGAAGTTAACACACTATATACCTCATTCCTATGGTAGAGGAAGTGAGTTGTCTGCGAAAGTTTTAGGGTGTATATTTATACTTAATGACATTGATATCTTATAAATAAATAGCAAACTATTCTTAATCAATGGTCACCTAAGTGAGAGTAGAAGTGGGGTCGCTTCTATGAAGATGAGATGGCTAAATTCTCTAAAGCTCTCATGAATATGGGATTTGTATAGGACCAAAATGAACACAACCGTATGAACCATAATATATTACGATAAGAGGTGTGTTTTACTTATTGTCGCGGTTTACTATACATGGCGAACAATTCAATGTCCAAATCACAAGGCTTCAGTGAATCACGATTGGGTTGAATTCTCTCAAACTCACTTAATCTCTAAGTATGATATGACTCAAATGAACATGCATGTATGACTCAACTAATAAAATTGTTTTAAAGACAAAATGTCTAACATTTACCTCGACCGTTTTTCAAGTTTTTCTAATCTATATTCATGTGCATTTGACATTGTTTTTCATTATGAGTATGCATCAAATTTGGTATTTAGTTACATAAATTATTTATTATTTTTCTATGTGATTAACCAGTTTTCTGCTTAACATTTTCCAAGCTTTTAATCATTTAAAATGAAAATCTCATCTCAAAACTTGAATCAAACATTGTCCTCGTTGTTGAAAACAAAGAAAACAAAAGCATTCAAGAACACTTAAAGAAAGAGGGTGTTAGAACTTTCCTGGACTTTTTGTAGGCATGAAGATGATGAGCAAACGTTGAAGCGAGATGTTGGCAAACCATGCCGAACACCTTTGTGTTGGTTAGAGATCAGCGAGAGAGATTTATAAGGTCCAGAGTTGGTGGACCAAACGACGTAGAATATACAGATGATGAGGAGGAATATGAAAGTGGCACATGATCCGACATAAGAGCATCGCAGACAAACATTCAAAAGATCGCGTTTACGATGTGGGAGAGATTGGGTTTTCCTGAAGTTGTCACTATATGGAAAGACTTATCATGGGGATCACAGATAGCAACCAGGGTAGGGCGGCTACGATCCTATGACGTATATGTGAGTGGGCTTTTATTTTCATGTTTTCAAATTATTTACATATATATATATATATATATATATATTCAATTTTTGATGTCCGCATAGATATCGGGGTCAGAATGTGTCAGCTTGGTATCAGCAACGGGCTTTGTAACTAACTTCCCAGAACTTGAATCGTGAATTCAGGTTTAATTTAAGTAACTACCAATTGGTCAGCTTTTATAAATTCAGCGTTTATATATTTAGCTCTACCCTTCTTTTTCACATAGTCATATAAGTAAAGTAACTATCAAATCGCGGTATGTCGTTCATATATAGCCGCGAGCTCTGTGCTTAAGTATTTTAGTTACCAAACTGCCACTGTCTCTTCCTCACTATCTAGTCATCAATAGAAATTCAACACAAACATGCACACTTACGCTGACATGGAACAAAAAGTAAATAGAATCGATCTATGTGTTTTCAATGACATACACTATTATTATCAGATACAATGCCAAAATATTTTACAAAGCAACCCAATAAATCCCAAATAACACAATACATCATGTAGATGTACTCTTTATTTCACGTACACACTAAATTAACCAGGAAGGGTTAATTAGGAGAGACATGAATGAAACCTATGACTGGAGCCATTCCTAAGTACACTCTACGTATACCATCAAACCCAAAAGCATATCAATCACTAAAAGAACAGTAACCTAGTGATATGAAGAAAAAAAAAGAAATCAACGAGACTCACACAACTTTTGGATACCAATTGATGTCACATAGATAACTACATGTCCCGGACGTGGAAGATGTTGGGGTTTTTAATGACAATATCGTACATGTAAACAGAGTTGAACTTGGAGAAGTCTCTGGGGAGAGAGATTAGATCGATCGAAGATCGCTTGTGGAATTGGAAGAGATCGGGATCACCTCCATAGTACCTCTCCCACCCTAACCCTGTCAATATTTGCTCGAGCGTCGAGTAGGACGAAACCACCTGTCCACTCGGCAAGTGCACCAAAGCCTTCTTCCTAGAAGATGTCTCGGCCTGCGGATTTTCGACCAGGCGAATCACCCCATTCTTGAAAACCCAAACCCCAGACATTTTTTCTTTCTGATAGCTAGAACTAGGGTTTTCTCTGGTGGGTAGTATAGTTTGCAATTTGTTGCTGTTTCTTTGGATAAAGAGGAGGAGAAGGAAATGAATTGGGTTGGTGTGGGAAAACCGAAGGTGGGAGCGGGTATTTATATGTGTCAAAGGGACAAATAAAAACAAGAGGAAAATACTCTTTGAGTGCAAGTGAGAAACTGAAAAGGATGGTGATTGTGGGCACTGGGCATATGTTTGGCTTTGGAAGAGAATCTAGATATTGTGGGACCAATGGGGTTAAAATATGAGGGTGCATGGATGCCCCTAGGGTTTTTTTTTGGTTTAGGGCACAAATCACCATCATCAACATCCAATTCCGTGGGGTTGGTGTTTGGAAGAATCTTTGTGTAGCTTAATTGCAAATGCTTCTATCTTTTTAATTTTTGGTGATGGGGAATCTTTGTATACAAATGCATGCCAGTGTTCATTAATTAAGAAGAGATTCAAAAAAGAAAGTCAATGATGGGAAGAAGTTGCACCCACTTATATCACGAGATGTCCACGTGAAGGGAGTGGGAGTGATTTGGGGGCTGTTATTTCTTGTGAGGATCTTGGGACGTTGGTGGCCGGTTTGGCGACTGAAAGCAGCTGTTTGGGCTTATTGTTGTTGGAAACGTAATCATTTATAATTGGTGAATTTTTGTAACCTTAAAAGCTTTGCTCTAGTCAAATCGGCTTGTCAAATCCGGTTTGTTGGATTTTGTGGTTATTTGCTGTGTGATTTTCGAGTTTCCAACTGCGAAAGAAAAATATTAGTAACGTGGTTAGTAAATAAAGACATTTTTATTTTGATAATAATTTAATTATTGATCATTGAACAATTTGATAAAAACTTTAGACAAATTAGAAATTAGTTAGCCAATGTTACCATTGTCATCATTTAACTTTTATGTGAGAAACTGTGTTTTGTCTACTGTATATTAGATGATATAATCAATATTCAATTTTAATGAGACTTTAAATCACGGATGATTAATTAGAATAAGTTTTTGTTTTGAAAAAAAAATTATAGTTCAATTCATAATGTGATTTGGTCTTCCCCAATACTATTTCAATTTTAATCAGAATAATTTTTTTTTCTATTTGTTTTGAGGTTTAGTCATAGATGATAGAGGTACGCCTTGATCAGCTTCTCAAACGGATCAAACATACATCTAATTGCCTGCGTATTTTATTAAATACGTCTTCATGGGGTGCATGAAACTCAATTGGTAGAGTACATATTACTTTCACACTAGGGTACTCTTACTCCCAATCATTGGCTTCTTTTGTACCAAAGGGTTCATATACTCGTAAATTATGTACTAATTTTGTAGTCTGTTGATATGGCTTAGTTTAAAAACAAAAGCAAACGAAGGAGGAGCCAATCCTCCTTAACTGTCATTTCCATATAAAAAAGGAAGAAGGCTTAATTAGCTTGGCTACATAATCCAAAAACTTTCCTTAATGGTTAATAACTAACTGAAAACATCAAAGTCCGATCCAACTAGGTTATAGGTTTATTCATAGATAAAGTGAAACTAAATGATGAGATACTAAATACTTTTATTATTAAGATTAGACAGTCAATTATTGTGCATAATCATCTTCATTATTGGAGTTTCTCACAAATTCTAAACACCACTCAAATCTAATCACCGACTCGAGATATGTCCGTCGAAGTCAATTCATATATAATTGAGCCCTAATGTAATGTACTTTGTCATTCAAAAGGACCACTTCACTGTCTCAATTATCATCGTGAAAAATTCATCTTTTTTCCACAATATTCACAATATTTGAATAATCAAACAGTTAAAAAAATGCCATGTAATTGCCCACATGTCATCACATGGGCTTACATGGTCCTGTAGCAAGAGAGGAAAAAGGAGGCAAAGGAGGGCCTTTGAGCTGCCGTCTTGTCAAATCCATGATTAGTGTTCTACGTAGGATATTTTGGAGGCAAGTTTCTTGCCACGTTCAAAAGGACCTGTGAAAAATATGACAACACAAAAGCTTTGACGTTCTTCATTGTGAACTTAACAATAACAAATCAAGAACCATGCGACAAGAAATCAATTTCAGTGCAAATGTTGGCTTGTGCTATCATTAATGATGCACCTTATGTTATCTGTTTCTTACTGTTTGCAAATTAGAAAAAAGGAAAATTTTGTTTCGATTAGTCAATATTGAGTTTCTTGTTGATTAGGTAACTTCTAAAAAATAGACTAGGGCTGTCATTGTCTATTGCTTCCTTCATTTTCTGTTTTCTTTCTTTAAATTTAACCAAAAAATCTGTAAAGTGGTTGATGTTGAATCCTGGATCAAAACTTCATGCAATCACGTGCTGGAGGGCGAATCTGCGAAGCTCGATCAACCATATATAAAGAATCCTAAGTTATGTGAGTGTATTTGATTACGGATGCATCTCTAATTTAACAGTTGATCAATTTTAGTCTAGTGACACTTAATTTTTATTTTGTAAGAGCATAAGTACTAATTCATATTTAATAAACGACAGTTATGGAATAAAAAAAAGTTATTTAACAATTTATCATAAACGTAGTTAACGATATGTCAAAAGTTAACGTAACTAATCCACATAATCAAATTTCTCTCATACAGTACTTAAAAAATAATTGTACAGAGTCAAATTAACAGTGGTCCTCGATCAACTTTTGAGTTTGAAAGTTGATATTCCCATGTCCCCCCTCGTGCATGTAGAGAGCATTGCATGCAGGTCTTGTGTATGCCTTTAGGCCTCCAAGCCCCTCAAGCACAATGTCACCTTTGCTTCTGTTTGTTCCACTTTTTACATGCCCAAGGTCCTAGTGATGTAGATCCCTCCTAACCCCAATCCTTCTGGAAAATCTCAAGTGGTACTCAATTCCTTCGTATTATTCACTACATAAGTTTCCACCGGCCTATATATATATATATATATATATACATCCTTTTTCTGGGTGAGTTGTCTACTGTAATACAGCAGAACAATTATACTAACCTTTTTCTGCAGTCACTAGGAAGACAGACGTCAAGAATAGAGACATCCTTGCAAAAGGATAACTCTAGTAGTCAAGGTTCTACTGAGGTAAGAAAGAAGGTTGAAAGACCTATGGTAAGTCCTACCGTTATTAATTTTGAAGGATTTAATACTAGGCGACGAGATGATAATTTTATTGAAGAATTAGCCGAAAGATTAAGTTCTGTTAGTAAAGGTAAGGCTAAAGATGCTAGCGTTTCAGTAATTACTAAAGAAACAATAGCTGATATGGAAGAACAATTCACTAATCCTGAAATGGTAGTGAATAGAATGGGTTATGGTAGGAAAGTAAGGCCAACTGCTAATACTAAGAATTACTATCCTAGACCCACTCCTGTTGATATACAATTTGAAGAAAATGACATGTTAAGTCAGGTACACTATGATGGTCTCAGAAGATGAGGTGCTGTTCAAATCAGCAACAGATGGTAGCAGCACAGAGGATGAATGTAAGTGTAATAATTTACATCTTTGTGTGTTGACTAATGTGGAATCTTTAGTTCTTGATTTGATAGATGAGATCGATGATCCTGATAGAAGAAGAGAAAAGCTATCAAAATATCTTGAAATGGCAAAAGGTAAGCAGGTGGTTAAGCCTGAAGAAAAGAAGGATATCCCTACCTACAACCTAAAAACGGTGTTCAACAGAATACAGGAGAAGGCTAAGAAGGAACCTTCCATTGCAGAACTTCAAGAAGAAATCAAGAGCACTAAAGAAGAGCTGAACAGCTTAACGGTAAGGGTTCGAAAACTGGAAGAACAGGCTTCTAGTAACGAACCAAGTGAGGTTGATTCTGAATCTCATTTAGATAAAATGTTTACTGATTTTAATACAAAAAACAATTTGGACAAGGTTGATCTTGAACCTGAAAATAAGATTTCGGTGCTAAAATATGTTAATAACATTGACATTTTTGCTGAACATAAATGGTTAGCCAATATCACTTTTGTTATTAACAAATCTTTTAAGTTTTCCATGGAAACATTAATTGATACAAGTGCGGATCTCAATTGCATAAGAGAAGGGGTGATACCCATGAAATACTTCTCGAAAACCAAACAAGGGTTGAAAAATGCTAATAACCAGCAGGTAAAGATTGACTATGAAGCTTCTGATGTTGCAGTCCTTCAAGACGGAGTCTATTTTGCAACACCCTTTGTAATGGTGAAAGGTTTAAGCCATCATGTTATTTTAGGAGCTCCATTTATTAAAATGCTTTACCCATTCTCAGTTTCTGAATCTGGAATTAAAACAGAAATTGAAGGGATTAATGTATTGTTTGAGTTTTCTCAAAAACAATATATTAATTCGATTCAAAGAGTTAATAATTCTGTAACTGAGAAATTTGTCTTATGCCTAGAAGACGTTAAAGATCCAAGCAATTTTAGTTTATTTGATAAATGTTTGTTTTGGTTCAGTATTGCTTTAGGACGTTTGTACATACCAGCAGGTGTTCGAGCTGAGATAATTTCCTATGCTACCAAGATTAGGAAATTAGAGCTTCAAGCTAAACAAACTGATACTTTGTGTGGAAGAAGTATAATGGCGAAGCGAAGAAGAGCCAAACGGCTTGCTGTTTGTCATGTCTGTGCACGAACTAATTGTATTGGTGGTTTTTCGTTGTAACCCTAACAGAATTGCCCACTCAAACCGTGTGGAAAAACTTGACTGGATAAAGTTTGGGAAGAGTAGACTTGAAGTTGGGACTCCAACTTTATTTGGCAGTCAAGGTTTGAGAAAGCACGTTCTGCAAGAGTTTGAACGAACCGGCATTACTGTTTCTGGTTCATGCAGCACGAGTTCGCCTTGACTTTCTTGTTTGTTTCTGTTTTATTTACTGCTTAAGAAGGAGTTACTTTCGTTAATATTTGCAGTTCCTATTCTCAAAGCGACCTTCTATTTTTACTTTTATTTTTCGTTTTTTACTGCAAAACTTTTGTTTTAATCTTTTTCACAAAATTTTGCAGGGGAGAAATAGCCAACTGGTCCCTTTCTCTCGAGGTATCGAGATCAATGAACCCTCATCTTCATCTGGTGCCAATCGTAAAGGATCACCCAATCCTTTATCCAGAGCTCAACCATTCGACATATCAAAACAGAAATCTGCTGATAAAAATCCTTTTCATTGGACTCAGGAAATCCCTTTGCAAATCATTAAATCTTCTGACCGGCTGATTGAGCCTAAAAGGGTCGTTGACATTTATCTGAAAGATCATTTGAAACAAGGCCTGAAAACTAGGTTCTGGTATGAATGTTTTTTGGTTGAAACCAACTCCATTAACATTCTGCATCGTTATCGTAGTGATAACAAACATATGATTTCTTTTTCAAAATTAATTATTTTAAATGTTATTACTCTGAAAGAGTGGGGAGATAGCCCATACAAAATGTTTTTCTTTCAAAGTCCTGATTTTAGGCCCCGAGGTTTTAACTTTTGGGATTACGTTGAAGCATGGAAAAATGTCTTTTGTTTTCAGAATATAAAATATACTCACACCTGGTTTTTGCAATTCAAGTTGACAGTTCTGAAAGAACTCCCGTACTGGTTTAAAAACTGGTTTTTGGTGTGGGGTCCTATTGTGGAATATCTTCTTAAAGAGGTGAAATTTATCTATGAAAATATTTTTCGAAAAAAGAATAAAGACTTTCCTGATCAAGGATTTGTACTAATGTGGTTCATTATTCTGTATGAACTCCCCTGGATACTAAAGTGGTCTTATGGTTTTGATGAGAATGAAGAAAAGTCCTTAATTTATATACCTCATCTTGTAAGGAATATCAATGTAAGATGGTGGGATAAATTTATAATATCTCACCTGGATCCAAAATCCTTTTATTGTAAAGATATTTGTTTAGTCTGTAATCATGCTCAGACTGAAGTTCCCTCTTCATCACAATCCTCATCTGCCAAAGAAAACTTGATCTTTTCCCTGGTAAAATCCACTGGTTCGACTTCTAGAGAAGATCTAAAGAAAAAGGTTCTCGAGCTCTTTGAAGTCGACAAAGACACTGAAATGGCCACTGAGTCGTCCTCATCTCAAGCCCTTGAAGACAATGATTACGACGACAATGAAGACGACTGCTTTGGAATCTTTCCACCTATCAAGCACTGAGTGCCTTTTGTAATAATTCGGCTACTTTGTTCTGTAGCCATTATTTTCTGTTTTGTCTTTTGTTTGCTACTTTTTCCTGTAGCACTTTACTTTTCTTTTATCGTTTTGTGTTGGCTGCTTTTGGACCGTCGATTCCCTCCAGTTGTCTCTAAAGGTGAAGATGCCACCCACTTGTGTAGGCTGCCTTTGTTGACCCCGAGCCTCGACCCTCCTTCACTTATGCCTATTTAAGGAGCCTCTCTCCTCAGTAAAAAGCAGCTTGATTTTCTGCATTCCTTTACTGTCTAGCTTAGAGAGTGATTTATTTTCTGCAAGTGTGAGAGTGATTTATTTTCTACAAGTGTGAGAGTGATTTATTTTTCTGCAAGTGCGAGAGTGATTTATTGCTCTGCAAGTGTGAACTTTTGAAGCTCGTGTTTGTAACTTCTCTTCTTCGAAGATTTATAAATGTGAGTTGATGTTTTTCAATATTTTAGCTTTGATTGTTGATTGTTATCGTTTTCCTTGGTTTTATCTTTGTTGGTTCCAATCTATATTACTGTTCTTCATTATCTTGAACTGCATCTCGAATACGCTTGTACCTAAGTACAAGTAAGATTAGTTGTGTTACTCTGATTTATTATCAATCTGTATACTCTGGGCCGTATTTGGTATCAGAGCCTAACCGTTATAGGTGGGCTCTCTTACTGGCAATCAGTATAAACCTGTTCATCTAGATTGAGTGTTTTCTATGAGTTTTCATATATATATATATATATATATATATATATTCTTTTCTTTTTGTTTTCTTTAAGGTCGAAAATGGTCACAACACATAAATTTGTTTGTCTAGAAAGTTCCTCCCCATGTCAAGTGGATTGCATCCTGGCTTTAAGCTGGATCGCACGACCTGCAGATTTTATAATGTATTTGCTAATTACTTCAATTTCTTAGTTTCAAGCTCCGACAGGTACTATTTCTTTCAAAGGCATGCAGTGACGAAATGACATAATTAATATGAAATTTTATGAAGTTGAAATTAATTTTAAGCTCCAAAGTATAGTTATAGTTTTCTAGCTATTTGTCCAAAGGTAATATTTGTGTTGTGCTTTTGGTTAAAAGTTCAAAAGTTCAAAACTATATTGTTTGGTGTCACCACACTCTATAATATATAACACTTTGAACTATCAATCCTTAAACTTCATTTTAGTCCTAACTCCTAAGCACATTATATAGTAGTGAAAAATGTGTAAGTTGAGGAAATCTTCATGTATTTCAACGAGGCTGCCCTATATCTTGTTTAATTGCATGCAATTAGAACTTAATTAGTAAAAATACAACCATGAATTTTACTAATTTGTTATATATCAAAGTCAGTAGAATTTCAACCTTTGGTATCTCTTATAATAAACATCTCTAGTTAGCTAATTAAGCGATGAGGGATGGTGGAGAATTTCCCCCTACCGCCTATTTTCTCTACATTGTATCTAAGTTTCCGTCAAATATGATCACGTGCATACATATGAATGTTTTGAGGGCAAGTTCATCATTCCTCCATGCACCCCAACCTATGCATGCCCCTTCTCTTCATTTTTTTATAAAAAGTTCTTTATGTTTTATTTTATTTTTCAAAATTATAACTATTTTAAAGAGTAAAATGACCAAATTACTCTTACGTGATGTGCACATGCCTCTATCTAACGACAATTTAGATAGAGTGTGGTGAAAATAATTAGTAAGGGGAAATCGGCTAAAAAGTTAGCTTGGTGCCTCATTCTAACGGAAAAAAAAAACAAAGAATTCGTGATAAAAAAACGAATACCACCTCTTTCATAGTTTTGTTAAAGCACCCAAAAGTTTAAAATGGTGCAATCTTTGATTGGAAAGTTGGTAGCTACATAATACTAAGAGGACAGGAGTATAATTGAGAATGATGCAAATAAAAAAAAAAAAACCCAATGGCACTTGGACACCTCAAGGTCTTCAATAAGTGATTTGGAACCAGAAAAGAGAATCCTTGCCCTACGTGTGTATGATGATGAAGTAAAGGTGTTTTGGATGCCAATTACTGTCATACATTAGCATAGAAGTGTTTGGATCTTGAGGACAACTCTAGCACACCATGATTTTCCATCTATTCCATATTCTTTTTGTTATTCTTTGAACTTTTCCATACATATATATTTTTCACATTTCTTTGCGTGGTGGGGGCGTCGAAGATTCCATTACATATGTACACCACAAACTTTATGCAACATGCTTAGCTTTTTATACATATCTCATTTGAAGTGAGAGTCAAGGGAAAGGTAGCTTCCACACTGGAATGTGCTAAGCTCGTGACTATCTTTTTACATCCAGATAAAAGAGAAAAATAGGATAACACTTGCATCCCTGCTAGGGGAATGCACACGGTGAAGATTAACGCCACGTAAGCGTCTCTTAACCAAAATAAAAAGTGGAAAAAACTGAGGGCGTCTTCTTCCCCTTTCCTTCTACTTTGTGTTCCCGTTCTACTTTGCCCGTGGCCTGAGCTCTTCTCCCTCACCTCCTTCGCTGTCCCGTACAACTACGCTGATGCCACGGATCGATCCAAGCACTCTATGATCGTCTTCCAGATTGTCCTCGTCGTTTGTGTACCTGGGATTTGGCAAATTAAGACGCTGGATAGAAAACTTCCTAGTACTATTGGAGGGGACAAGAGGGGAGGGAAAATAGAGGTGAGAGAATTCGAGTCCATCCACATATTCAACTAGTATACTCACTGTATTAATTTTATAATGGAACGTTCAATTTTTTAATATTCATTGGAAGATTATTTTATAAAAAATTATTGGAATCGGAGATCGTTTAGTCAACTAAATGTATGAAACAAATGGACGGTGTGAGTACTAAGTAACATGTTCATGATGAATTGTCCATTTATTTGATATATTTGGATAACTAAACGATCTCTGATTCAAATAATTTTTGTTGTAAGAATGAATATCTTTGAATGATGATTAAGAAATTGAGCAATTATGATTATGAAATTTATATGGTGAAGATATGTTATTTGCAAGGAGTAAAATTTATGCATTGCCTTAATGAGAGGAGGATGCAAATATTATTCAGAAAAATATATGCTCTCAAAAATAATTAGCACTTGAAAATTTTGTGGATTGTACAAAAGCCGTAATCTTAAAACCGAAAATTCTAGAGTTAATTGGCCAAAGTTTCATGGTTCAAGCTATGGAACAATGTTGAATGATGTTTGGTTTATTTAGCTTAAAAGAAACTTGTTTAACGCATATTTGATATTGAAGAAAGTTGAGGTTTCACTATAAAATCAATTGGCAATATGGGGAGTAGCTCAATTACTTATAAGCACATGTAAGGTCCTTTCTTTGCCCGGCGTGGGTTTAATACTCTCAATACGTCCTCTCACGTGTAGCAAATTTTTAAGCTTAGCACGTGGACAACACAAAGCAAATTTTCAAACCTAGCACGTGGACAACACAAATTGGATGACGTGAAACACGTGTGGCCGTTGGGCTTCGCACATAGACAACCTACTATGATATACCATGAATATAGTTGAGGTTCCACTATAAAACTCATTGACAATATGGGGAGTAGCCTAATTATTTATAAGCATATGCAAGATCCATTTTTTCCCAATGTGAGATTAATACTCTCAACATATATAACTATTTTGTTCTTGATTTTTAATTTTCACTTTTTGTGTTGGTGATAACATTTAGGGTTTTTGGTTTTTCTGTCATCACCCATTTTATGAGTTGCGCAAGAGATCAAAAATTTTTTTGCCTAATGGGGATTTATTGGTTCGTCCTTTCTTGCGGGATTTGAACTCCACAAGTCTATATACTATAATTTAATTCATAAACTAGAATAACATATTTAACGAAGCAGTACTTGGGGTACTTTATACAACACTAATGGCAGAACTTATACTCGTTACATGTATTTCATATTCCATAAAGCAAAGCTCAGAGGAATAATATATACTAGAGCTAATGTGCTTTTTAGGTTAGGTATAAGCTTAAATGGTGATATAATCTAGCTTTCGAGGAATATTGCTAAACTTATTATGAGAGGATAATCTAGTTTGCGATCTTCAAATAAAGCTAGTTTTTTTTCTAGAAATCAGATACTAATTCCCATCTAAAAGAGCAAATAGGTTGCAATGAGAATAAAATCAGATACTAATTCCATAGTAATAGCTTTTATAATTTCAAAAATCTCTTTCAAAGAATTTTTAATAAACTTCCAATCATAATATTTAAGAGAAACAGTGTACGGTACGCATTAAATCGAATATGAGCGAAAACTTCCTATAGTGGAGGGGCACCTACTAACCCAAAGTGTAGAGGATAATTTAGTGTGATGTCACCAAAGTGAACATATCAAGACCATTATTTAGTTTAAGAAAAATGCTAAGCACACTAGATTTATGCACCAAATAATGTGGCACCAAGCAAATTTGTGCTTTAATTCAAGTTGAAATTTGATTAATAATTGTAATGAAAATTTTACATGCTGTAAAATGTGCCACATCATTTGGTGCACAAATTTAGTGTATGAATTTGGTGTATGTAACACCGCCCTTAATTTAATATGGGTAATGCCAACAACTTTTTCACTTATATCTTCTCATTCTACTTCTTTGACTCTTTTCCATCATAAATGTTGCACAATGATTCGAATCTTCTACTTTCTAAGTCACTTTTTAAAGATCATTATATTTGAAAAAAGTAATTTAATTAAATTCAAAATCGTTTCGTTATCTAACAGTTATCTATATATAGATGAACCATGTTTCTCACTTAAACATAAAAACTTTGACAACAATAATCAAACGGTAAAATAATTTTTAATTTGGTTGATTTTTTACAAAGTTGATCTTTAAAGAGTGGCCTTGAAATTATACAATTCCATCATCAAACAACATTACATGATGAAAAGGACAACCGAGAGGTAAAATGATAAGGTTTGAGTGAGAAGGTTGCTAACTTGCTAACATCCCTATTCAATTTATAGCCAATCACTTTAAGTTCATACTTAATTAAAAGCAATTATATCGACAATATACAAGAAATTTAGACAAACATTTTTACACTCCTTTGTAGCCTTTAGATCTTGTAACATTCAATGGTCCTAACAAAAAGTGATGTGGAGGATTTCAATCAATAAATGACATGAATTATGACATAGATTATAAATAATCATAAATAAATAAATAAACTGGAAGAAAAAAAATATTGTAAAGTCTTCAAAACGTGGGAGGGAGGGAGGAAGACCTCCATTGCTTTCGTGATTGCCCAGAACAACCAAATTTGGTTAAAGTTTTCATAACAATTTGACCAAAAGAAATAAAAAATGATCATTACAACTTAAGAACCATGTAAAATTTAAGATATCAAAGTTTTACCATAACCTAATTCATCACCCAAAGATACTAAGAATGAAGACATAAGATTTAGGGTTTAATTTTATTTACTTAACAAAAAGTTCAAGAGATCGAGTGATGATATAGCTTGATATTCTTTGTGTGCTTCATAATTTTGTATGAATCGAATCAAAGTAGTGTGTAGTGAAGGCATTTGAATATTATTTGTCATGACTTTGGGATTAGGGTTTTGATGAAAAAGTTTACATATTCCCTGTAATTTTTGAATGGTTCCCTTGCAATCAAGAGTTAAAACCATAAGCACTTCTATAATTAATTCCTACTCTTAAGTTTTTTTTTTTTTTTAAATCTATTGGTTTCATTGTATATATATAGTAATCAAATATCATCTATGGCAGAGAGAGTTTCAGAAATATGTAGATTGAAGGATAAGGCACACAAGAGGAAGAAGGATTGTTGAGTTTTTCCTCTTTAGACGATTCTTTTTCTTTTTCTTTTTCTTTTTTGGTGAAAATAAAATTACTTGAATTAATTTTTTTATTTATTTCTATGTCATTGCCATGTCAATGAGAACAATTTAAGTTTTACTTAGGAACCATTGGATTACACTAGATTTAAAGATGAGAAGAAGTGTTAAAATATTTGTCCCTTGATCTTATCCCTATATATATATATATATATATATATATATATGAGTGTATATAACTGTTTGACAAGAACTTACGATGGCAAGTATCTTTTGCAATTGCATGGTGGTAGATTAATTGCCAAGTGTAATTCTACAATAAACTCAAGAGGCAGTCGTTGTTTTATCCATAACCCTAAATTAATCCACATGGCCCAAATGGCCCAAAACAACCATAACTCTAACCCTAAATCATAATTATAGCTACGAATCTACTCACGAAGAACATGTAGAACAAAAGTGAATCTGGAAAAAAAAAAAAATCTCTAATGGTCCAATTGTGCTTATAGCGAATTAGAATCACATAGTAGTGAGGATTTATTAACTATGATTTTTGCCTTAAAATGTATATATGTAAAAGTGTTTAATATGCTGAAATTAGGGTTACGACTTTGTGTTGGAAAGTTAATATGGATTCATGGATTTGTACCAAACTCAAGTCCACAGAGTCTTGGGAAAACGTCTAAAACAAAGTCCAGAAGGAGAAAATTTTGCTAAACGGTGGCCAAACTCTATTACATAAATAAAACTTTTATCGAGTGAAATCACTCGAAAAGCCAAAATCTTACCATCTTCCACTAGGAGGCCTAGCTAGCCCAGAGTAGTCAGTAATATGTATTCATGGAAGTTATTTCCCATTATTTGTGATGACTTGTGACTTGTGAGAAATTAATCCATGACATATATGCGAAACAATTATTAAAAGAAGGATCGATTAAAAAATCCAGCATCATGGGGGTCTTACAACTTACACCAATTTAGGGAACAGGGGCCTTCTTTGAAAAAAGGAACAATTGCCTTCTCCCATCTCAATGTTTTATGAAAAAATAAGAAAAAAAATACATAAAAGCATCTTTTTGTTTTTTTTTCCCAGCTTTTCCAAAACAAAGCTTCTTGCAAAATTTTGGGCCCTTCCAATGTTCCTATTCCCATCATTTCCTCTGATGAACTGTGATCAGTACCTCATCATCACAAATTAAATTTAAGCTGCCAAAAGTGAAGCCAACCCCATGATCACAACCTCGGCACCAACGGCCACGATCCCACGAGTGCGTGAGGCAGCGGATGGAGCAGGTGACGAGGGTGTAGGTGCTGAAGCCTTGTCTGACAACGAGTCATCATCAGATGACTCTGGTGGCGAGGATTTGTCCTCTTTGTCGTGCTTTTTCTTTGACGGGGCTGGAGCCTTGTCATCTGACTCGTCTTCATCTGACGGACTGGGAGCCCCGTCATCACCTCCTTTCTTAGACTTCGAGGGGCTGGGAGCCTTGGCAGACTTTGGTGAGTTAGCGGGGGCAGAGCCGGTGTTCTCGATGTCAGGCACGTCGATGATGGACCCCACTTGGAGAACTGAAATGTTGTAGGGTTGGGAAGCAACGGACTTAACAAGGTTGACGTGATTGCCGCCATTGTTGCCCTTGGCTGCGGATCCAAATAAGATTTGGTTGTCTTTCACCGAAACGGTGATGAAACCTTGTTGGTTGCGAGCCAGGCCGGTTGATTGGAACAAAGTGGTGAGAGTTGCGGACTTGTTTGATTTGAATAGCTTTTTAAGCTTGTCCGTGTCGTAGTAATCCAAGACAACGTGTACGCTCAGGATTTTCTTGGTTAGGTCAGAGGATCTTCCGGAGAGGCCTCCAGAGCCGCCATTGTCCACGGCGAGGATGGTGATGGTGCTACGTCTGTTGATCTCGTCAGCGAGCTTTGTCTCGGAGAGGAGGTTATTGAAGTTGGAGAAGTCCGACTGCTTCTCTAAGATCTTGGTGATGTTAAAGGCCGACGAGGTGGAGAAGAGGAGGAAGAGGGCGAGGAAGAGGGAGGGGAAGAGGATGCCATGTTCCATCTTTGTTTTAACAAGTACTAGTTCTTTGCTTTGCTTTCTTACTTGCTTTCTTTCTTTGATGCTTTCAGTTCAAAGCTTGGTTTGTTGTGGGGAGGGAGTTTGTGGGATTTATATGGGGACAAAGAGTTCGATTGCTATAATTAGACAAATTACAAAGTGGGATGTTAGAACTCAAAAGGTTGGGAGTGAATTTCTCTTTTGCCCGAATCACATTTTGGATTAGTTTTAGTCGCACCTAAAAAATTGCTCAACATTTTTAGTTACTCACGAGAAGCAATCCAAATTTAGAGCATGAAACCACATTATTCTTATTGCTCAACATGTTCGGGCTGGTGGCTCTACACCAATATATATGGTCATAGTTCGACTTCTTTTCTTCTAATGACCAAGAAAATTTTGTTTGTAGGTGTAACACCATTATCACTAGTACAAAAAGGTGGTTGGGCGACAAAAAAAATTTCGTCGCCCAAGGTACAATTTCGTCGCCTAAACATTTGGGCGACTATTAATTCGTCACCCAAAATTCATCGCTCAAAGCCCGTCGACCAAGACTTTGGGCGACGAAATTTTTCCTTCGTCGCCCAAGTTCACCTTTAGGCGACGAAATATTTTCGTCGCCCAAAGTCACCTTTAGGCGACGAAATATTTTTGTCGCCCAAATTCACTTTAGGCGACGAAATATTTTTTGTCGCCCAATTAACTTTAGGCGACAAAAATATTTCGTCACCCAAATTCACCTTTAGGTGACAAAAATATTTCGTCGCCCAAAATTCACCTTAGGCGACGAAGATATTTTGTCGCCCAATTCACCTTTAGGCGACAAAAATATTTTCGTCGCCCAATTCAACCTTTAGGCGACGAAATATTTTTGTCGCCCTAAGTTTGGTTACACCTAAAGCGACAAAATATATCGTCGCCCCCAATTTTTTTAATTTTTTAATTTTTTTAATATAATGATTCAATTGGTATTTAAAAGACAATAAAATATAATTAACAATGCAGAAAAATTAATTATATTATATAAAGAAATGTACGTACAAAATATTCAATTGAAAATAAATTAGAATTCTAAAACGAAATGTACGCAAGTGATATTACAAACACAAAGATGAATTGCTAACTAATCTTTTGGTTTTCAATTTGGCAGAGTGCATCAGGAATCATATTCCCAATTATTAAAGCCGAAGGATTTAGACAGATGTTCTTTCATGCAACAATGCCAGCATATTACAGGGTTCCTCCTGTACATAGAAGAACTGAAACAAGAACAAAGCATATATGTTAAGAAAAAAAAAACAAAGTATTTGTATCAATTCTTCTATGTACAGTTGGCTAGAATAAGTGTTACCTGGATAGCATCAACAAGGTATCCAGACAAAATGGACACCTAGACAGTTAAAACAGCAAGCCAGCCAATTGCTTTCCAATGAGTTATCTCGGGAGCCTCTTCCTCATCACAATCATCTTCACTCCCAACTCCTTCCTGAAACAATTTCCAAAGAGATTTTAAACAACTTAATGCAGTTGGGTCAGATAATGTTCCCAAGAACCAATCCATGTATTAGCTTCATATTTTCAATAGAAAGCGGAAGGAACTAGTAAACACTCTTCTTTATGGAAAATAATAAATTTAACAAGAAAATAATTCCCTAGAATATGAAATGTTTTAATATAAAACACCGATGCCCATTCAAGATTTTAAAAATGCAAAGAATTCATCATTTTGATAAACTTCAGCAACTAACACAGCAATGCACAATGTTGACAACAGAAAACCTAAATTTTTTGGTAATGAATGATTCCACCAGTGAAGAAGGCACATCCGAGCACTAAGATCATGTTGGACAAGATTGATCCCAATAAAGATTGCTGAACAACCCTTATCATTCTGTTCTTTAATGCATATATAGATATAATCATTTCCGTTGCATTTCCAAATGTGGCATTCAACAGACCCCCAACTGCAATTCAACAACGAGCTCACTTGAGACAACCAAAAACAGATGCACAAAGGTATAAGATTTTTTGAATCAGTAGGTAGGTTAACAAAGTTCTTAATTTGAAAACAAGAGGAACTACTTGTCCATTTTCATAATCAACAAAAAGAAGTGTATCAAGTGAAATAAAAAAAGAACGGGTTATCCGGCACTGGGAAACTGTGATAAAGTTTTTACATTATCTGAATCACTGTTTATAACAACTAAAACATCTTTTGGGCTGTCCAATAAAAACTCTAGTAAGCAGACATTATAATCAATCAATGGCACAAAACTTCATTAGACTAACTGATATGAGCAAAGTCCAGTACAAAAACAGTTCACTTCGTACAAGCCATTGAACCAGCCACCTGACCATAGAGACTAACTAGTAAACAGGTAGGAATAGAGAAGCAAACTGAGGCTATTAGAGGATTTAAATCCTATAAAGTCAAGATCAAGTAAATTAAACACCTCAAGGAATGCATGTTCAAGATTCCAATAACCAGCAAAAGTTAGCTTGCATAGTTTACCAAGAACCAACTGTGGTAAACCAACTCTGTAGTTCCTATACAGTCTAATCAATCAGATACACAAATTATTCAGAGGAAGAAAAGAGGACCCCTGGGACCTACGTGCCTACCTAGCAACCGAAGTACAAACGGCAGACCACAGTAAAAAGTGATTAAAGTTTCAAAGTCTCACAACACGGATGTGAGAATCACTACATATTGTGAGGCTAGTACTAAATATAAAATGTTCACATCCCCCTTCTTTGACCTGTATATTTAATTTCAATGCACAAATTAATACATCACAAACACCAAAGAAATATAAAAACGAAGAGTGATTGACATGAGTTGTTTATGCATACCAAAGCCTGCAGTTGAGTTGCTTTGTCTCTTGCATATGAAATCTTCTAAGCACAGAGGCTAGTACTTGTCTGCCCATGCATACTCCTTCTCGGCCACACTCATCCCCTTTATTTGATCATTTCTTGGCGTAGCAGCAGCTGTTGCTTCTCCTGATCTTACTCTCTCCCTCAATGGCTTCTCTTGCTTAGATTCGTTGCTACTCCTCCCCTCCTTCCTCTCTCTGCTCTCCTCCTCCACCAAAGACATCTCTGTAATCATCGATGATGAGGAGTTAACTACTGGTTGTTTTTGGAATCATAAACAACCTAAAATATCTTGGTTTTGGTTTCCAGAGCTTAAGCTCAATTCATTCACAATCCAAACAACCTGAAGCCTTTATAAAAACTTGTTTTTATTTTCTCTACCGAAACTTTAACTTTATCAATATGGTCATCATCATCAGAAATACAAAAACAGATTAAATTGAAAGAAAAAAGAAAATAAATTTGCATAGGAGACTTGCCTTGAGGGCATTCACAAGACCAGCACGATCCTCTGCACTCAGAGCTGCAGACAAAAATCGAACAAACAGTTCAAATTCAAAGTAAACACTCAAAGTTCACCACAAAAACTTCAAATTCTCGCATCCCGAGACTCCAAAAAAACCCAGTTTGGGAGTGGGCAATCCCCCTTGTCTGCAGGCAATTGAACAAGTTCTTGAAGAGATTGTTGAATACCCATGAAATTCCATTTAGAAATCCCCCTGAAATACCCATGAAATTCCATTTAGATCTGGTACATGCAAATCGAATGATGTTTGGTTTATCGAACCCCTAATACCCAATGAATAACAAATCTAAACGAAGAAACAAAACCACCATGGAACCATCTCGAGAAGATACAAAAAATCGAATGAAGACAGAAATTGGACTGTAAAAAAGCGAGAGAGTAGTTCGAAGAAAAAATCCCAAACCTGGTGGCCCAAACTGAAAACTCTAGTGGTGATGCAGAACCCAATTGTTGTGCCAAGACTAAATCGGCGCAAGATCTTGCTATGATGGAGTTGGGGTTGGTTCGAGAGGAAGGACTTGGGGTTGCTTCGACAGGGAGGAGCTGGGGTTGCTTCGACCTCTGCAGAAATTGGGAGGAGTAAACCCAAAGAAGAAAGAAAGAAGAAAGATAGAAGAGAAAATGCACGGGTTGAAAAAGTAAACCCAAAGGCCTTTGGGCGACGAAATATTTTCGTAGCCCTAAATTTTATTAAAAATTTTAAAATCAGCCCAAAATTTTTGGCGGGGAAAATTTAGGTTTGGGCGACGAATTTTTGATTTAGTCGCCCAAAGATACTTTAGGCGACGAAATTATTCGTCGCCCAAAGACACTTTAGGCGACAAATAAAAATTTCGTCGCCCAAAGACACTTTAGGCGACGAATAATAAATTCGTCGCCCAAATTAAGAGTTGTATGAAAAATTATCTTACAGTGAAAAATTCAAAATAAGTAATTGAGAATGGGGAAAAATTTGTAAAAAATATACAAACGCTCGTAGTGAGAAGGCCTACAACTTTCGTTTAGGGGTCATATCCAAAATCGAATACTAGAAACCATGAAGCCTATATTATTTTTTAACCGTCGATTAACGTTTACGTTTATGCTCGGTTATTATATCCATAATTTATTTTTTTGATCCCGATTCTTTTTTGAAAACATGATCTTTTACTGAATGAAATAAAATAAACGGTTCCGATCATTCATAAAATGTCCCCATATTCACAGTTTATTAAAAGTGTGATGATGTTATATAGTTTCTATAAACTTTATAATGTCCTACACAAATTTGACCAAACTGTAAAGATTGAGACATAATATAAACGATCTGAACCGTTCATCTTATTGAATTTAGTAAAAGATCATGTTTTCAAAAAAGAACCGGCATGAAAAAAACAAATTACGGATGTAATAACCGAGGTTAAACGTAAACGTGAATCGACGGTTAAAAAATATTATAGGCTTCATGGTTTCTAGTGTTCGATTTTGGAGATGACCCCTAAACAAAAGTTGTAGGCCTTCTCGATACGATCGTTTGTATATTTTTTACAAATTTTTTCCCCTTCTCAATTACTTATTATGAATTTTTCACTGTAAGTTAATTTTTCGTACAACTCTTAATTTGTAAACACACATTGATACATATTTCTTTCAATCTGAACCGTTGAATATGTAGACCTTTTCTTCAAGATCATTTTGTACAAAAATTACTTCATTCAGACATGAATAAGTCATTCTTTAGCAGATAAAAAAAAGAACGGTGTAGAGTAAATTTCTTATGTTTAGGCGACGAAAAATTATTCGTCGCCCAAAGTTTTGTCGCCCAAGCTGTTTTTTCTACTAGTGTATATGATGTTCTAATCCACATGTTGTAATATGAGTGTACAACAAATTAATATTTTAGGCCTCATTTGGCAGCTCAGACTGGACTGACTGTTTCAGTCGGATATGATAATATGTCATCGGACAGTACTGACTAAATTAGTCTGGCGTTTAGTGCAGTATCGGACTAATATCGACTCTTTATACTGTGTTAGCCGACCCTAGGTGTGTGTGAAGAACACAATTTGTTCTTTATACAAACTCACTCAAATCCTCATCAAATGCAAGAACTACGAAATGTTTGATCTTCGTAGGAGACGAAGTACGTTGGTAACCTTCAATTTGATTCAAGGTGCAACCACAACTCCTCCAAGCAAAGGTGTTCATCCAATATGAGATTGAAGGCCCTCTTAGGTATTTAGCCCTTGCTCATGCAAAGATTCTACAAAGATATAGAATGCTACAACTTACTAATGTGATTTTGAGTTGTGTCTTGGTTCACAGCATTTAGGCTTCAAAAGTCATGAGCAAAGTTTTGTTTTTAAGTACTAATATGCTAGGTAAGAGCCTTTAATTTGTTAATAGCATGCTTAAGTGTTGCTCAAATGAACTTGTAATTCAAATATTTTCCTTCAAGTTAGACCAAGAGAGTGAGAGAGACGGACCCGACTAATTATACAGAAGTTTTTGGGCGTATAATTAGTCGGGTGTGAGGGGTACTAAATGGTGGGCCCGGTTTAAATAGTCGGGCGACTATTTTAGTATGAAGCGCACCAAACACCCGAGACCGGATTATTAGTACTATCTGATACACTATACGGCGTACCAAACGAGGCCTTAGAGTATAGTATTGAATGTGTACTTGTGTAGATATTAACTAATGAGTATATTATATATAACTTAAATTGCTTTACCAAAATATATAGTTATTTTTGTTGCAGTTTTAATTTAATTTGGAATGTGATTGTGTAAATCCTAGTAGATTATGTTTAGGATTATCTTCTAGATCTTTCTTATTGGACTCTGTATTACTTGTAGGGCAAGTAAGCCCATCTTGTTTATTATAAATACAGGTACAAAGCATGAGGAATATGACCACAAAATTCCTTAAAGCTCTCTTTTCTCTCTTTCTCTATGTGTCACACCTCTCTCTTTTTCCTCACTAAAATAGGCCTACAACGTGCTCTTGATGTTGTGCTAAAGAGAGTTTGTCCATCTTCAGTAAGGGGGTATTACATTTCAATCATTCTTCATTCTTATTATTATTTACTTTTTATTTTATTGAATTAATCTACTTGCTATTGATTCAATTTCTCTTTTTTATTTTATGTTGAACGTGATACAACGCATTGAAGATGGAAACTCGAAATTGAAGACAATTCTTCTACAAACCCATTCACAATATTCACCAAGAAATCAAGTACCTTTTAAAACACAGTTTCAAGTTTGATATTTTTTCGGCCTTAATTGCATGAAACATTCATCATGATGCATGAACCCTAATTTTATGCTTTTTCGAATTATAGATTCGGCTTAAATTATTGTTCGAAATTATTGTTATATTATAATTGTGGTGATTTGAATATGTGTGAGTAAGAGAAGAAAAAAGAAAAAAAAATGGCTGAAGTCGCTGAGCCATGCCGCGTCAAGCAAGCCAAGTTGAGCCGAGCTGATGTCTAAGAACCCAACATAGATCGAAACGACATACAATTAGGGGTGGGTACGGTTTGGTTTGGTGCGGTTTTGAGGTGAAATCAAAACCAAAACCGAAATTTATTTCGGTTTCAGTTCGGTGCAGTTTGATAAAGAAACCGAAATGGAACCAAACCATTTGGTTTTGGTTCGTTTTGGTTTCAAACAGTTTCAAACCCAATTGAAACAAAGTTCAACATTTTTTTTAGATCATCAAAGTCATGGAAGTATGAGGTGCAACATCGCTTGCACAAATAAAATTACAAGCTTCTCATACCAATTAATAATTATTGACACATGCATCAATATTCTATTCTATTTTGATTCACAAAATTATACACAAAAACACATTTGACTCTATATTTTTCGAACTGGACGGATGACTTGACGGAGAGGAGCTAGTTGATCGAAGATTGATCGGGATTGGTCGCGATTTGAAGTTTGAGAGAACGAAAGAAGTGATTGGGAGGTGGGAGCCCAGGACGTGAGAGAGCTCAGAGACGAGCCAATGTCTGTGAGTCTCGGTGTGTGTCAAATCAAATGGTATCAAGTTGGGTTTAGGTATAGGCATGTTACGATGTGGCTGAGTCTATACTAAATGTATGGACTCTATCAATTAACCAATTACATCCCAACACCTAATATGTTAATTAAATTAAATATATTTCTTTATATTTTGCGGTTTTGCGGTTCAGTTCGGTTTGATTCTGGAGATTAGGAACCGCAACCAAACAGTTACTTTAGCTTGCGGTTCGGTTTCAACGGTTTTAGTTTCAAAACCGCAAAAATCAAACCGTTCGGTGCGGTCCGGTTTGATTCGTGTTTTAGTTTCGGTTTTCGGTTCCAAGTGCCCACCCCCGCATACAATCCATACCTCCTTCTTCGACCTAGATCTCTCCGTCCTCTCCATTGCACCAGTGCGATTTTTCAGCGAGATCTTTCGATCTCCAGCTACTTGCAGTTATCTATGGATGAATTTTGTCGCCCCCGACGACCTACATCCGTCCCCTTAGTGACACCCTGACGTGCCCGATGATTGAAAAACGAGATTCTCGTTGAATCTCGATGAATTTTGTGAGATTCCAATCGAATCTCATCGTTCTTAGACACCCATCGTGAATACCTGTCTCTGTGTTCGTTTATTTTTCCGTTCGCCGCCGTCAATCTCGACTAAATTCGAGACCTAGGGACGTGCTGGCCTTCGAATACCACCGCGTTTGCACATGCAGTTGTAGACCACGGCCACCACCGCGATGACGATGTCGAGTTTTCTCTGTCGCTAAACCCTAGGGTCCTTGTTGGACCCCAGCTCGTTCCCCCGGCTTGAGATGACCACCGTCAACGCCTCTGTGCAGCTGTGACATCACGAACAGCTGTCTGCAGCGGCGCCGTTCGTCTTCCCAGCGACGCCACAACCCAACTTTGATGGGGTTAGTCTCAGACTGCTGCAGCCCTTTGGGCTTGCAGCAGACCGGCCCGCATAAGGATTGAAGCCCAAATGGGCCCCTGAAACCTCCTCTTTTTTGGGCTTCTTTAGTTTTGGCCCGCCTGAAAATCCAAGTCCATAGGCTGGATGTCACCCCAAAATTCCTTGGGCCGTGGGATATTTTCACACTTGGGTTCCGGAGCTACCCAATTTCACCGTTTTTGTTATATATTATTGTATTTATTGTGCTTGTTTGCAGATACCATGAACCTGAAATTCATGTTTTAATCTCGAACCTGAAATTTCTATTAAGTGTCATAGAAACCTAAGGTTTCCTACAATGCACCACTCATGTTGAAACAGAAAGTTTCACATGATTAATCCGTTAAACAACTCATGTCCTAAACCCGAAGGTCTACTTTGATACTTGATAGACACGTAATTATTTCACTTGCTACCCTTAAACTTATATTAGTTAGTGAATTAGTTTTGTTTAATTTGATCTAATTAGGGTACTAATCTGTTCTTCTAACAATTATGATGGGTGCATAAAGAAATATTGCAACAAGTGGATTTAAATTTAATTAGTCATAAATGAAAGAAACAATTGCAGCTCTTATTTTCCTATTAAAATTGCATGTAGTTTTGATGGGTCTTATATTTCTTTTATCTTAGGTTGGCAAAGGGACTTGGTGGACTTATGCCCCGTTTGATATTGTTTTTTTCACTAAAATATGCTTCACTTTAAAGTTAAGCAGATAAAAGTGTTTGGTAAAAATAAAATATACTGCTTATTTTAAAAGTTATGGCATTAAAACAGCAACTTTTAAAAGCAACATAAATGTTGTTTTTAAAAGTTGTTTTTTTTAAAGCAAAACAACCCCAAACTAGTCCCTAGTGTTGCACGTGACTTCAAGGCAAGAGAGAACCACTTTTTTTCCTGAAATAATTCCACATTCTATATAAGAAGGAACTAAAAAAAAAAGAAAGAGCTTTCATCCTATCAGCCGACAAAGAAGAAAATTTTCATCCTAATTCGATTTTGAAGCGGTATTTTCGTAGTGAGTTATGGATTGGGCACTTTGGCTTCTTATGATATGGAGTGGTGACTGGTGAGTACAGAAAAAGAAAGAAATTGGAGATTGAAAGGCAATTGGTGGAATAAGTTGTGTTTACTGTCCTGTTTCAAATTGTAAGTGGGCTGGACGTTTAGGGCTTGGATTCCTACAAATTCAATGGGAACTTGCAAAAGCAGAGGAATAAGCAGCAGCGGAACCTCTTACTTCCCTGGCGTGTTGCAGACAGAGAATAAAGCAGCGGCAACAATTTGGTTTTTCAGTTTAACTCTTTTATGCAATTTCTTTTAATTAAAACTACTATGAATTCTTTGTTCATGGGGTTCTAAACTCTTAGCTAAGGTCAAGAGGAAGCCCTAATTATGAGTACTCTAGTTATTTGATTGTTCGATTCAAGGATTTCAGATTAATGATTAATTTTCATTTACTAGTTGAATTGCAATTTCAATATTTGTTTCTGTGTGTTTGACCATAGCCTAGGATTTTGAATTGCCTGTATTTGCCTCAAAAGGCTGCGGCTACTGTAGCTTTGTCGATCTACGTCAAAACTCAACCAAATCAAGCAAACGACATATGAAAATTCATCTACTCAATATTGGAAACCAATGGTGGTAGTTAGAAATCTCACCTCGGTCTAGAATTGCGAGAAAATCGCCGGGAAGGTCCGGTTCTTCCGTGTGCTTTTCCCGTCAAATGGTCAGGAGCTTGGACGAACGGTTCACACCGTTGAGTCCAAGGCATCGAGACGAAGATGGTGGTGATTTTAGTTCGCCTTGGTTCGACGGGTTTTCATCGACGTGCACTGTGCACATACGGTGAGAGAGAGAGAGAGAGAGAAGAGAAATGAAAATTATGAGGAAAAGTGACGGGGAAGAAGATAAGGAAAAGAGATATTTTGGGTTTTGAGGGTATTGTGTACCCACTAAAACAGTAAAATTACACAATCTCGTGTACAAAATAATTACGCACGTGTCCAAAATATCCCCTCAGGAATTATTTTACAACAAACTTTTTACAGGATGTTACAGTTTCTCCTTGTTCTTCACTTCTCTGTTACAGATTTAATAAGTGAGCAATCACCAATGAACAAAGATTACAATTTGGCATGTGATATATATTCTTATACAAAGATCAATCAGATTATCGTACAAAACTCAATAATAAAAATCTAAAACCCAATAACTTCTGCATATCTATCAATAACATCTCAGCCTTTTATCTCACAAAAACAACAAATAAAAGCAACCCATATAAACAAAAGCATACAAAAAGTAATTGTTTTAAGTTTGGATTGATGCTCTCCCCTATCAAAAGCCACACCACTAAACATATTTCAACCATGTGATCATAGCATTCATGATACATTAGATATTTATCCCTACTTAATTATTACTCACACTTTTTCCTATTGCAAAATGGATTCGATCCAGCAAATATCTATGTATCTATGATCACTATATGATGGTCTTCTAGCTGAATTCAAATTAGTGATCCTTAAATATGATCAACTACAGAATAATAGTTTTTTAAAATTGTTATAGTCAGGCACGGGCCTGGTCCTGGCTTGGGTGGGCTTCAGCCCATCCCAGTTTTGAACTTCCTAGCTACTAAGTACATATATTAGCCATAGTAGCTCACTCCATAATTCTATAGCCCAATACCACATCTTTTTTGTTGCTTATTGTAGGTTTTGTTTGTGTACAACTATGCATTTTGAAGGATAAGACTCATTACACCCCCTTAACTAAGTGTATCTCTTTTTTCTTATCAATGAAATTCACTCGTACCGTTGAGTTTTGTTTATGAAATGTTATTTATACATGTTATACTTGAAGTCATTAATAGGTTTTATAACATTTGATAAATGTCAAAAAAATAAATGAGACCCTGCCGAAATTTTGAAAAAAAACATTCCACTAATGAAATTTGGCTTCAAAGTTTAGCCCACCCGAAATTTGAATCCTGGATCCGTGCCTGGTTATAGTCAACTGTAAAATTTAATAGATTAGCGCAAGCAAGAGATATTACACACACATATATATGTACATATGATTTTTGACTGCACAAAAAAAACGATGGATCCATCTCACCCTGATTTCTTTGACCCCAAAGATTATAATACTTCATGACATCTTATGTCCATCATATCAATTAATAAGGACATTATGTTACATATCACTTAACCGTAAAAAAATTTATAAGGATAAATCAACGGTTATAACTCAGAAATAGAGATCCATAATCAGAGGTCCAAAGTAAAAACGAAAGAGGAAAATATAATTCTCTTAAAGTTACCAATAAACAAATCAAAAAGATAAAAGTTTAAAAATTAGGGGTTCAATTTTCTTGAAATCTTAGTTTTAAGTTTCACAAAGTTGTTAGTATAGTCTAAGTTACCAAAGATATTTAGCATGTCTTGGAAAACACCTAGACACTAAGGGTGCATGTCTTAAAATATCACCATACTAAGGGTAAAGGAATTCTGAGCTAAAACTTAGGTTTTTTTGAGTTGTGTAGCCACCTCCACTGCTTCAACTTCTTCCCTCTCTTTTCTATCATTTTGACTTTCAACAAACCTTTTCTTCTAGTATTCTATTTCTTCAACAGTCTGTGTGCAAGTACAGTCAACCAAAAGCAGAGGAGTTGATGTTATAAAGGTAAATCACAATCAGAAGTCCATAAATGGTGTTCGAAAGAATAATTTTCTTTTCTTTTTCTCACAAACTGGAATAAAAAGGTATAAAAAATGTTGAACCAAACCAAATAACCACCTCAAAGACCAAAATTCTACATTAAAGTAGAAAAATCAAGCTAAGTTTTTATGCAGTCAACTTAGAATTTCAACTCCAGAAATTGCCACAGAATTAAATATTATAACAATGCATAGTATAATACATGAATGCCTAAGTTTAGCACAAGTAAAAAGAAAAATTACAGTTCCCAAACATTATTCTAACCTGTAAAACCTAATTCAAATCCCCAAAGTTATATAATTTTAATTAAACAATGTTGAGTGACAGTTAATCTATAATTAACTAATGCAAAAGCCAAAATAACACAATGGCGAGGGAGGAGAAATTACTGTTAAAGCTTCTTCCCACCACGAATAGAAGAAAACTATAACTAAACTCTTCATATTAGACTCGGTACTACGTACACTTGGACCTCTACTGACCACCTAATAAAAAAGTCAAGACGCAACCGGTGGTGGGGGTGGTAAGGGTGCGAAATTAGAAAACACAGAGAGAGAGCGATGCGTGGTGGTAAGGATGCTTTTTTATCCGATTAATCCTTTTGAAAGATCAGAGGCGAGCTGGCTCTCAAAGCGATCAGCTGTCGCCACCCAAGATGAGCAACGCCTTCGCTGTGCTTAAAGAACGAAAATGAGGGGCAAAATTGTCCTCTTATGAACAGTGTTTTGAAACCACCGTGTCTGGATATATGGATTGTACTGTTCTAGTTAGACAGAAGTTTATTGTGAAGACCCGTATTTTTAATAGTATATGTTTTGTTATTATTATCTTATATTTTCTTGCAGAATATAAAGTTTTTTATAGGTTGGGATCCTTTTATTATCATCAATGATTATATATAATGCATGCAGAGGGATTGAAGTTTAATGTGGGTGAAACAAGTGAAGAAAGCGCAACAAGAACGTTAATTGGATTCGTGATGTCGAAACCGAGCTTCGAAAAAACCACATGAAAAAAAAAGTACTTAAAGGGTATCTGATGCATTGTGAAAAAAAAACAATGGTTTCTTACATGAATATATGGTCCATACATTTACCACACGAAACCACTAATGTGTACCCTTTAAGATTAATCCTTTCCGCTCCTACATTTTCTTTTTCATCTCCTCATTGATTGAAGAAAATTTAAGCAACCAAAAGGGTAGCCAAACCCATGATCACCACTCCGGCGCCAACAGCCATCTCACGGCGTGAAGCAGCAGACGGCGCAGGTGCAGGGGTAGAGCTTGATGATCCGGTTGGTCCATCAGCAGATGGTGAGGATGCAGGTGAAGCATCACCAGAAACCGGTGGGGATGAAACCTCATCCGACGGCGAGGGAGCCTTGGATTTTGATGACTTGGGTGATTGGCTTGGGGAGGAAGGACTGGGAGCATCAGAGGATGATTTCTTCGATGGAGAAGGAGCTGGTGAGGCAGAGGACTTTGGTGAGCTGGCAGGGCTAGAGGCAGCAGAAATGTCAGGAATTTCAATCACGTTTGTGATTTGAAGAACTGAAAGGTTGAAGGGTTGTGAGACAACGGATTTCACGAGCTTGGCGTTGAGGTTGCTGCCCTTGACAGCTGACCCGAAAGCGAGCTCTCCCTCGTTGATCATACCGACGTTGATGAACCCTTGCTGGTCCTTGGCCTGGCCAGTGGACTGGAACATTGTGGTTAGGGTTGACACCTTGCTGGAAGTAGCCAAATTGGTCAGTTTCTTCTCGTCAAAGTAATCCAAAACCACGTGTGCGCTCAGGATCTTCTTGATCACATCTTGGGATTTTCCGGAGATGCTTGAGATGCCCCCATTGTCCACTGCCAACACTGTGATGGTGCTGCGCTTGTTGATCTCGTCGCCGAGCTTGGTCTCCTTGAGGTAGTTGGTGAAGCTGCTCAAAGCCGACTGCTTCTCGAGAAGCTTGACGATGTCAAAGGCCGAGGCCGAAGAGAAGACAAGGAAGAGGGCAAGGCAGAGGATGACAGAGGCCTTGGTGTTCTCCATCTTTATTATTTATCTTGCTTTGCCTTATTTCTTGCTTTGAAAGCAATGTTTTGTTTTTCTTTCAAAGCCTGGTTTGTCAAGTGGGGATTTGGGTGATTTATATACAGAGATTTATTGGCTATAATTAGACAAAAAAATTTGGATATTGGTGGAGCCTAGAGGGTGGGAGTGAATTTCTCTTTGCCATACAAAAAAAAAAAAAAAAAAACCAAAGTTTTGACTGGTTAATTAGGCATGTTCAACAAAATGTTATGAAGAAATAGAAAGGATAGAAGGAAAAGTACCAAACGATCACATGTGAATGACGCGTAGATCAGATGACATTCGTTTAATCTAAAAAAGAACTAGTCAATATTTTCAAAAAAGAAGAAGAGAGAGGAATAGAAACAAAAATTAAGGATACAAGAAAAATGTATAAGGGTCACGAGCGAATCACGTGCAGCTAAGATGACATTCGTTTGAATTAAAAAAGAACCAATCAACTTTTTCAAAAATACACATGTATTTTGTTTTTAGAGACATTCAGTTGATTTGAAAGGATCGTAAATGTGGCACATGCAGCGTTTAGCTTACAATACATTAAAAAATAAACATGTAATTTAAGAAAGAGTTTAAGTTGTTATTTGGGGTTTGAGAGTTGGGGCCCAAATCCAACAGTTGTTTTGTTATATAAACAAAAAGGGGTTTTAGGAAAAACAGAGGAGGGTTGGAGAAAGACAGCTAAAACCCCAAAAACTGATCCTCCAAACTTGGAACTTCATGGTTATCTTCTCCAACTATAATCCCTCTGGCTCTCGCATCTCTATACATCTCTTGGCTATAAATAAAAAAAAAAAAAAACCCTCAGAAGGTTCTTTACCTCCATCAAACATCCTTCACAATTTTCAAATCGAAAACCATGACAACTCACAGAGCCTCTCCCCTCCTCCTCCTTGTGTTCATCAGCTCCGCTATCGCAGAAGCCTTGGACGTCCCCGCAGGTCTCCCTGAAGGGTTCAAAGAATTCGGCGCTCTCAAAGACGAAGTGCTTAAATCCAACATCATTAATCAAATCGATGGAGCAGCAGGGAAAGAGGCAAATGCACCAAAGAGTGGTGATGCTAGTGCACTAGCCAATTTGTTCAACTCTGCTCCGGCCCCTGGTGGTAAAGGCAAGTTGGATAAAATGATTGCACAATTAAACGGCCCAGCACCCGCAGCAAAGAATGGAGATGCTTCAGCGCTAACTAATATATTCAAGTCTGCTCCAGGGCCTGCTGGTGCTGGTGCTGGGGCTGTTGATGCCTTGACAAAAATATTCAAGCGCAGTCCGGCCCCTGATGCCGCTGAGCATCAGCCAGCGCCCCCACCTCCTGAGGCTTCTGGTTCGACTCAGCTGGCTTCGAGCTTCCTCTATGTTGGGACAGTTATGGGGTTCGTCTCGTTCTTCGTGGCTTTGTAAGAAAGCAATTAGTACAATAACATATAAAGAGAAACGGAGAAGGGGAAGTACAGGGATGGTTATCGATCGTTAACAGAAGCAGAAGATCTTAAAACGACGCTGTTTGTCATCTTCATTCCCCAAAATTTCATTACTTCTAAAACGATAAGACTTTATTTATCTCTTATCAATTTTGTTTAGAGGATAAAAGAATCTAAAGCTCTTTTCCATAATGCCTAATGTAGTATAAAATCACAAAAGATTAGAAATTTAAAATCGAAATATTATGCTGTCAAAGAAGTTCTACTCGATTTCATCCAAGCATCAACAAAAAGAGAACGTATCATCAGTAACCTACATTCGCTTGTGTTCAACGGCTAATCATTCGAGCCTTTGCAGAATATATCCAGATCGTTGACCTCACCAGTGCAACTTTACAGTCGGTAGACAAGAATACGAACACGATCAAATGTAGATCAGTAGTAAACATCCTACTGTTAAAACACCAAAATGAACTTGGTTACCCTCCAAAAAGACAGTTACTCTTGCTAACAAAAACTCCTCTGGCATGCGATGTATCACATTGTTCATTTGATCTTCTCAATTATATCGCCAATGACTTCCTCCATGTTCAGCGCCTTCATTTTTGAAAATGGTCGTGGCATGTCCTGCAAAACAAAACCCATAAATGACAACTCGGAAAAAGTGATTACTTTCTAATAAGCTGATAACATGTTAAAACTGATCATCTTGGCACAAAAATAAACCCGTCCAATGGAGAACCTTCTCAATCAAAGTAAACGATTTTAAACATCATCAAAGATCATACAGAATACGATGTTTCCTTCTGTAAAAAAGTAAGCATCCTGTTGAGATTCGGAATCAATATGGATTTAAACTATTCTCTTAGCTTTTCCATAAAAGCAGCATCCATCAAGATTTCAAATGTCATCAATCATTTTTAGCTTTTTTCAAACTGAAACTTGCCTTTCGAGAAAAACAGTGAGCTATTTCACTCTCCTATCAAAGGTCTTTCAGAATGGAAAAGACTTATTGACAAAACACTATTGCAAATCAAATCTTGTAAGAATAGAATTATGTTAGTGTAAGAATTACCAGAAGACTGATGAATGTCTCGCCGCCTTCCTCCCTTATCTCGAAGCATCCTTTTCTTGGCTATTCACAATAAAAGGACATAGTTAGATCATTACTTATGCCCATAATGCCTAAATCCGTAATTGATTGAAAACCCACTTGGATAAGAAACAGATTAGCCCTAGACATGTATTTACTAATTTCCTAACAACAAAGGTTTTGCATGATTCCAATCTCACATTGTGATTATTGGATAATAGTGTGAGTTATAGGATACAATAGTCGATAGACAGCTTAGACCTAATACTTACTTTCAATATCCCGTAGGAGGACAGCAAGTCTACATAAAATCAAATATGGATAACTATCAAACAATGTTTATCCCTTGATTCTTTATGGTTTCAAATGATTCCTTGTTGTACTCATTTCAAATACATAAAACTAATGTTTTTTGGTTTTTCTACTAATTCAGCGTTATTGTCAAATCCAAATCCTTTCTTTTAAATCATTCCATCCGAATAAGCTCGAATCCATGGAAAACATTAATATCCTTCGACAAGTATACCTTATCGGGGTTTAGTAGAACTGTGATGCCAGGAACACCTTTCTCCAAACCATCTTTGACCTGATCAGCTCTTGTCTTGAATGACTTGCATTGCTTGCTAGAGAAAAGAAACAAATCAGTTAATAAGGATGATCTAATGAAACTGCAGGTAGCAAAAGCCAAACTACCAACCAAAGAAATAATGCCAATATGGCATCCAAGTACACAAAGATCTTGATAATGTGGGGGGAATGGGAAAGGCAAGCGTACACAATAATACCCTGCTTCCGAAGAGGTTACTTCCCCAAATGGAAAATGCAACCATAAGGTCACTTGGAGCAAATTTTGTTGTGGCTGACAGACGCCCTCAATAAAAACTAAGGACTAACAACTCAAGAAACAATTGTCTTAATCTTTAAAAAAAGAAAAGGTGGCAGACTGCCCAAGACTTTACCTAAATGTGGGATTTGGGGAGAGCAAGACATACACAATCATAACACTGTTTCTAAAACAGGCTGTTTTTGCAATCCAAACCCGGGACTACCAAGTCGCTTGGGCCACTACTCCAACCCGGGATAACCATCAACACAGATTATCCTATTGCATAAATGACAAATCCAACAAATAGTTTTCATGTTCCAAATGGGAGCAAAGGTTCCATAAACTTTTATCCAGCAATGAAACTACTCCAACAATATAAAATGGAACAGCTCATAATTACATTCTCTTATTTCAGAAACTGATAGAATCAAAAGCCCTCTCAAAGAATCTACAATTGTGCACAGTTTAATGACCAAGAGAGACCTTAATTTCAACACCAGTTCATGCTTCCTAGATACTAAGTTAAACCACGCGTCCCTCGAATAGCTATAAAACAGAAAGTCAAAAGGCTTACACATTAAGCAGAGTAAATTAACAATTTATCCTCAAACAACAGACTCAGGTTTGCATTAACAGGCACAATGATTTTCCTTATTGAATTTTACATCAGGCCGAAAAACCTCAATTCATTTCGTAAAGAGAGACAAAGCAAAGACTAAACAAAAATTGATGCCCATCAATCAATTTTAAACTCCTATCTTTCTAAAGAGAGCCATGAGGATCAAATTTCCCTTTTGTTTCAATTCCATCATTTCTCAGCAACACATAAACAAGTAAAGAAAGAGGGACAAGGCAAAGACCATTTTCCCACTAGACCCACCACCCATCTACTATTCCTCCTTAGCTTTTAGCCAAATTAATCCAATCCTTGTTTCTTTTTGCAAAACAGTAGACTATATTTTCCCCCCTTGCCTAAAGATTCCAAGGAATCAAAATAACCCAAAAAAAATAAAATACACTCAAAGAAACCCTAGAACGAAGGGGCTTAGGAATTCCAATCGAGCTTACCCTAGTATGAATGTGTCAAAATGCTCAAAGCCAAAATCATAATCTGAACAAAATAAATAATAAATAGTAAAACAAGAAGCACAATTATACGAAATGACATTTTCTTGCATATCCTCAAATTTTCTCGGCAACCAAACAGGACCAAAGAACGATTTGAGGGATAAAATTGGCTCACCAGTGCTCAATCACAATGGTCCTCTTGTCCGACTCGTCGCCGTCATCCTCCGCAGCTTCTCCTCCGTCCTCCACTTTCTGTTTCCCTTTCTCGTTCTTGTTCCCCGCTTTGGCCTCCGCCTTGCTCCCGCCGGAGTTCTCCTTCTCTTCCTTCACAGCTTCCCCTTCCGCTTCTTCCCCCGCCGCCTCTTCTTTCTTCTCCGGCTCTTTCTTTTTCTGAGCTCCCTTGGCCTTCTTCCTCGGCGGCGCAACGGGCGGTGGCTCAGCCGAGCTCTCAGCCGCAGCTACCCGAGTCGAACTCCGAGTCACTCGCCGAGCCGAGTCCTGAGCCACCAGCGCGGCCAACTCGGCGCGGAACTTGGCCGCTAGCTCTTCCTCTTGCTCAGTCGGCTTGCGTTTCCTCGGCGCCATTCCCACAAAATCCAGAAACCCTAGCACGCTAACGGAGCTCCGAGAGAGAGAGATGAAACGCAGCGTTTTAGCTTCTCTCACAAGCAACGAAACGAGAAAACGGACTGAGTGACTCGCTCTGGCTTAGGCTGGTGCCATTTTGTACTTCTTGGCTCGCAGACAATTTTTCAGTTTCCCGCGCTTTTGCTCATCGTGGATTCGAACAGACGGTCGGGATTGATTTATATTGTGGTGGATGAGTGTGGGTCGTCGATTGAAGAGCGAGTACGGAGTCGCAAAGGGTTGTGACTTCGTGATGGGAAATGACAAGGCCTTTCGGGGTCGAACCACGTCCACACAATTTCTCTCTTTGGACAGTTAATGGTAAGAGAGCTCTCACACATTACAGATACAGACACGCTCATCAAGATTTTTACTGTTTTCGCTTAAAGCTAACTTTTATTTTATAAATTTAAACTCATCAATCTTTAAATATTCAAATAAAATTTAAAATTCAAATTTGTTGACATGTGAGAAAATAAGTAACCTAATATTACAAATTATTTACAACTTATGCCACAACATCCTAATTATGTTAATGAAACAATTTAACATTTTAAAATTCAAATAGTAGGTGCACAATTTGTGTGATGAAAAACGGTATCCTTTCAAGAGTTGATTTCACAATTATAAATTTATAGTATGCAAATAATTTATTTATACTTTTTATTTAAAATATAATTAATTTAATTTAATCAAATAGCATGTCTCTATTTTTGTACTAATTAATTTACCTATATATGAATTTATTTGTGATTAGCACATTATTTATTTTTGTACGTAAATTATTTTGCATGTATTATTATTTTATATGCAAATAATTGGCCTATATTTTTTTGTAAAATATAGCTAAATTAATTTTGAATCAAATAACATTTCTTTATTTTGTAGGTAAATTATTTTGCATGAATTTTTACCTATATTAGGCATTTTTTTAATTATATATGTGTGTGTGTGTGTAAAATAATATACCTACATTTATATGTAAAATATAATTTTGTAACATTAATTAAGCATGTATTATTACATATATTAGGCATGTTTTATTGTTATTGTGACATCCCACATCGACCAACGGAGAGGGGATGATGTGTCTTATATGTACATGCCCACCTCCATTTAGCAAGAGGCCTTTTGGGAGCTCACTGGCTTCGGATTCCATCGGAACTCCGAAGTTAAGCGAGTTTGGACTAGAGCAATCCCAGGATGGGTGACCCACTAGGAAGTTGCTCGTGAGTTCCTAAAAACAAAATCGTGAGGGCGTGGCCCAAAGCGGACAATATCGTGCTACAGCGAAGCAAGTCTGGGATGTGACAGTTATTATATATAAGGCAATGAATTTATAACATTAATGTTTTTTTTTCTTTTTGTAAAATCATTAATTCTCCCTTACAATCCGTATGGAATTAATTGTGTACATCAAACATTCAAATGGGGGTATTTTAGGCATCCAAAAAAATTTAAAATGTGTAAAGTTAAACATAATTAATGAATTTGCTAATGTAGAGTCTAGTCAATGGGTTATATTCAAGTAAAAAAGTTATGTAGGGTTTTATGTAGAGAAAGTTAAATTTCAGGGGCTAAAGTCATATTTTCAGTAAAGATAATTGCATTTTGGTCCTTTTTTGTCCGAACACTTCATCTATAAGGCATCTTTTTAAAGGTATTCGATCATTTGATATTTGATCTCGTGCAATGGTGTGAGAGCTACTCTAATTAAGGAGTATTTTTTTTCTGTCTCTTAAATAAGTAGGTGATTATAGATCTTTTAATGTAAATATATTTGAATTTGATAATACATATGACGATTGATAACTAGACTAAGAATCGAGAGTTCTAAAAGGTTAATTGTGTAGCGTAATGTGTGAGCAGGAGAAGCTGAATAAATAGAACTAAATCGAGTGTTATAATTCCATTTGGTTGATAATCGCACACAATTAATGACACCCTTTTTAAAAAAAAATTGGAGTAACATTAAGTTGATATTAGGTAAATTTGAATTAAGTTGAAGCGGAAATGTGAAATTGATTCAAATTCTACAATGCATCAACTGTTAATATAGCTACTCAAATAAGAGATGCGGCGTGGATAGTTGAGCCAGAAATACCGAGTACTGATATTATGAAATTGAAAGTTTTTTTGGTAACGTTGAAATGAATAATTTATACACACCAATAAACCGAAACAAATCGAAATGAAATTAAAAAGATAACCAAAATGAAATGGAATGAAATGGAATGAAATGGAATGAAATGAAATAGAATGAATAAATTATACACACCAATAAAGTGAGTGAGTAAAATGAAATGAAAAAGATTAGTAATTTAGAGTGGAAGGTAAACCGAAACAAACCAATGCTAACAAAAAATCTCGATAAATCGAACTGAGTGAGTTCGTTACTTCTCGGAAAAACAATTGACAGGAGTACACAATTTAGTTTTTATTCCGAACAAAATCAAACTATTTTTTCCACTATATGTGGATAAGAATTTACATATATGCAACCGGATACAAGGTAATGATATCCTAAGTTAATCACGCAATGACATTTTTGTTCCTCTCGAAATACTCTCTGATTCTTACCAAAACATTTCACATCAAATTATTGGTGTAACGTTTAATCGACGAGGTAAGTTGATGTTTGGTTTGGATTAGAGCTGTCTCTTGAGAATTTGAGGGTCCTGTGCGAAAATTATAAATGGGCCCTCCTTAATGTAAAAATACTAATATTTGTTTGAGAAAAATAATAATATTTATTTTAGACATTGTCCAAGGGAAATGATAAACATACATTCTTTTTAGCCTCTCACACTATATTTAATCTTTTCTGTTGTTTTCGTTTGATTTATTCAATTTGGTGACTAAAAATAAAGAGGGGTGTCTGAGAAGCTAATAATGGTGTGTTAAAATCACTTGCCAATAAGCAAATCTATTAATAAAACTAACGCAAATTTTATAACTAAAACTCATGATCAATTAAGAAACACTCAAGTCACATTCATAAAAGAAGTAAAAACATAAAATACCTAAATTTACTATGCAAATTCAATCAACAATCGTATCATAATATATGTTAAATACCTTACATGAATCAAATTGTTAGCACCTCAATCCAAGTAATTGAATGATTTCATTTATTGAGGAGCAGATTATGAATTATGGACTTATGAGAGAAATAATCCAATATTTTTTCCTTACTAGGCTATTTTTTATTTATTTGTTATGAAAGAAACTAAATATTATATAATATCTATAATGTGGAAAAACTTTAGGGGGCCGTTCAATTGGAGCCATGTGCAATGGCGCCTATTGCAAACCCGAAAGCCAGCACTGTTTGGATTTCAAAAATTCCAAATTCCCATTCATTTTTTTACAGAAAGTCAAAAAAACTGAAATTGAATGGATTGCTCATTCAAAATTCAGTAATTTAAAATACATAAATAACCAAAAAAAAAAAGGGCAAAAACAATCTACAAGAACAACAGCCAGCAGCCTCTCAACCCACCAATCCAAGCCGTATATCTCAAAACATGGCAATGTATAAAATCAAGAGATATATATATATATATATATACCAGAACTTTGAGCTGATGAGGAAGCAATTGAATGGCCAAAAAAAGAAAAAGGATTTAGACTTTTGTGTAATTGGAGAAAAGCTGGACCAGTTTCCCCAGTGTTTCTGGATAAAACTTTCGGGCAAATAGAAAACACGGTCGCTTCATCCCGTTCCACAAGCAAGGCGTGGTCAGTATTTGCTTCTGCAGCAAGTAAAAGCGAACCGGTCAACAATAGTACAAGGGCCGTCAAATTTATTCACCAAACGACTTGGCAGATGATATGATATGATATGATATCGTGTTAGAAACAAATGCAGTTGGTCATAACGCTGCCACTTTATTTGGGATACAAATTTGGTGATCGTAGCATTACTGAGTGCGTATAGTTACCACTAGAAAGGTTATTTGAGAATATACCTTGTCTTCGCTTGTAATATGCGTGCTCTCAGCAATAGACTGAAATGGGTGAGAAAATGTCGCTGCATGAGAGACGTGAAATGAAGCAAATGAAGTGAGGGTTAAAGAAATTGGACTTCTGTAGACCATACCGTGATGTTCCTAAGGAGGTCGTAAGTAACATCCTGAGTTCTGAACGCTCTCGGATGCCACTTCCCTTCAGACCAATCGACATATGTTACAGACCAATTCGCTAGTCCACCAGGATCTTTCATCTGAAAACCATTAATAGGAAAAGAAAAGAAAGTCGGTGGCAGCAAAGAAATCAAAAAGGGAGTGAAAATGCAGTTCGAATTGCAACGAAACAAAGAAGGTTTGATGTGCTGACATTGAAGAAGGTTGGCAAGTAATGCTCGTCCGAATAGCAGTTGCGCCCGTCCATATTTGGCTGAGAAAGTCAAAAAACACCGTCAGCAAGAGATTGGAAGGTAGCTTTTCTCATGAACGTCGACAAAAGCACATCACAAGAAAGAAGAGATTTACCCTGCAGTAAAGCTTGAACTTTGTATAGTATAGACTGTCCGCCATCATGACAATTGCGTGTTGCCGCTTCATAGAGAACCACTGCAGTAAAAATGTCGATTAAATCCAACCCTATACCTTGAAATATCAACTGCGCTTGCACAAATCTACATCTGATCAGTGAGCATGTTTTATACCAAACATTGCAATCATTCGTACACATAGGAACTGATCTTACAGATGTTTAATTCACTGTAAGAGACATATTTACGAAACAAGTAACCCAGCTTCTTTTCTGGTTTCATATGGGGACTGACAAAAAAATCTCCCCCTTCGGTTGAACATAGCATTTGCATCAAATCGTTGACTGATGATGAGTTCGGTACACAAATGCAGCAAGATATAAGATGAATCCAACCTAAAATTTGCACTGCTTAAATGTCTAACATGGTTCACAGGCCACGTAGATTCCCATATCCAGTTTGCACAATTACTGATTCTATGAAGTAGAATTATAAAAATAATTAAGAAATTATTTGACAAATTTATTGCTCATTCAATCGAAGAACCACACTTGCAAAGCAAGTAATCCAGCTTGTTATGCGCTATCTTGCTCCATCCATCCAGCATTAAGGCAATGGATTGAGAAGAAATTAACTTTACAAATGCAACCATATTTGAAACTGTTTCCAGAGACATGTATCTTACGCAGAAGTTCCCAACCAAATAAGTAATCTCAAAGTTTTTGTGGAAAGTATATGCTGAATTACCTGTGAACCCTTCCGGAAATCGCTCTTTTCAACTTCAGGCAACATATGCTCTGAATACCGGCCAGTTCCATGTGGACCAGGATCCACAAAACTAGACAGAGAGCAAAGTAGATGGAATAAGTAAGTCCCGTTAATAAGTACACCAGAATAAGAACTTCAAAATAACTAGCGGGAAAGAATTTTGAGAGTCGCATCAGGTTTTCTTTTGTAAAATATAGTTTGCTTACCAATCGATAAAGCTGAGGTTTGTGTACATGAGATAGTTATATACATAATCGAAGTTATGCAGTGGTATGCAACTGAAACCAAAATGTAAAACAAAATCAATGGGAAGAACTAGCGAAATCCCGTCATAAGAACCTCATTGCAAAAGTTCACAATTGTAAAAGTTGTTTAAATTCAATGACCTATCAGACAGCAAGACGAAATGTTGGTTGTCAGGGTCTAAAAGTGCATTTGCCAAAAGTCTCTTCTCTGCCTCAACCATCGAAAATTTTCCCCAAACGACCTGAAAATTTATTATTAATGGCATCTTTAAAGAAAACCATGTGTATTGGTCAGTGAAAAAAATAATACAGAACTGTAAGCATTCTCCGAGAGGCTCTGTGTACCTGTTCACTATGTATGTCTCTGTCAGCAAAATACCGGCTCACATGTACTGGTGTTTGCTTCGATGCATGTACATAAACGGTAAATTTGTCTTCATGGCCCTAGAAACCATGTCATTTTTGTTGACATTGAATTAGCTAACAAAAGAAATGACTTTTTATTCAATTTTAGACGAAAATATCAAACACAAGCAGGTTCTTCACTTTACTTTAGGCTTATCTTTAATCTGGCCCGAGGTCTTAATTCTAGTTCTCACTAGTTGTTAAACAACTCAACTTCCATTAACTTCTCGTATGAAACGGGACGTTTAGCAGAGCCACATAGAGTATCTATACCTTAGAAAAATACACACACATGTATACCTTATATATAACAAAACATCTCAGTAACTAATGTTAGCAGATATATTCCTCAGGCGATCGAAAGATTGGCCCCAATTTGACAGTAATTCTAACTGGATAAACCGAAACTATAGTCGCATGAGATACCATTACATTGCAGAGCCGAGCATTAACTCCACCAAATCACTTAAGCATTTTAGTTACCAAACCTCTGCTGTTAGTACTTCTCCGTAGGAAACGCCTAATAGTGTAGCACTAGACTACTAAATTTGAGAATGCAGTTCAACAAATGCATCTATCCATATGATTCTTTCATAACTATATGAAAGAAAAAACCCCCTAAATCTGATGAAATCAAAATGGATAATAAAAGGCAAATAAAAAGTAAAGAAAAGCATAAAGAGCCATAGCCTTACTTGGAAGAAATTTTCCCACAACTCCTCGAAAGGCAAAGTTCCGGGAGTCAAAAACATGAAAGCAATTTTCGGGTTCTTCGATTGAAAAGGAGGCGTCTTGAGAATTTCCCTAACTACAACCTCCGACGCAGTCTCATCATCAGTCAGCTCCCTGGCAGGGCCAGGCGGAGTCCTTCCAAACACAGTGCAACCACTAGAAGAAAACAGATAGCAGGAGGCAGAGTTTTTTGGAGGGTAGAAGTAGGCAAGGATCAGAAAAACACAGACGAACGAAACCAATGCAATAATCCATGTTGGTCTTCTCAACGCTGGACGAGGCCTTGACTTAGACATGATCATGATATCTCTCATCAGCTGCGGCCGCCATGCGAACGACTTTTTCATCTGAACCGAAGGCAACACGGAACCTCTCATTCAGTCCGCTTTTCGCATTCTTCGCTGTATTTTCCCTTTGTGCTCAGTTTAAACTAGGAAAGCTGCTGAAACTTGCAACACAAATAACATCATTTCGAACGCATTTTCGGATCAAACAACCAAAAAGAGCACAACTTTGCACAATTTAACGAATACCCTTTTGAAAAAAAAAAACCCAAAAACAACAAGTTTCAACACATTTCATCAGAACATTGATTCACCAAAATTTGGGTGTGAGTGAAAAAAACAGAGAAAAGGCAAAACTTTGAAAACATAACGCAAAGATCAAACCTTTATGATAATTCCGGCAACAATAATGGTGGGGGTGGTGAGCAAAAACGGCAGAATCTTGATGGTGAGAGAAATAAAAACCTGGGTGTGGTGAGGAAATTAGATTCAATCAATCAAAAATTGTTCAAATGCAGGTGCAGGTGCAGGTGCAGGTGATGTTTCAGCTTCTCAGAGGGGAAGCGGGTTCGGCGGGAATGTGGGGAGAAGTATGAGGCGATGGGAAATGGCGATGTGAGGCATTGTGAGTATATGGTAAAAGGAGGAGGGTGTGAATCTCTGGTTCTGGACAATTGAGGGAATTGGATGGTTTTTGGGCGATGAACACTTCAGCCAGTGAATTATGGCAACTTTCCCACGTAATATTAAATGATTATTTATTAATTAGGGGCGAGATTACGGGTTAAGAAAAATTAGGGAAAGCTTATAGCTGTCCAATCCATAAATCTACAATAATTGTCGAATATTTTCTTAAAATGTGTAAGGGATATGTATGATTTTTTTTTCCTGAATTGGGATATTGTCAATTTTATTTCATTACCCTCTCTTATATACGGTTTTTGGTCTCGTTCATTTTTATGCATAAATGTAGAGAGTCCTTATTGGTTTGCATTACATACAAAACCAATAAGAATCTTTACCACAATGTTAAAGAAACTGCTTGAATAATGTTAGGGGCGCCAATTCTTACCGTGCGTTTATATACAATTAATAATCATATGTTATGTTAAGTGTCGCATAAGTAAGCAATTGGAATAGTAGTTGGTATGTAATACTACTCAAATAAATTACCGCTCAGTCTACAGTATGATCTTAGTCCATGTAGTTTGAACGAAGGACTAGTTTGGTTCCTATAATTTTAATTGTCACAATTTAACCTCTGTGTGGTTTACTAATTATTGTAATTTAATGAAAATGACCTAATTGTATATATGCTGTAGACATAATAGTTTGGAAGGTGTGAAAACATCGCATGTGCTAATTCCATTAAAAGTTGAGTAATTATCCCTAAAATCTAACAATTAGTAAAAATGAGGGGTTAAATACCAACAACTGAAACTATATAGAGACCAAAATCATACTTTGCATGTCGCTTTACGTTGATAGATTGTGGAGGAATTGGTACATGCCAACCTTTATGGAGTGACAACAACTACAAAAAATTATATATGTATCCAATTCTCTACTTGGAATAAACTTTTGTCTATTCTGAGAATACTGCCGCATAGTGTGTAGAAATTTGTTCGAAATTTATTGTGTTTAACATCGAGATCTAATTGTTATATGTTGCACCAAAAATTTACTAGTTACTTTCTTGTTTTACCTCTAATTTAAACTAATTAGTAATTATTTTGTGATAATTTCTTAATTGAAAAAATATTTGGTGTGTCTAGCTTTTTTTGATAATTTCTTAATCAAACTTTTACGTTCGTCTACTATTTCAACTCAATAAAATATATGCATTCTTTTACAATCTTCATTTGGAATGATTTTATGAAGATTACAACAAAGAGTAAGAAGGCGGGATATTTATACTACAAAATTACAAATCTAAAAGAAAATAAATAATAAAAAATTGTTGGAATGCCACTCACCAGTTGGATAAGGCAAAAAAACAAACTTTTCATACGTGGCATCACCACCACCAATAGCCAAAACCAAACCGGCCCCACCTCGATTCCCATTGCCTACGTGGCACCACCTCCCCTATCATCAGATAACTGTAATCACTTCCTCCATTTTCCTCATTCGAAGCTCAGAGCTCACATTCCATGGCCGCCGCCGTAGCTTCTTCACTAGCCCCGTCAGCCTCCATCTTCAGAGGAGGCGCCGATCCCTCGAAACCCAAATTCCTCAACTTTTCCTCAAAACCCACAAATTTGGCTTTTACCGTTTTACCCGTCTCTCACTGTCGTCGGCGCAAAACGTTGAGAATATTGGCCTCTGTTTCCGTCTCCAATCCCGGAGTTCGGACCGGTCCCGAAGAGCTTTCCGCGTCTATTCTTTCCAAGGTGCGGATTTTGCCATTCCCATGATCCCTTTTTCTGTTTTTCAATTTTGGGTTCGTAATCTTTTTGTTTGGCAGCTGAGAAAATGTGATCCCAATTATATTTGGTTTGCTGAGAAAATGTGATCCCATGTTCTAGTTTTTTCTGTTTTTGTAATCTTGGCTTGGGTTCGTAATTTATTGTTTGGTAGCTGAGAAAATGTTATATTTACTCATATATGGACGGTGATTTAGGAGTATCTTCATACTTGTGTAGCTGTGCTGCTGCTCCTTTGTTTTGAAATTAATTTTTAGCTTCACCGCTGTCATGCTTTTGATTTATAAACGAATACGATTTGATTTGTATGCGCAATTTGATATGTGGGGTTTTTAAGATTTGACTGATGAAATATGATCTGAATCAGGTGACACATTCGGATCGAGGAGTTCTGCTGAACGAGGAACAACAAAAGGAGGTAGCTAAAGAGGCTGAAGAATTGCACAACTACTGTGTTAGCGAACCAGTGAAATGCCCTCTCATTTTCGGAGGTAAATTTTGCATAGGAATGTCTTCTTTTCTTTCGGGCATTGTACCCAAAACACCTTCGCTCATAGAGTTCCTTTGAGAGCATGTAATTGAAGAAAATCAATATGCTTACGTTCACCGTAGCACGAAACTTACTAACCACAATTCCTTTGATAAAGCCTTGATTTTTTTCATCATGTTGAGGGATTGCCTTCTAGTCATTATAGTTCATGGGAACCAGATTATCCAGCTCTCAACGAACATTTTATGTGAATAAAAGACTTTCGACTTTATGGGTGTTGTAACAGCTAAGACAGTTACAGCAATATCCTTGGCATTTGTTTTTATAACCATTTGAATCTGTGTAACGTGTACGATGATTTGTTCCGTAGTAACAAAAACATGATGTGCATTTCTCTGTTATTGTTGTTGGTGGTCATATGATGAGTTAATCTAGTGCTTTCACAGACTGGGATGTGGTATACTGTTCAGTGCCAACATCACCCGGGGGTGGCTACAGAAGTGCATTGGGGCGCCTTTTCTTAAAAACAAAGGAGATGATTCAAGTTATTGAAGCTCCTGACATTGTCAAGAACAAAGTTTCCTTCTCTGCTTTTGGGTTCTTGGATGGAGAAGTCTCTTTAACAGGTAGGCTGCTGAGGTTCTGTCCGTAAAGACAAACCAATGTCTGAAGCTTATCCGATTTACTTACAGTAGTAAATCTCAAGATTAACATCCTGGTAAATCCCAAGTAAATGGCTAACCCTTGAGAGGAATATTAACTCCAGGAAGGAATATTGTTGTAGACTGACGTCATTTTTACCACATACCTTTCGTTACCAAATTTTCGTCACATTGTCATGTTTCCTACGCTACTCTTTTGGTTAGCCTGTGATATATTCTACTTGGTTCATGCACAGTTCTTTTCTTATTTGCATCATGTGTTAACTTCTCATATGTGCACGAGCAGGAAAGTTGAAGGCTCTAGATGATAAATGGATCCAAGTTATCTTTGAGCCACCAGAACTGAAGGTTGGAGCCTTGGATTTCAGATACGGCGGTGAAAGTGAGGTTAAACTCCAGATTACGTACATAGATGACAAGGTCAGGTTGGGGAAGGGCTCTAGAGGTTCTCTATTCGTTTTCCAGAGACGCGTTAATTCCACTTAAAAGACTATCGTTAGACAAGAACCATTCTCCGTGTAAAATGCATGTAATGCTTCAGCGCTGCAAACAGATGTGTGATATCAATGTTACTGTTCTGCATCTCATCATAGTATCGTTTGAGATTATCCATGCTACAACTGTTCATAGTTTGTTTTTGTGTAATGCTCTGACTCTGTTGAACATAAGTCCTAATGATCTTTTAGGCTTACATTTTTTTGTGTAAAAATGGTTTTATTTTATTGCTTTTGATACTGTGTTCCATTGATGAACGGAAAAAGAAAGCGAATTACGCATTTCATTAGGGTCGTCATGTTTACAGGGTACTGAATTGTGGAATTTTCTCTAGTGCACATAAAAAATGCACATTTAAGTTACACATCTGAACAAGAGCCGTTAGATTATGTTAGGTTCTAACTGCTCTTATTCAAATGTGTAACTTAAATGTGCACTTTGATGTGCACTAGAGAAAGCCTCATTGAATTGTGTGTTGGAGGCTTTTTTCGCTCGGTTAGGGCCTGATTTAGATATGAGACTTTATAACCTTTGTGAACCTCTGAGTGGTTTAGTTAGTTTTTTTTTTACGGCGATTTAGTTACATTTTGTTTTAAAACCACGATATTCAACACTAATCACACTAAGGGGGAGGTTTGAACTGAAGATGCATTGAGTTGATGAAGGTCTTAACCACCGTGACAATTCACCACTTGCACCAAAACAATAAAATGTATATGTGAGAACACTTCATCGAAATTGAAACACACATTCAAAATAGCTCTCATTTTAAAATAAAATGTACATGAATATATCATGTATTTGTAAAGGAGTAGGTTTTTTTTTTTGGGGCTAAACCCCTTTACCAAAACAATAAAATGTACATGTAGGCACACTTCGTCGAAATTGAATTCATCTATCAGTGATTGTGTTGTGCTAAAAAATTGTCTAAATGTTGTGCTAAAAAATTGATAGTTTTTATTTTATCTTTTTTCATAACTATATTATGAAATACATGTTATATTCATGATTTCTTGTATTTTTCTGTTACTTCATGCAATTGATCAATGCTTCTTTCTATATACATTGTGCTTTCTTTACTTGCTAGATTAGTTTTTATTATTAAGAAAAATATGTATATTTTAACCTTTTGATTTAAAGTTGAGATATTTGAGAAAACTAAAATAAGTGCATTTTTCTCGGTGCCTCACCCTTTTCTCTTTTGGTTAAATAAAGTTAGTTCAAAATATAAAGATAACACGACTAGCAATTGATATCCATTTCGCTCATTCATTACGCCTCCTTACCTTATCATTACTTCAACAATATTGGCCCTCTCAAGGAATCGAGTATCAATTGGATGTTGGTTGTCCAACTCTTAATCCGAGGAAAGCTTGCTCCTAGAGATATGGGAACCCAACCCTAGACATCCATGTTTGACCTTAGAAAGTCGACTTTATCAAATTAGCATCACTAAAGTAATAATCTATTTAGTTGGCTATCAAGTAAGGCAGAGGAGATTATGCAAACAGGATAAAACCCTGTTGGATGTGGTGCTTGCGAAATGAACGGTGGCATGCTCGAATGGGCTCCAAAGGCAATGTAGGGATATAACAAACTCAAGAAAACCCATGGGGTTTGCAAAGGGTCTTGCAGGCTTGGGGGATAGGCCTTACAAGGCCCCTTGGAAGAGCATTTGGAAGAGCTTTCTGTTGATGCATGTGGAAATTCATTGTATTCATATTTACGATCGTGCTCACACTTGCCTCCAGAATTGTTGTGGTAGTAACCATCTCCACGTGGATAGAGTCCAAAATTTCCCCTACGAGCAAAATTCCTATGATCGTTTATTGGGTGTGATTGAGGCACAAAACCACCAACTCGTATGACATCCCAACTGATACCCCAAAACGAAGGGTCTCTTAGAGAATAATCTAGCATGGCTGCTACTAGCTACCCTATCTATTTGGAAGTATAGGGTAAACATATGGAATGGTGTAATGGTGGTAATGATGGCAGGTAGCAGGTGTTTGAGCAATTTTAGAAAATATGAAAATAATAATATAAATTTCACTCATAATTAAAGCAAGATTACAAGATCAAATGTAAATGACAATAAACAAAGAAAGAAATACCAATAAACTTGGTGATTGAAGCTTGCATGAATGTAATGTCTTAAAGACAAAAATTTTCCCGTACCTGCTTGTATTTAAAGCTTTGAATTGAACTTTTTAGTTCAACATCTTGATAATGTTTAGAGGTTTTTTTTTTTCTCTAATCAAACTTTTGTATGAGAAGAAATTTGAAGGTTTAAACCGAACTAAAGCTCATCATTTTGATAAATTTTATGGTTATTGTGGACTTTTGTTATTTGTAATTTGCATTGAATAATGACTTATTGCGGGACAATAAGCATTCAATTAAACTTGTAAGGCCAAGTTTGTCACATCACTAATATTATCGATATTGTTCTCAATTAAATTTAGAATACACTGGGTTGAACAGAAAAACTCTAACTACCACGGCAATCCACCACTTACACTAGGTGTAGAGTATTCTCTATGTAAAATGTAATGCTATAGTGCAAACAATAAGTAAGATCGATGCTATTTTTGTACATCTGATAAGATTTTCCAAATATATATCCTAGACACAATGAATTACGAAAAGTCAAGTGTTTGTTGTGGTGAAGCAAGAGGTATTATGAATGAGAAAACACAAGTGATGATCCATATATAGCATATTAGCAAGGACTTGTATCGCTTAGTCGGTAAAAAATATTCACCTTTTTACCCGAAAATGAAAGGAAAGATCCATCCGACACCAGAGAGGGTGCACAGAGGAGAGGTTAATGGTTGAAGGTTTGGCCAATAAAGAAATGAAAAGGCGGGCAAGGAAGGATAATACTTAGGTACTCACTAGTGAGTACCTCATATACTCACTTTAATAATTTGGCCCAATAATATTTTAACACATATTTCATTGTTTTAAAAAAATAAAATATATGCTATTTAATTTTTCTTGGGCTTTTAAACATAAAGAACACATGTCATCTTTTGATTGGACCAAATCAAAAAGTGAGTATATAGGGTACTCACTAGTGAGTACCCAAGTATTGTCCGGCAAGGAAGGCTCAACTAGCTAGATGGGCCAATAAAGAATGAGAATGTACCACACTCTTTGCAACAATCATGGTAAATCAACAAATCTGAACAAAATAAATAATAAATAATAAAACAAGAAGCACAATTATACGAAATGAAATTTTCTAGGCATTTTTCACTACCACGTCATAGATGGCTTTTCCATGGATAATACTTGGGTACTCACTAGTGAGTACCCTTCCCTATATACTCACTTTAATAATTGGCCCAATGATATTTTAACACATATTTTATTGTTTTAAAAAATAAAACATATGCTATTTAATTTTTCTTGGGCTTTTAAAAATAAGAACACATGTCATCTTTTGATTGGGCCAAATTAGAAAGTGAGTATGGGTACTCACTAGTGAGTACCCTTCCCTATATACTCACTTTAATAATTTGGCCCAATGATATTTTAACACATATTTTATTGTTTTAAAAAATAAAACATATGCTATTTAATTTTTCTTGGGCTTTTAAAAATAAGGAACACATGTCATCTTTTGATTGGGCCAAATTAGAAAGTGAGTATATAGGGTACTCACTAGTGAGTACCCAAGTATTATCCCTTTTCCATTTCAATTTAAATGACACTCGTCAAATATGTTTTGTTTATACATTTAATATTATGAGACCAAAATTGTTGGCAATTCGAGATATAATGCTTCACAAGCGTTTCAGATTTTTTTAATTTGGTCTCTCGTGTGAGAGATGCTCTAGTTAAACAGTCTTATTGAAGTTTGTATTTTTTAATAAATAGGTGATTATCGATCATTAATGTTTGATCACACGATTAAGAACCGAAAGTTCTAGTCAAAGGTTTGTTGTGTAGGGTAATGTGCGAGTAGGAGAAGGTCGGTAAATAGAACTAAATCAAGTGTCATAATTCTACTTGGGTAAAAAACTTTAGTTAAAAACTCGCAATCTTTTTAGCCCAAATGGGTTAATAATTGCGTGAATAATGATCGATGGTCCGATTGTGTTTGAAAATGATGTACATTTAACTTTTATCTTTAATACCAAAAACATCTCCAGTCATGCTCTATGACGTGCTATCTATGACGAGTGCCATTTTTGGAGCTCCCTAAAAAAGTTGTACTTCAACCATACTCTCTACTTCAGAGAGTCAGGAGTGGATAGGGAGCATAATTAGAATTGATTTTTTTTTAAATCCTCTTTAAATTCTAGTTAGGAACTCATCTAGGGAGCTTATTAGAGATGCTCGTAAGCAAAACATATTGCAAGTACAAGAAAAAGTAATGGTTTACCCTTACACTCGAGCTCTTGTGTTCAAATCCTCCAATCCCCAATAACGTTTAAAAAATAAAAATCATGTCATAACTAAGCACTTAACACCATCTGGGCAAGTTTCTCATACAAATTTTCCTAAAAGCAGTTTCTTGAGACCCAAGCAACAAAACACAATTCGAAGCAATAACAAAGTTGCACATCCACCTGATTGACAAAAATAAAGAAGTGGATGTTTGTTGTTAACCAGGGCCTACTTTAGGAATGTCATAATGCTCACTCAGATTAGCCAGATGCTGATTGAATTGCTGAACCCGATCGCGGTGAGATTTTCGAACAATCTTGGAAAGCCTTGGTGTTGAATCCTCTCTGTCTGCTCGAGGTACCATCTCTCCGCCGGCGTCAGATGATCATAAGAGCAACTCCAACCCAAGCAATTGCTGGGGGAGGAGTGGCCCAAATTGCCAGAGGGAGCCAGAGGGATGGGGTGGAGAGGTGGGTTGCTCGGGGGAAGGGGGGAGCCCGAGCAAGAGGCCTGTCAATTTTCGACCCACCGAGCCACCGAGGTGGCTGACGTCAGGCCGACGTCAGGCTAGCGTCAACCAAGCATTTTAAATTTTTTTGCATGAGGCGCGTCGCCGACAGGAATTCAGCGGGTGGGGCCCGCGTGTCGGCCACTCAAAAATTACCATTGGGGAAGCCACGTGGCTTCCCCTAGACCGTTCGATCTCAACAACTCTTTAATTTGGGCCGTTGGATGTGCAACGGTAATTAAAAAAAAAGAGGATTTAATATCAACTGTTGGATCTCAGATCAACGGTTGATCTTAGTTCCTTTATAAATTTTAAAAAAAATGTTTTAAAATTCAGAAAAGTTACCGTTGTGACATGTGTCACAATCTGGAGCGTTGAAATTCAATTTTTTTAAAATCCAACGGCAGAGATTAATTAGGTGAATAAAAAATTGTAAAAAATCTGTAAAAATCGGGAAACAAATTTGTAATTTTTTTTTTTACTTTTCTATAAATACCTTGGCAATATCATCTGCCTTACACCATAATTCCATATTTTCTCAATATCTTTCAAGTTTTCTCCTATCTTTCTCTCAAAGTTTCAATCCATTTTTTTTCAAACAAAATGACTACTGGTGGAAATCTGTCCTCAATGAGTGTAATCGGGTGTGACACGTGGCATAACGTGATTCGTTAAAAATCTTATCAGAAATCCATCACCAATAATTGTCTTTTCAGATTATGACACGTGGCACAACGAGAACTGACACACCCCGACCCGTATAGCCACGTGGACCCCGGATCTCAAGGCGTGCTGACCGACCACTCCGTAGGAGTGACGAAGTCATAGGAAGATTAAATAAGAAATTAGAAATGATAGATAAAAATTAAATCAGAGTTTAACGAAAATACGGAAGTGTAATGTGGGTAGAACCCATTATTACATAGTGTCAGAGCTAGGTGCAGTAAAGGAAATTATTCCCATCCGTAGGATGGATATAGCACACAACAAAAAGGAAATTAACATACACTGCAGAAAGAAAATCAGGCTACCAGCAGCTGCCACCACCGAATCGTCGTCAACTAAAATCTAAGTCCTGGAGGGGCGAAAAACAAGGGTGAGTGGGCCAATATCGATTTTCTAGTAAAACGTTTCCAAAACTTTAGTTATAACCCCTCACTGTAAAACCCGTAGATTTACCAAAATATTTACTAATGAAATAAGTCTCTAACATAAGTAAACGGGCCAACGCCCACAAGGATACGGGTATAAATCATTTATCACAGTGAAAATCAACATTACTTATCACATGGAAATATGCAACAAGTCATATAGAAAGTAGCTACATGACAGGCTGGGTGTTTGATATAACTACGCTCTAGCACTACATACACGTGAAGGCTGGCACAAAGTGTGCGTCACAACAAGTCTAGACGCCAAAGGCAATCTAGAACAGGCTGGCACCTAATCATGGATCCATGTCGAGCGTAATGGTGCGGGTGTGAACGATCACGTGAAGCTGGTCCTGGCCCGGACAGTGCTAACACCGTGCATAATGTGAACTAAGTAATACAATTAAAATCATGTGTATGCATGCCAAGTTTCATCATAAAACCCAAATCATAAATCAATAATCAATAAATAAGGGTTTATCACAAAGTAATCTAATTTCATAAAATAGGCATGCCACACACATATATATATTTCAAAAACACCATAAATCATATTATAATAATATAAAAATGGTAAGTACTAGGCCCACTCACTGATACGTAGTCGGATCGTAGCCCCCGTAGTGTGCTTGAGCTCGTTGCTCCTCAGGATAGGTCTCACCTATATGAGAATTTACTAAACTAATCATTTAACAAGTCTAATTCAATTAAAGTAATGAAAAAGACTTGAAATCGCCTTTGTTTGCTCGAAACGGGACTTGAATTGGTCGGAAAATGTGTTCACGCGCCGCCGTGCGCCGCCGCGGGGCTCCACGCGCCGCCACGCGCCGCCACAAGGCGGCACGCGCCGTCACGCGCGCCCACGCGCCGTCACGCGCCCACACGCGCTCGGACGCGCCCCCACGCGCTCACACGCGCACGCACGCGCTCACACGCGCACGCACGCGCGCTCACGCGCGGACACGCGCCTCACGCGCCCAACAGTCACGCGCCGTTAAAGTTAACGGCGTGCCGTTAACTTTAACGGTATATTCGTTTTGGCTGACGGAATATTCCCTAACGGCGTTACGGAATATTCCGTCGCCGTTAGAGAATATGCCTGACGCCGTTAGGTTTTTGACGGTATATACCTTCGGTATATTCCCGGTTTGAACCGGGTTGGACCGGGTTGGACCGGTGGTTGGCTGACGTCACGAACCGGTTCAGACCGGGGTTGATGACGTCAGGTCGTACGAACTCCGGTCGCCGATATCAGCCGTCGGCCGCCGTCCACCTCGCCGGTTTCTGGGTTTCGTCGCCGGAAAAATTCTGGAAAAATACACAGGGCTTAAATCTGAGCCAAAATTCAAGATTTCAAAGCCATAAAGCAGCTGGAGTTGAGAGGAAGAGGTTTTTACCCAAAATTAGGCCTGAATCGACCTGAGGTGGCCGGAGTTGAGCTCGAGCTCCTCGGCCAAAAATGGCGATCGACGATTCCGAGTTCGAACTGGGCATGCAAAGCCTGGATTCGAATCCCAGGACTTCTAGGAGTCGATCCGTGGTGGCCTTAGGTTGAATCGAGGTCGAAATGGTGGTGGTCGGCCGATCGAAGCTCGCCGGGAAAAATGGCAGAGCTCGGTTCTTCGCCGTTCGTGGGTTTTCTGGGTTCGAGAGTAACCCAGAGATGGTGAGGATGATGATCTCGAGTTTCTGGAGTTCGAAGATGGCCAGAGGTTCGGTGACAGAACCTGTGGGTGTGCAGAGCAAAACTCGGGTCGACTTCTGTAGCTTCTGGGTTTCTTTGACAAGTTGGGTTGCTCGGGGTTAAGGACGAGAAGGGTGAGGTTCTGCAATTGAGTGTCCAGATCGAGGGTGGTGCTGAGTTGGGTGGCCTTAGTAATTTTGGGTACTAGGGGTGTGCAGGAAATCTGCATGCACAGATGGTGTGTGTGAACAAAGCTCGGGAGGAAGAAGGCAGGTGAGTGATGCAGTGAGGGTGGTTGAAGCGTGCAGTAATGCACACTAAGTGTACAGATTTAAAGCCAAAACCAGTCGAATCTGGTTCAACAAAAACAGTGAGTGTTCACTGCAAAATTCGACATGCATTGGTTGTCTCAGGAGGTGGGTGCAGGTCTCGTGGCTTGCAGAAACCATGGGCTAAGCCCACTGATTCAAAATACAGCTTAAGAAAAATTACCATTTTACCCCTATTCGTAATTTGTCCAAAACAAGTCCGATTCGAGTGTCGTTCGCGTCAACGGATTCGTAATTTAATGTAGATACTAAAAGTACACTAAGATTTCTGAAAATACCTCGATTGAAGGGACGTAATCCCGAATGATACATTATGCCACTAAGGGCATTTTGGTCATTTTACACCGTCGGGGAATAAAATACAATAATCGTAGGGACGGGATGTAACAAGAACGATTAAAAATTTTATCTGATATAACAAATAAAATTATTTTGAATTATTTTATAAATAAATAAATAAATACAAATATTTTATTGTTATTGGTTTTTCGGATAATGACACGTGGCGCAACGAGAACAATTAAAAATCTTATCCAAAATTACAAATAAAATTATTATGTATTATTTTATAAATATAAAAAATACTAATATTTTATTGCCAATTGCCAGGGCAACTCCAGTGTAGGGGTGAAGATATAAAAAGCAATTGCCAGGAGAATGCATTGTTCATTAGAGCAATTACTATTCACTGAGTGGATTGAATAGTGATTGCCTGGGAGGAGGGCTCCTACACTGGAGTTGCTCTAAGCAGAAGCAGCAACCTTCCTCGTGCCAATGCCGCCATCATTCTCAGCATCATCTGTCACTGCCTCACAACCTATCACCATCCAAAACACAAAAATTGAGTTGTCCATTAGCAAAACAAAAATCACAACCTCTCAAACCATAAAAAATCAGAACTTTACCACAAAATTTTAAAAGGGTCCATCCAAATTGATGTTTAGCACAACCCTAATCCCAATCCATCCTAAATTTTGGTCATGTAGTTTGAATTTCATCCTACATTCGTCTATGTAGTTTCAATCAAGTATCCTCAGTTTATTACAAGGACGTAGTTTGATCTCGATCCCAATCTCGTTTAGGGGTTGTTTGGTATTCAATTCGAAACAAAATTATAGTTTTCAAAAATCATGAACGTAACTAAATTACTTAAACTCATCGGTTTTAAAAACATAAAAACATAAAGCATTGAATCTAAGACGGTTACAAAACAAACCCTTCATTTTCAAGGTCCAAATTGAACTCAAGATCACACAAGAACGATTAAAAATTTTCGCTATGCACCCAAGTTCAATTGAATCCATTCTCTGTAAATTAGAGCAGTTTAAAATATCGACTTGCCATATTTCTGCTTTGCGGATTACAAAATATATTTTATACAGTAGAATTAGAAAACGAAATATAGAATTAAAAAAAGGAGGGAAGGACATGAACCAACCTGTGGAGGCCTGAGACAATTGGTGATAACATGCGCTGTGTTTCTTCTTCTTCTTCTTCGAAATCGCACCGCCTTTCACGTCCAAGGCTTTGCCCTTCAGCTTCAGCTTCCCTACAACTAAGTTACCGAAACCAGACATCTTGATTATGTTGCCTATCAAGAGAGATTAGGGGTTACGAAATTGCGAATCGATGGCAAATATATATGCAGAGAGTGGGCCGTACGTTCTAAACTCCAAAAAAATTTTAGTGTTACGCATCATCATGTACTTCAAGATAATAAACAACTAAAATTAATTTATGTTTAATCTCCGGTTAATATTAATTAAAAAAATAACAAAAAATAGTTGTATTGAAGAATATGAAGTACTAGGAGAATACCCTATAGACTCTTTCAAACTATCGCGCGTCGTCTTCCCCCCAAACCGACCTCTGCACGAAATGGGTTTTGGGCCCACATTAATGGGTTTTAGCATTTTGGGCCTATTGGGCCCCCCGCTTGTTATCTTTCTCCATTACAGGCGCTGCTCGTTGTATCAGCAACAGAGACAGAAACTCTATTCGGTGTTTTCTGTGAGAACCTTGCTTCTGCGGTTGAATTCTAGGCGGTTTCAGGTGAAAAACCGCCGCTAATCGCTAGAGAGGGAGAGAGAGAAACTCAAGGTTAGTATTTTGTTTGCCCACTTATTCTTTATTCATTTAGAGGTGGATAATCTGGCTTGTTAACTTGTTGAAAAATTTGGTTTTGCCACCCCAATTGTTAGTTTTTAGCTTTTCATCAATAATTATGTAGTTGATATATGATAACTTTTGGTCATGGCATTTTTTTTGTTCCGATTAAAAGCGATACTTCTAATGTAAGCTACGATAAGGCCCAAGGGAAGTTGGGAGGGTTTGAATCTGGGCCCAGTGGGATTAATACGAAGACACTAACCACCGGGGCAATCGACCACATGCTTGGTGGTGACATTGACATGTAGAATTTGTGCATGAATGTAGAATGCTCATGATTTCATCTGTTTTCTTTTCCACTAATTAACGTGCCTGCATTTGGTGCTGTATGAAATAAAAATAAAAACAATGGCAATGTTCACATTTGTGCAGTGAGGGATGTCAGTAGAGTAGTTTTACATTTAACCAGGAGTCTTCAATAGAAAAAGCTCCGCTGTCCGCACATTTTCGTGTCTCAAATTTCCAACTTTCGAACGCTGTAAGGCAATGTCTCCCTTTTCGCGTTTTTGTTTTCAGGGTGAAATTTTCTTTGCCTTTCTTCCAATATAAATGGTTGTCATGCTTAGCGCCCGTCTCCAGACCATTGTCTCTGCTCTTCCTCAAGGTTGCTGTTATCTCTAAACCCTTGCAACCATGTTATCTTTCTCATTTTCTTATCTTTTGTTTGTCATTTTACGAGCTTGATTCTGCTTACGCTTTTCAGGTAGAGATTGTAAATACACCGGTCAAGCAGTGGTAAGCTCTCTCCACCTCTCAGTATAATTATTTTGATGAAGGATAATCTTTTACATATTGATTTCTGCGTACCAAAATCAACGACACTACATCTGTCGTGGTTGAATTATTGCATCGCAAAGCTTTATTTGTGTGATTTACGAGTTTAACTTTGTTACCCTACAACCCTTCCATTGTTTTATCGTGGATTTATTTGCTTGCTCAATAATCTTGATTTTGTTGATCTTTTGAGTAATTGGCTACTTGAAATTTTCAATCTTTTGAGCGATTGGCTATTTTGTGTTGCATTTTTAAATGTGATCTTGATTTTGGGCAGAGAGCGCTTCCTATACGAATAATATCAGTAGGGAAGAAGAGATCACAAGGTGTACAACTCGTAGTGGACGATTACATTGAAAAACTTAAGCTCTACTGCAGCGTTGATGATGTTCACATACGGAACAATCCTAAAAGTGCACGGTACAACCCATCTTATTTGATCTATATCATCACAATCTGTGTAGTTAAGCTGAATGATACATATCCTTATCTTGGAGGAAATATCCATATTGTTGTTTTATTAAATCCTATCTTGTTGTAGAGCTTAAATTAATCACCTTTGGTGTAGTGATTCGAAGGCTCAGGTTGATCATGAAGACAGTGCTGTCATGGATCTTATCAGGTCCGACGATTGGGTACAGTTTGAGCATCTCTTGGTTAAACAATCTTATGGATTCAATTGTAATTGTCATGAAGACAGTGGTGTCATGGATCTTATCAGGTCGTGCTGTTAGATGAGCGTGGGAAAAACATAGAGTCTGAGCAGATGGCAGAGTTGGTGGGGGATGCAGGGAATACGGTACGAATGATTTCTCATTTAGTGATTTTCAAGAATGATTTATCGAATTTTTCTATCCTTACTTCCTTAGTGTATGTATGTATGTATGTTGCTGAAAAGATGAGGTAAGTTGACCACAGTAACTTAGGAACTTCTTACTGTAGGTAACATTATGTTGTTTTTCCTTTCTGTAGGGAGCTTCAAGACTATCGTTCTGCGTTGGTGGACCTTATGGCCATGGAAAACGATTGCGAGAGCGTGCAGATGTTTCCATCAAGTTGTCTTCTTTGGTTTTAAACCATCAAATTGCATTAGTTGTGCTTGTAGAACAACTCTATAGGTAAGAATACTTTGATCTGCTGGCTTCTATGGTTTTAAACCATCAAATGAGTAAATAACGCATGCTTATCCGTTGTCTTCAGGTCATGGACTATTCTGAAAGGACAGAACTATCATCGGTAGCCTTTCTTTTCCGATCTGAACAATGCCAACAGGTATTCCTTTTTGTCTTTATTACTTGCATTTTACTTGTGCTATTGATGATTGGATAGGGCGAGTTGAAAATGACTTGTTGCAATACATTTGAGAGAAGTTTTAAATCATTTTTGAAAGTCCTTTGTTTAGCGTCTTTGTGCATTTGTAGTGTTTTGGTAATAGATTTGTAGTACTTGAGTAGTTATTGGTAGTGTTCTTGTAGGGGTTCTTAACAATCAACTCTAAAGTTCTTCGGTACTTTGAAAGTCCCTCATCCAAACCTTGTGTGTGGTTATAGTAAGTGTGAGGGGAGTGATTTCCACACTCCTCCTCACCTTCTTCACCTCTCTCCTTAATTATGTCACTCGATTCTCCATTGATTTATTCGATTCAATGGTTAGAAATAAAAAAAAAAGAGTGCAGAAATCACTCCGCTAACTCTGCTAAAACTGAAGAGTGAGACCATTTGTTTTGGGATCAAAGATGCCAAAACTAATATGATGATGATAAGAATTTAACGTTGAATGCTATGAATCAAAGAACAGAGTTCCAAGAAATCTTGGAAGATTTTACAGATGAATCTTATCAGCAAATTAGGATATAAAAATTTTACAACGCAAAACCGGCACATACAAAAACAGAACACAAAACTTCACCCAAAATGGGCACATAACTATATGCCCGTGCCTGGATATAGGTTTTTCTCAAAGAACCATCCTCTGTATTTACCCACAACCAAACTTTGCCTATGCTGTATGTTCACTGGTCTTATCTACGGTCTGCATTTGTTTCCTACTTAATCTTGTAGCAATCAAACATATAAGAAAGACAGTAGGCAAAAGGGACAGTTTGATCGGAGTTTCAGCACGCTGGATGAAGTAAACATATTGAACTGTCGAGCAAACACACTGAGTGATACTACCAACTAACCCATAAATATTAGGGAGAGAACCCAAAAGCATGTAGTAAATCCATGACAGTATTCCCCGCTGCTTCCTACGCACAACAGTTTCTTCTCCCTTTGTGAATGAGCTCCCATATGCAAATGATTACAGCTGTAATAGCCAAGAGCATACCAAACAGTGCGTAGCCGGCTTTCCTGGCTTGCTTGGCGAGGAAACCTGATCACAAGCAGCTGATACAATCTCTACGTCTATGCAGAGGCTGACGACTAAAAAGATCCACCCTGCTGAATTGGTCTGCAAAACAATTTAGTAATAAGTTCTATTAACAATTAAGATACGTAGAGAATTATGCAAAACACAGGCTAATGACCTGTGAATTCGGATTACCTTTGTCCTGGCGGAGTGGCCAACGTTGTGTGATTCTCTTCCCTTGTGCCTCAAGTATTGTAGTAAACAAGCTGGGAGATCCCAAGCAATCGAGGGTAGCTCCCAAAAATTGCTATTTAATATGCGATGCCATTCCTCAGAACCAGTGTGCCGCAAGACACCCCCTAGTGCCTTTGCAATCAAAGGCAAACCATGGCACTTACGCACTGCAGTTTCCTTCTCTAGTTCTTCAATGTTTCGATGTGGTCATTGTTTCCCAAAGCATGTTTTAAAATCAATGACCAAGTATCTTCACCGGACAACCGTTGTAAATAGCAAGTAGGAAGATCGCGGATGATTGATGCGACTGTTGTGTTTCGTGTTGTTATCACGAGGTTTCTTCCCCGTGCCCCGTAGATACAGGAAGCTTGCAGGGGATTCCAGTCCTGATAATTCTCATTGCAAAGGTCATCCAATACAAATAATTTTTTTTTTCCTCTCACTAGCTCTCGTAGTTGGACTTGAAGGAAATTTAGATAGTCGATATAAGAAAGATCTGAAGTGATTGACTCAATAAGGGTTTTAGTGACCCTCATAGCATCGAAATATTCAGAAACATAAACCCAAACTCGAAGATCAAAGTACTGTTTCACTTCATCGTCATTGTGAAGGGGTTGAGCAAGGGTTGTCTTACCAATCCCGACTATTCCTTCGATGGCGATGACAGATACATTATTACTGCTTCCATGGTTGTCGAATAACAATAGTCTCATTGACTCTTCTTTATCTTGTTCTCTTCCATATATACAAGATTCATCAACCAAGGAAGTTGTTGGTGCTTGCGAAAACCTTTTCCGACACCAAGCACATCTTTTTTTTTTTTTTTTTTCGGCAAGGCATTCTAGTCTCTCAGATAACACCTCTATCTTATTATTCATGAGTTGACAGATATGAAGAAAAGGGTCAGAGAGGACGTTCACCTGGGCTGTACTCGCGGCCTGATCTTCTGCTTCCATCTTAATCCGGGAAGCTTGCGTATTGATCTCATCCAGTAGGGCCTCTCCATCAACGACTGCTTTTCTGAACTCATTAAGCCAGTTTGCTACAGAAGCATCCCGAAATTCTTTCTCATGTGCCTTATGGAGCACTGCATCGAGGGTCAGCAGCATCAACTTGAGTTTCTTCACAAGTGACTTATTAAGTTTGTCTGGCCCGAACAAGTCCCCGAATTCGTGCGAATCAATCCTTTTGCAAAGCAGCTGGACCGAAGCAGAGAGAGAAGCCTCTTCACCGAGTCTATGAGTCTTCAAAGGTGGTAGGAATTTTACTTCGAAGGTGTTAGACATTGCCAAAAAGAGGGAATAATTTGATTACTGACATGCATTCGGTGTCGACACATATTTGACATGGTCCTGGTTCACTAAGTTTAAGTCGTCAGGTCCTCGACACATATTTTTAAAAGCAGCTTATGAAAAAAGCTGGAGCCAGAATTGTGTTTGGTACAGAGAAAGGAAGCTGTTTTTTTCTCAAAGTTGGTCATTGTCCAGCAGAAAGCGGAAGCAACTCGGACCATGCTTCCCTTCAAAGCAGCTTATTTTCAAAACATGCCAAAGCATACCCCCGCATATTTTACAAAATCACAACCCTTTTGCCCCTACTTTACTCTCTTCGGTTCCCAGCTCGTACTCCATGTTTGTGCTCGTTCATCCCTGTTCGAGAAAGATCGATTCTGGTGATGGCTAGATACACCGGAACCGAGGAGATTAAGGGGAGATAGCGGGTGAGGGGAGGTTGGTACGTGAAGGGAGATGGTGGTGGCGACTGTGACAGTGTCGGTTTGGGTGTTGTGTGAGGGTTGGGGAGGACTTGCTTGTACTCAAATTTGTCATGTTTTCACTTATTCGTGTCTAAAGCTAGATTATGGTATTATGTAGAGATTATTGTGAAATTAGTCTAAACTTGCACCAAGATATTTTAACTGCATCAAGCTGGTTAGTTTGATAGTCAAGGAAATATGCTTTTCGTTTTGGTTAAGCAGCGATGACAGCCATTTGGGAATGGCTTTATATGTGATATTGATTTTAGTATCATTTTCTCATTTACAAGTTGAATTGTTTAGGCAATATTTCTCATGGCAAATGGTGTTTTTGGCAGTGGATTACAAGCAAGTGGATTTTGGTTTCCCACCATGATTTGTCTCTATATATTCGAACAAAGGCAGAGAGGAACAAGACACTCAAACAACCAAAATCAGAACATACGTGTTCTAAGAAAAGCCTTTTTGGCTTGAATTCAGCAAACCTTTCTATCCCAAACGCTCCCAAGCTTTAGACTAGAAACCTTTGGTCTCAAAGCTTTCCAACTTAGAATTAGATTTGCCACTTCTCCTTGTGGTATTAATTTAAGCCTTAGGAAGAAATACCTTTAGGCTACTCACTTTTTTCTCAAAGAAACAAACTTGTAGAGAAGCCAATCCGATGGCCTTGTCTTCAATCCAATGACCTTATATGCAATCCGACCACACTTTGGTTGGTGTTTACAACTTTATTTACTTCATGTATTTACTTACTTGTAAACTTTCAATTTAGTTTATACATATTTATTTTGGTGCAAGATGTGTTTTCTTTGTTTACTACTTAATGTCGTTGCTATTGAAGCATTCCAATTGAATATAACCAGTTTATATTCAATCCATATTTCAACCATATTAGCCTTGTTATATATATATATATATATATATGTTTCCAAGTAACTGTTTTAGGTCTTTGAGCGCGCATGGAGCATTTGATTATGTCTCGACGAAAATTCGATTGTTGGGAATAACGTATCAAACCAACTTCGTTTGTTGCTTTATCATGACATAAAAGTTAGGAATCCACTTATGTAATAGAGTTGATTCCCTAAGGTATTGAGCAACGGTGTAGCATCAGATCCCAAAGATAGTAAGTCTTTTCCTTCTTATGAAGGAAGTGGGGCCTGTAGCTCAGAGGATTAGAGCACATGGCTACAAATCACGGTGTCGGGGGTTCGAATCCCTCCTCGCTCACAACCGGCCAAAAAGGGAAGGACCTTTCCCTTTTTTTTCATTCCCGAGGAAGTGCATATTTTACCTGAGTCTTCTTCCATAATGGTACGAAACAATAGTATCATTGGGATAGATACACGAATCACTTTATATATATATCCAAGGAAAACGATAACAATCAATAATCAAAGCTAGAATACTGAAAAACATCAACTCACATTTATAAATCTTCGAAGAAAAGGAGTTACAAACACGAGCTTCAAAAGTTCACTCTTGCAGAAAAGATATCACTCTCACACTTACAGGAAATAAATCACTCTCACACTTGCAGGAAAATAAATCACTCAAAGTTTAGAAAAAATCTAACTCTCCTAGAAAGCATAAATTTTTGGATGAATTTTCGGATGAAATTTTTGGATGAAAATTCTTCGATGCTTGCTTCTAAGGAGGAGGTCTCCTTAATAGGCAAGGCAAATAATGAACCTAAGTTTGAGCCTCTCACACTTAAAGGCACAATCTTTTGGTTAGAAGCTTTTGGTTAGAAGTTAAATAGCGCAATCTCAATCACACACACCGTCTACTAGTAGTACCTGGTAATGGCACGCTCACAATATTCCAATTCGTGTTCATATAAATTTACAAGCCCATAACTAAGCGCCATGTAAATTTATTTGTCAAACAAGATTGGATCGGAAAGGTTACCGTGGGTGGTGGAGGGATCTAGAGCAGTTTCTTTTTGTTCTCTCTTTAATTTTCAATTTTTTTATTAGATTAATAAAAGATTAAAAAAGAGACTTGACATATAAGTTAACATAAATTAACATAACTCATCCGGCAAATTAACATAGGGTACCCACTTGCATTCCCTCTTAGGGATAAACTCATTCCTCCACTTGCAAATAACGTATTTTTACAGTAGAAATTTCATAATTAGAACCGTTCAATTCCTTAAGATTCATTTGAAGATCATTCCTACAAAAAATTAATTGAATCAAAGTTAGTTTAATCATCCAATTTTATCAAATAAATCAATGGTGTAAGTACCAGGTAACATATTCATGATGAACCATCCATTTATTTGATACATTTGGATGACTAAACGACCTCCAATTCGAATGATTTTTTGTAAGGATAATCTTCAAATGAAGATTAAGAAATTAAATGGTTTCGATTATGAAAATTCTACAGTGAAGATACGTTATTTGCAAGTGGGGGAATGAGAAACACAAGAATTATCCTTCACAAAATTTTGAATTCGAACGGAATCAAAAATTTTACATTTGGCTCTTTACCGCAATAGCGAAAAGCAATCATGCCTATACACTCTAGTGCATATTCAATCCCATTTTCCCTAACAACTAACTATTTAACCCACTAAAGTTTGTCAAAAAAAAAAATTTCAATCCAACTGCGCACCTATAATCTGGTATGGGGGATGTGTAATTGGATTTGGCCATTGAATTCAATTTGCCGCCATTAATAACGGACCTAACGGTACGTTTGAAGGCAAATCAGCGTCTTCCCACCAATGGCCTCCAAACCGCCACGTTACAAATCCAGCTCTCTGCACACGTGTCAGCAACCCAACTGCTCAAAACTCTCTCCGTCGAGCTCAAAATTCGGCTATGGCAGATGGCAATTCTTCACTCCTCGCTCACTCCCCACTGTCTGAAAAAGCTCAACATTCTCCCATTATTCCCATATCCAAAACCCACAATTTCAACCCAAAGACTCAATCTTTTTCGACCCATGAGCTCCTGCAGCTCCAAACCTGAATCCCCCGCCCCGGTCTCCGAGGTTCCGGGTCTGGACCCAGAGAAAATGGAGCGGGTCGCGGACCAAACGTTGCAGAGGTACTCGGCCTCCTCCTCTGCCAAGAGAAACGGCAGAGGGGTGACCGTCGTTTGGTTCAGAAACGACCTCAGAGTTCTAGACAATGAGGCTCTTTACAAAGCTTGGGTTTCGTCCCAGGAGGTTCTGGCTGTCTATTGCGTCGATCCTAGGATTTTTGGTTCTACCTATTACTTTGGTTTTCCCAAAACTGGAGGTACCGATCTTGTCTTGTCGAAATTTACATTATGTGTACACTTTTCATGAGTAACTCAGGTGATCGTCACACTGACATGTATTGTTACCAATCCACTTATGTTATTTCGTGTATGTATTTCCTAATTGTTGGTGTTTAGAGAATTTTGGCTTGTTGGGCTTTGAATTTTGTCTGGATGTTTTGGCAATATATTTTTATGTACCTTCTAATTTGTAAGATATTTCTGTGTTATATGATCTAAGTTTGACATACAATTTTTTTAATTCAGAGTATTGAACATGTTGGTGTTTGGCAGCGTTAAGAGCACGATTTCTGATCGAGTGCTTGACTGACTTGAAGAAGAATTTGATGAAGCGGGGTCTTAACTTGCTGATTCGACATGGGAAGCCCGAGGAGATTCTCCCCGATCTTGCAAAAGCTTTTGGAGCTCACACAGTTAAGTGATTTCCACACTATTTGATTAGTATAATGAGCTTGTTATGATTTCCAACTTATTAAAGCAGTAGAATGTTGGTCTGTAATCTAATCTACTTAGGTATATGCCCAAAAAGAAACTTGCAGTGAGGAGCTAAATGTCGAAAGATTGGTAAGAAAAGGTCTGCAAGGAGTGGCGTTACCATCATCTTCAGCGCAATCCACTAGGCCCGGTTCTACAAACAATCCTAAGTTACAACTTATATGGGGTACCACTATGTACCATATAGACGACATCCCATTTGATACCAGCAGCTTACCGGACGTGTATACTCAGTTTCGCAAGGTATGGAGATTGCTTTCAAGTTCAATTTACTGCAATCCATATAAGTGGGGGAGATTTTCTCTGCTAACTGTGTTTGTTGATGATACCAAATTTGCAGTCTGTTGAAGCCAAATGCACGGTTCGTGGCTGTATCAAAATTCCAGCATCTCTTGGTCCAGCCCCCAGCGTTGAAGACTGGGGGTGCATTCCTTCATTAGATCAGTTTGGACTTCAATCTCCGAATGTAGGTTATTCCAATATATATACAGTGTAGGGACACATATAATCTCATACTCTGTTTATAAAGAAATTTGAGAAGTTCCTTTACACAAACTCGGAGAATTGAAACTCATTTTTCCCTTTTTCCCCCTCCATCTGAATGCAGGTAAGTAAAGGAATGAAGTTTGTGGGAGGCGAAAGTGCAGCATTGGGCAGAGTAAACGAGTATTTCTGGAAGAAGGTAAGAAAAATTATTGTTATACATATTGATGCCCAAAAAACTTCCAAGAAGTTACCTTTTATTTTAACACATTTTATAATGTTCAACAGAACACACTGGCAAGAGTAATTTGGTTGTCTAAGTTATTCTCATGAGCGTGCATGTGCAGGATTTGGTAAAGATATATAAGCACACCAGAAATGGGATGTTAGGACCTGATTATTCAACAAAGTTTTCTCCATGGCTTGCTTCAGGAAGCATTTCTCCTCGTTTCATATATGAAGAGGTTTAAATTCTTGATTATTTTCTTCCTTTCATTACATGACTTCATGACATTACTAATTTTTGCATGGTATTCAATTGATTGCTTAAGGTAAAGAGGTACGAACAAGAACGGGAAGCAAATGATTCCACATACTGGTAATTCTCTCTCTCTCTCTCTCTCTTTCTGGCTTGTAGTATTTTATGAAGTAGAAGTTTTCTCTTGGAAGAAGAAGAGAAATCTTTGTTGTTTTAGTGATATAGGTTCCGGTTAATGCGCCAGAAACTATTTCTCAAGATGTTTTGAACTCGTATTTTGATTTTCCCTCTTATTTAATCTATGCTCAACACGTCAGGGTATTGTTCGAATTGATATGGAGGGATTACTTCCGGTTTCTATCAGCAAAATGTGGAGATTCTCTTTTCCATTTAGGTACAGATATATTTTTGCTGATTGCTTCTGTATTTTACTATGTCAAACTATCAAGAAAGGCTAGAAAAAAAAAATCTGTAATATGAACAGTTTGTTTCTCCGCTGCAGTGCTGCACATTCGAGCCACTTCTCTTTCGTTGGCAGTCATGTTTTAATTTTATTTTTTTGGCCTTTTTAAAGGTGGCCCAAGAAAGGTGGAGCATAGATGGAGCCAAGATAACACTTTATTTGAATCCTGGAGAGATGGTTGCACGGGGTACATTTCTTTACCAAGAGTTAAAAAAATAAGTTAACACAAGAAATCTTTCTCTACTAGTGTTTTGTACTTCCTCTGCTGTTGATATACGGAACTCGTTAAACCTCTAGGTACCCACTAATAGACGCCAACATGAAAGAGCTGTCGACTACTGGATTCATGTCAAATCGGGGAAGGCAGGTAATCTGAAGTAAAATGTCACTATATATGGCATAAAAATTCTTGTTTTGTTCTCGATGCTATATTTCCTGGGAATATGGGACATAGTTTTGAAGATAAATAATGCTTCATCTACTATTCTACAGATTGTATGTTCCTTTCTAGTTCGTGACATGGGTATTGACTGGCGCATGGGAGCTGAATGGTTCGAGACATGCCTTTTGGATTACGATCCTTGTTCCAATTACGGGAATTGGACCTATGGAGCAGGTTATTGCACATTTCATCTTTTTATTTACGTCCATGTATGCTTGTTTCTCTGAAAGTATAAGTACGCCTCTGTCTCAGCTTTCTCTGAAAAGTATAATTCTCTTTTAACAATCATACAATTTAGGATTATAATCCGTACACAGTATACTTTTATCGGACATTGTTGAATAAGAATCTGGATTTGTGACGATGTCATGGAGGATTCTATAAACGAGAGACAAAGAATTCTCAGTGATGTGGCTTGATAACTTTTAACCTCAACTGAAAATGTGCTATCTAATTAAGTCGAGGCTAATACTACAATATGTATATTCAATATTTTGGTGTAGTTTTTCATGCAGGTCTACTAACAAATTTTCGTCATTGGTTTGTCCTGTTAAGGTGTTGGAAATGACCCGAGAGAAGATCGTTACTTCAGTATTCCGAAACAAGTGAGTACATTAATCCGTTGTCTCCTTTTAATTTCTTAAAATAAGACCCGACTCTGAATGGCGAATGCATAGTGCAGGGTTCTTCACAAATTTTTAGATGAACTATGCTTGGAACTACAAGAGCTTAAAAACACTTATGGTACCTAAGATGTTTTTCTTTTACCTTTTTAGTCGCAGAATTATGATCCTGAAGGCGAGTACGTGGCATATTGGCTTCCACAACTGCAATCGCTTCCCAAAGATAAACGGCACTTTCCCGGAATGGCATATATCGAGCCGGTTGTACCTCTCAAGTTTGGAAATGCCAGTAGGCACCAGAGCCAGGACAAGGCCTCGGCTGCCAGAGGCCCTAGTTTTGGAGGAAGACAGCCAAAGGGGCAAAGGAGATAAATCCGAGCAGATGAAAAAAATATCACGCAACACTTTATCCTTCTCGAAGTATACATTGGAAATGAGTCTTGTGAGATGCATATACGGAGTTGCTTGCTATTGGCACTTTAAAATAGTCTTCGTGCACTCCTTTCTAGTGACAAAAATAAAATAAAGAGCGAGTGCGACTATTTTGGTTTTTTACCATAGACATTCAAAACTGTTTTCCGCATTTGATTTGCCTTTGATTGGGCCATTGTTGTGCAAGTTTTACTGTATCGTAAATGTCCTGGAAGTATCCAACTTGAATTTTACCGGATCTAATCAGAATTTTCCTATAGACCTAATCCGAAATTTAAACTCGAATTTAGCGTACATGGAAGGGATTCTCGAACTTGGCTTGCATGGTGGTAGAGTATTATACAATAAAAAGCTAAACAATACATGGGTTCAACTTCAATGGTACGTACCATTGAATGATACGTACTGTTAAATGGTTAAGATTTATTTGGGACCCACTGTAAATTAATCTGAACCATTCAATAGTCGTACCATTCAATGGTACGTACCACTCAAGATTTTTCTACAATACATAATCCAAGAGCTTTGCCCACCTGCATTAGGAGTGGACCGAATCAGACCATGCCTACTCCCAACATGTACATTTTAAATCTCGACCGTTAAAAAACATGTGCAGAAAGAATTATAAGCTCTAATGACTTTTGGGCTTTGACTTCTCGGGCACCCTATTGATTTGAGACCCAAATTATTCGAGCCTGGTCCGACCCGCCCCAATTTCTACATTCGGGTTCTTCAATCTTCAACAGAATATGAGCCAATTGGATCCGCTTCCGAAAACTCACGCCGTCCGGAGCTATCCTCGCTCAGGAGAAAACCAATCCGAGGCAAAGCCAGCCTCAGTCTCAAACCGTTAGTAACGGAGTCAAGGAAGAAGAAGAAGAAGAAGCAACAGAACAAATACTCCGTCGTCGTCTTCTTCTTCTTCTTCTTTCTCAAAAACCTTCAAGTTCTTCGCAGAACGCCTCCAATGGCAGTCAGTCCAAAATCCCTATATTTCTCTTATTATATACATATATATATATATATTTTTATATCGACAATTGTTTATTTGATTGCTTGTTTGGATTTGCAGCTTGTATTCGCGTGCGGAGAATCGTCGCCGTCCCACATTGCCCTTCTGAGGTGCTTGAATCGAACCCTCGACTCCATCAAGCACAACATTGCTCGCATTTTTGTCAACATTTTGTGCTGCCAAGCTAACTCTGATGCAAACGCCAGGTAACTTGTCATTTTCGTATCTTAATCTTACTCTGCTGTTTGGTTGCTGAGAAAATTGAGTAGAAAAGAGGAAGAAAAAACCTAAGCTTTAATGGAGATGTGATATTATTACTTGTCATTTTCTAGTTGTATATCATTTTCTAGTTGTATTCTTAATTTTCTGTTTGGATGCCGAGAAATTGAGTAGAAAAGAGGAAGAAACAACCTAAGCTTTAACGGAGATATGATATTATTACTTGTCATTTTCTAGTTATATTCTTAATTTTCTGTTTGGTTGCTGAGAAAACTGAGTTAAAAAGTGGAAAAAGAAAACTAAGTAGTTAATGCAATGGGTATTAGTTGCTAGAAACCTTATGGTGCTCTCAAATGTTGGAAATGTAGGGGTAAGGATCTACTTCCTACTACTTTTGAGGACTTCATGAAAAAGTGGGATGAGAATTACCATTTGAGTGGTCAATGTTGGTTTTCAAAGAAGAAGAATTCCGACAGTGAACAAGATCCACACGCAGTTTTCAATGCATTGGATGCAATGTTGAAGGATAGTTTGGAACGTCTTAAAACAATGAGGTCAGTTTTTGGTCTTTGTACTCTTTAGGGTCAAATTTACAATGTTGTTTTTATAGATACGGGGTAATGCTCAAGGACTCGTGCATATTTGATATTTCCTAGTTCATGACATGCTTATGTTGATTATGTGAAAAATTGCAGGGAAAGCATATCAATGGCAGAGATAGGCTTTATAAGTTGCACTTCGAAAGTTAACTACATGGATCACATGGGAATCATAAGAGTTTTATGCATGGATGGTAAGTTGGGAACAGCTTTTTGTCTTCAGAGAAAAATGATAAAGAAAGGCTTTGTTCCTGATGTTTTGACACAGAATTATCTTTTAAACGGACTGTGTAAAACTGGTGACTTGGAGAAGGCAGATTGGCTTATTAGAGAGATGTTAGAAATTGGCCCTCCTCCCAACTGCGCCACATACAACACAGTTATTAAGGGTTATTGCCTTCTTGATGATGTGGATAAAGCTCTTTATCTTTTCTCCACGATGAGTAACAGTGGTATTAGTCCGAATAGAGTCACTTGCAACATACTTGTACATGCATTGTGCAAGAAAGGTCTTATGGAGAATGCGAAGAAGCTTCTTAACAAGATATTAGATGATGATAATGACAAGACAGCATCAGATCTAATCACCTCAACTACACTTATGGATGGTTATCTTAAAAATGGAAATATGGTTCAGGCACTTCGTATTTGGGATGACATGGTCCAAATGAATACCCAAGTAGATGTTGTTGCTTATAATGTTCTCATCCATGGATTTTGTTTGAGTCAAGACCTGAACCTTGCTTACGGTTCCCTTTGTGAAATGATCAAAAGAGGATTACTTCCTAATGTTATTACTTTTAATACACTTATAAGTGGTCTTTGCAAAGAAGGAAAATTAGAGGAGGCTTGCTACGTCCATGAAAGTATGTCAAAAATGGGAGTTACTCCAAATCAAATTTCATACAAAATAATTATTCAGGGCCTGTGTATTAAAGGAGATGTTTTCAGAGCTAACAAGTTTCTTCTTCGTATGCTAGAGAAGTCAATGGTGCCTGAGCCTCAACTATGGAATTGTATTATCGATTGTTATGGAAGATATGGGGATCTTAGTACTGCACTCTCTGTCAAGGATCATATGTTCGCTTCTGGTGTTCAACCAAATGTGTATACTTACAATGCGTTGATTCACGCACAAGTAAAAGGAGGAAACATTACTCGTGCTCTTGCTCTCAAAAAGGAAATGCTTATGTCTGGTCTTTGTCCTGATGTGGTCACTTATAATTTGTTGATAGGCGCTGCTTGTAAGTTAGGGCACATTCTTTTTGCATTCCAGTTATATGATGAAATGCTGAGTATAGGATTTGATCCAGATATATTTACCTACACTGCACTAATCAGAGGGCACTGCATGAGAGGAAACATGAAGGAGGCAGAAGAGCTTCTTACGAAGATACGGGAATCTGGTTTACCTATCGATCATGTTCCATATCAGATACTTTTCAAGAAGTAGTGCAAAATTAAGGAGCCTGACATGGCATTTGGCTTTTACCAGAAGTGGCTGAGAAGGGGATGTGAGTTATCCTCCTTAAACTCGGACTGTGCATAGAGCATGTTGGAACATTGTCGTTTTGGCATGCAAGTCAAATTACTTGGATCTAAATTCCATAGAATCCATTCTGATAATGGCAGTTTTCTGCTTGTGGCAAATGGGAATCCTTTATATGCTTTTCCGGAAGGTATGAGTTTCCACAAATGTTCTATTCGAATTTGAGTGATATTTTTTTAGGTATATAATTCTGGTCAATGAAAAGCTGGACAAAGAAGTCTGTGTACTTTGACTAGACTCTTAACATTCGAAGACGTTTGTCTAGTTGGGTTTTATGTTAAAACTTGATAACTTATGTTGGGATGGATAAGAAAGTTCTTGGTCAAGTCTAGTCCTTGTCAGCTTAGGGCTTCAAACTTTTGGATTACTTTTTGCGAGTTAAATGGTCACTGACTGTTCTTTGAAAATATCTTACAGGATCAAGCAGTTAACAGGTAGCTGATGGTATTCAGTCTTCTGCTTGATGGTCCTGCTCCTAAAACTTGGGACCAGATCTGATCATTCTTTTCATGGTAGCAGGATGCTTTAATTTACTTGTGAAGATTGGATGGGCGGCATGGGCCCAACATCCTACAATTTTGATCACCATTTTAAGGAACAAATCCTGATGTGACGGAGTATATTCAGCAGGACTTTGCTAAGAATGCTTCACCTGTAGTTGTTCAGGTTGGTTTATTCAATCAGTTTCCTGTCGACTTATATTTATTTATTGTACATGATGCATGAGTTTCAGAATTAATATTCATCTTATTATAGTCATACTTCTTGTAATGCTCCATAGACGTTTTACGTTGTTTAGGGATATTTGTGCAGTTTTATTGTGCCAACATGCATCTGAATTAGTGACTCTGTGCAGTTTTTTGGGGTTTATTTTTGTGTTAAAAATTAAAGATAACATGACTGAACTCGCACATGTAATGAGAACAAGATCATTCTTTTGAATGCTTTATTCTCATGTGCAGATGTTGATATCGCTATACAGCAGAGATGGATACAGGATTGATTGCATACATGCACACTCCACGCGTCTTTCATTTTCTATTCAACATGTAGTTCCTCCAGTTTGGGAGGATACAGATTCCATAGAATCCCTTCTGATAATGGCAGTTTTCTGCTTGTGAGAGAAATTCGCAGGCTGGAAAATTAGCGCAAAGTATTAGAATGTTGCCGTAAACTTTTCGTTCTTCATAGTAGATAGAGAATGTAACACATTGATTCCATAAAAGCTGGTATTATCCATAACCATCAGATTTTGAGTGATCCTTGCATAATTCTGTAGAGGTACAATGGAATATGGCCTTAATCTAACGCAAAATTTCATTTTCCGGAAAACCGAGAGATGAAGGAATCTGGGAATCAGCAGTAGGGATGGCAAAAAGCCCCACGGGTTTGGGTATCCGCAGATACCCAACCCTAATGGGGCAGTTATAGAGCGCAATACACGGTTATGGGGCTGGTTTGAGGATTTTTTTAAAAACCTAAGTCGGATATGGAGCGGTGATGGTATTGCCATCCCCCAACCTGAACCCAACCCGATTATATACGTCTATTAAATTATTAATACAATTCTTATAAATTGTATGTGTGAGTCATCTTTATTGGTCGTGTAGTGTCTCATATTTTCTTGCTATTACAATTGTGTGGATTTATTTTTTTAAAGTTATTTACTTTGTTGTTAGCTTTTTTGGTTTACATACTTACGCTAGTTGATTATTGATTAACATGTGTTGCATAATCAAAATTTAGAGAGAAATTTTTCATGGTAGGCGGGTTGGTGGATGCGGGTTTGGAGGTACCTTCCCTGTGGAGGCGGGGATGGGGGATCCCCGTTTAAAAAGAATGGTTATGGATTCGGTTATGGGGGAAAAAGTCACCAATGGAGGCGGAGATGGAGGTGGCACCCCCCGACCCCACCCCGCTCCGTTGCCATCCCTAATCAGCAGTCGCTCCCATGATAATCAACTTTATAAGACTAGAGCTGGAGGGTTGAACTGCGTAGACAACGCATTATAGTTTATTCGTTGGTAAAACCATTAACAAAGCGTTTTGTAGCTACGAGAGGGAGATGGCAACCCCTTATGCTAAAAGCTTTCAGTCCTCCAAAAGGTAAGAAAGGAAATCTGAAATTCCTTCTTTTGGAAACGATTTCCTGGCTTCTTTGTTGTAGGATCTCAAAAGTAAGATTCTTTTCTTTTCCTTCCTCACAAGTTACTTAGACATGTTTAGTATAGGTAAGGTAAGGGTATCAATCTCGTGGTGCTCACATATCGTGCGTTTACTAACACATAATGAATAAAAGATGAGTGGGACTCACAATAAAATCAGTTCTCTTGTATCAGATCATCAAGGAGGGGCTTTGAAGGGGGCACTTATCCCTTTTCGGAAGGTGTTATTCTTATTCATGACTTCCTCATTACGAGCAAGTAAATGAAGAAAAATTCGCCTCAAATTCGAATCTCATCTCCCCAGTCAAAGGGAAAAAGGAAACTTTGATCCCCTTTGGTAGTTTTTAATCACCAAAATATGAAAATTAATTATATTAGAAACAGTTAAAAGCATAAAAACCATTTTTTCAAGGCGCAACGAGATCCCAATGTCGGATCTCTTTCAACTAAGAACACATTGAGTTAAGAAAAAATTGAATTCCATACCATCTTCTAAACCTTTTTAATTAATGCAGATTTGAAAGAACAAGATAATAGTTAAAAATCGGTTAAAATTAGGTGGAAAGGTAGTTGAGTAAATCAGCAATTAGACTTTTTGGCGGGGCAGTCTTTTTAATAAGGTCCAGCGCAGCGCGGTTGGAGAGCTGGCGGGTGAGGGTCCGTCGTGCACTCCAACGAACAGGGTCCCTGTGGTCCGATGTGGGTCCCACTCACCGTGTGCTCCGGGTCCGCGTTGGCGTTGTTGCGGTGCGTCTAATAGCATAGCGCGTGAAAAATACACAACGAAAGCCAAAAAAGGAAGGAACCCCGATTTTTGAAGACGCCCTTTCTCTCCTCCTTTTTCCCTCGACACTCTCACTCCATCGCCGATACTCTCTCTCTCTGTGCATCGATCAGAGCTCTGCGTTGCGTTGCCCTCACGTACTTCTCTTCTTTTGTCGATTTCCATCATTACCCCCAACACCCAGAAAGTTCGAATCGATTCAACCATCTCTCGATCCGCCATCGCCATTTTCAAGGTCCTCCTCTCTCTCTCTCCCACAACTTCCATAATTTTTTAGATCTGATTTTGCTTAATCGATTGTTGATTCGTTTTTCGCTTTCAATTTGTGTATTATATTATAGAAAGAGATAGAGAATCGGAAAATTGGTGTAATGGCGGAGGATAAAGCCGTCGGAGGAGAAGGTGACAAGAAGGACGCGGCGGCGGCGGAGGCAACGCCTGCGATTACGAAGAAGAAGGGCAAGGGAATTTTCTCCAGAATGTTCAGTGGGATCTTCCGACACGGGGATGATTTCGAGAAGCGGCTTAAGTACATTTCGAAAGAGGAAGCCACTGTCCTCGCTAGAATGCAGAGGCGGTCCATTACTTGGAGGCGCATGACCAGACATCTCATTCTCTTCTCCGTCTTCTTTGAGGTTATTCAAAATCTCTTTGCTTTGCTTAATTAATCAAATTATTATAGTAAACCCCATCAATTAGGGCTTTGTTAAGAATTCCGATTTTTCGTGCCAATGTCCATTAAAGGTTTAAGAATGCACCACAACAATTGTCGAGTTTCTTGGAATTTTAGAGTTTTGAAGTGTTATGGTATCAGAGAAGAATGTTGGGTTTTGCTTACTTTTGTCATTTTTCAGGTTATTGCAATTGCTTATGCTATAGTAACCACGAGAGCAACGGATTTAGATTGGAAAATGAGGATGTTTCGTATTCTGCCGATGTTTCTTTTGCCTGCTGTATCTTCTGTTACGTATTCAGCATTTGTGAGCTTTACAAAGATGCGTGAGTGTCTAAAACTTTACAGCTTGCTTATTTTTTTTATGTTCTTGTGACCGTGCTTGTGATAGCAGTTCGGGTTGCGCATTAGTTAGGACTTAGGAGGCATTTAGACTTATTGGTTCATCCTTGCATTGATGGCTTCTGACTTTGTTTATTGAGTTTTTTAAGCCTCATCATGTATTCTTAGTGCACATGCGGTGTAGCTTCTCATCATATGCCATTTAGAACAGGAAAGCTGTATTTACAGTGTTCGAAGTTCATATCTAGATTTTCTTGACATGTTACTTTTGTAATTTATGTATGTTGTGAGTCTGCTTATCAGCTTTCATGCATGTCTGTCTCTTATGAAGCCCATATCGAAGCGTCAAACGTATGGGTTTAGGAGCCTAGCACCATGTTGGTGTTGTAATGGATCATTGACAGAAGGCTAGAAACTAGACCTACGATGTTTTCATTAGTTTATTACTGTTGATCAAAATGTCTGTTGAATAATATTGATCATTGGTGTATGAACCCATCTTTTTCAAATAGGATGCCGCAACTAAGTGGAGGGTATTTGTCTAATGTTGATGCGCTGATATGCATCAGCGATTTGATATCTATATGTTTCAATGTATAGGTGAACGCAAAGACACCAAAACCCTGGAAAGGCTTCGGGCTGAAAGACAAGCAAAAATTGATGAACTTAAAGAGAGGACAAATTATTACACTACTCAACAACTGATTCAGGTAATGGTTTGAAGCGAGTTTGGTTGCTATATTGCATTCATTGTATCTCTTCATGTCTCATTACTGAATTCTCTTTGGTATTTTCACTTAGTTTGTTTAACTTTTATCAGGTAAATTGGGTAGGTCATGATGCATCGCTTGCCCATGCATCTCATGTTATCTCGTCTGATTGTTTGAGTGGATAATGTTTCTTAATTGTTATTTACAAATATTGTTTGGAAGAATTCGAGGAGCTCATGTGCATTAATTGAAAATTTGTTATACAAACGGCATACTTATATCATTCTTGTGGGCTGAATCAGTTTTTCCTTCTTTGAGAGCACTTTGTTGAACTTGATTCTTGTACCCTTTGCTGGGTTTTATTTAGCTTATTTATGTTTTTAGGGGAACTCCTCCATGGTTGTCTTTGTCTGTTGTCTTGGTTTGTGCTTAAGTTATGTTCTTTTATGCAGAGATATGATCCTGACCCAGCAGCAAAGGCAGCTGCTGCAACTGTCCTGGCATCTAAGTTGGGTACAGACTCGGGACTGAAATTTTATGTGGGAGATGAATCCAAGACTAATGTCTCAACAGGGAAAAGTCATGATGTTGAACTTGTCCACTCTGGTGAACTTCGAAACCGTAAACCAGTACACACCAGATCGAATAGTACAGGGAGTGTTCCACTGAATTCTCTTGAAGAAGAGACACCTCGTTCTGCAAGGTCTGACGATCTTCAGACTTCTGAGTATAATCAGCTAGTTGTTAGTCATCATAATTCTCAAGGATCATCTCCACAGGATGGAGGATGGATTGCTTGGATTGCAGCATTACTTGTGGGTGAGGATCCAACACAGTCTTATGCGCTCATATGTGGCAACTGTCATATGCACAATGGTAGGTTATCAACATCCGAATCCTAGTACTGTTACTTCTTTTATGTTTTTGTAAAGCAAGTGAAGTAAAGTCATGATTATACCCGAAAGTTAAGTTCAAATCATTGTGCAGACTCGTTCACTCTCCTCAGTGTTAGTTTTATTTCGTTCTTTTGGTTGAATTTAACGAACGATCATTGGTTTCTCTCTGTGCAGGGCTTGCTAAGAAGGAAGATTTTCCTTACATCACTTATTTTTGCCCGCACTGTCACGCCTTAAATCAGCCAAAACATTTGGAAGGGCGTACTTCTGGTTCTAACACCCCTAACACCCCTAGTTTGGACAATTTGAGAACAGGGGTCAGCAGTGAGCCAACAAAGCAAGCCAGTGATTCTCTGGATGATAGTGCAATCACAAGTGCCAGCCCGGTGAGAGCTGGTTCAGAGATTGGGGAAGTAACCGAAAGGCCTGCATTGGCTGATACAGTTAGTTTAGGAAAACACGAGTAGGGTTAAGATGTTCTTTTCTTCGATCTGGCCTTCTTTTCCCTTTGCTTGTAGGTATGGGGCTTATATTCTGCTGGATGGATTTGCCTATATATGCTTGGTCGTGGTGTTTCCCGTGTACAAGAAAATGTTAGAGATGCCTTGCCGAGAAACTTTCCGGGCTTAATGGTCATAGAATACGCAGATTGGTTGTAATTTCGGGGGCTTTACAAATTAAAACTCTACTGCTGTAGTAGTATTGCAAGTGATACAAAAGAGAAGAGTCTTGCTTCAGTGGTGAGGCTTTGCTACATTTTATTTGTTTATTATTATTATTTCGATTTAGGGGAGGATGAGAAATATACTTTTACTGCTTATTAATTTTTTGACTCTCGTCATATTTTACTTTAAACTATAAAATGTAGGTATTCAAACTCGGGTGCATAGGGTTAGCACATTTGCTCTAATTAATTTGGTTGTATGCATTATTTTTTTTAAATGAAAAAAGAGAAGGTTTAGGCGAAATGTGTTTGCATTGTTAAGCTATATGTGAAAAATGAAAACCTTGTTAAGCAAAGGGGAATATTCTTTTCTTTTGGAGTGCTAATAATAACTCCATACATAAAATTATAGGCATGTTGAAGACTGTGGCGGAAAGCAATGATGCCTATGCATCTTGATGCTGGTTCGGTTTCCATCGATCCCTCTCTACAATTTAACCTACTAACGATGTTGTTTGTTAAAAAAATAATATAAGCATGTTAACATGCATTTTTGTTTAGGTTCTAAAATATGAATATAACATGCATGTTAATATATTAAATGCATTCACAAGCTCCGTTCTTACAAAATCGATCATTAATTCTGAAAAGCTTGCGTAGGAATATAATCTCTTAAATTGCCAAAAAAGAGAGTATAATCTCATAATCCTTCTCAACCTGTCCTTCCTTAAAACGAACATTATTCTAAAAAATGTTCATACAACCACCACTTAATACTATATTTTAGTGGTATTCCTTTATGCTTGTAAGTGTGAGGTTTTAAATTCAACTATTGTAGTTATTATAGCTAGACTATTGTGTGGCTCGATGCATATCTCTCACTCCGCTAATGCAAATAATATCATTGTCTAGAAATATGTGTACCAATCATTGGAACATAACCTAGTACTCATTCTAAAGAAGTGTAGAAAAAAACAAAACAAAACATTGAACCATTATCTTTGTAGAACAAACATAGAGATGGAGGATTAGGTTAATTTTCACTCTCACTTTTTACTTTTTAACCTAGAGAATCTTATCCCATCTCATTCCCACTCAACCCTTGATGACACTTGTACCAAAGTTGATGGGGGCAATAAAGTGGTAATTTTACTGATGTAAAAGACCGGCCCCCTACCGACTGTAAAAAGTCTCTACAGATTCTGACTGGATCTTGACCAAAAGCCCCCAGATTTCACAACAAAAAAAGTGTAAAACTTGCGTCCTCCCTCTGTCTGCCTCAGGCTTCTCTCTCTCTCTCTCTGTCTCTCTCTCTCCTCCCCTGGCTCGAGACCCTTCCTTTTCCAACCATATTTATTTTTTAATTCACAAATTAGCAAAAATACAAACAAAACCAAGCTGTTTGTTTTACCAAAAATCGAAGCCTTTCCTCCCTCCCTCGCACGCTGACCTAAATAAAACCCCAAAATTCCCAATTTATTTTTTTTGTTAATTTAAACTTTATTAATTCCTCAAAGTTTCAGCTCCAAAGGTCCAAGCTTTCCTCTTCTTCTGCTCCTCAGCCTCAGAACCCAGGTACCCTTTTGAGTTTATTCCCTCTATATTCTTTTGGGTTTTAATTTCTTTCTATTTTCTGCTGCTTTAACATGCTTGAATTTTGATTTGATTACTCTTTTTTTTGTTTCGATCATGCTTTTTTTGTCGTTCTTATGGTTTCTAGGGTTTTTTTTTGTCTCTTTCTGTTAATTTATTTTTTGTTTGTTTTTTGATTTCTTATGGATACTGCTGCTTGAAGATCATTGGTAGGAAGTCGTTTTGTATTTTCATATGCTTTGAGAATGCATGGTGGAAGTCTTTGCATCTGGAATTTATCAGAATGCAAGCTTCTGTTTGTGACAAACAAGAACATGTTGTCATCTGAGAGTATCGAAAAGTGTATTTTTCGAAAGCTTCAATTTTTTTTATTTATAAATAAATATACATAAAGCCAGTAACACTTGAAATTTAGTTTTTCGGGTGCCCTTTAAACTGTGTTAGGATCCCAATATCCCACATTGAAGGATATAGAGCATATTGGGTTAGTATGTGAGTTTTCGGGCACCCTTTTCGTGAATGCCAGTTTTGCAAGGGTACTGTTTGTACACTTTGACTACATCCTATTGCAAAAAAGATGATTGTCAAATGATCTTAGAGAGTATATTTGTGATCTTCATTCCAGATTATGTGTGCGTGTGTGTGCGCGCGCACGTATGCATTTTTGTATCTCTAAGAATTTATGTTCTGAGTACATGTCCATTGCAGGGTTGGTCGGTTGTTAAAATGAGCCGACCAAGTACGCGCAGTAAAAATAAAAGAAACAGACAAGGAGATAATGTTGACACCACTTCCGAAACATTGAGGTACAAACATTTTCTGTTTTATGTTAGGAAGAGTTATCGGTTGCTTGATACCTTTCTTATGTGGCTCATATTATGGTTTGTACTGTGTAGGAAAATACATGCAACAGGTGAAATTACAAATGAGGATATTTATATGCTGTATAAAATTTCAAAGCCAGTTTGTCAGGGCTGCCGTGCGAATACTAAAGATAACCCAAATTGCTTTTGTGGGCTAATTCCACCTCCTAATGGAAGTAGGAAATCAGGCTTATGGCAGAAGACATCAGAGATTCTGCAAACTCTTGGCCCAGACCCTTCTCAAGACCTTCGTCCTTCTGCCGATTCTCCTGCAGGCCTCACAAATCTTGGTGCAACATGCTATGCTAATAGCATACTCCAATGTTTGTACATGAATAAGTCCTTCCGGGAAGGTATCTTCTTGGTTGAACCTGAGGTTTTGGAACACCAGCCAGTGTTGAATCAACTTTCTCGGCTTTTTGCACAGTTGCATGCCAGTAAATTGGCTTTTATAGACTCATCTCCATTTGTAAAAACACTGGAGTTAGATAATGGAGTTCAACAGGATAGTCATGAGTTTCTGACCTTACTTCTTTCTTTGCTTGAACGTTGTCTGAGCAACTCTAAAGTTTCAAAGGCAAAATCTATTGTTCAAGATCTTTTTCGTGGAAGTGTATCACATGTTACTAGGTAAAGACTGAACCTGATTGGAGTAGAATTATACTTCATCATATTAAGGCCTTTTACTTTGTGCTTGTATTGTTTCTGAAATCTCTCTATATTTTTATGTTATTTGCACTTGCATGTATGTAGGTGCTCACAATGTGGAAAAGACTCTGAAGCTTCTTCAAACATGGAAGATTTTTATGAACTAGAGTTGAATGTGAAGGGTTTGAAAAGTTTGGATGAGAGTTTAGATGATTACCTTAGTGTTGAAGAGCTTCATGGAGAGAATCAATATTTTTGTGAGTCGTGTAAAGCAAGAGTCGATGCTACTCGAAGCATCAAGTTGCGCACATTGCCTGATGTTCTAAATTTTCAGCTTAAGCGATGTGTTTTCCTTCCAAAGGTAGTTATGATATTCTTGGTAATGCATACTTTTCATTTTGTAGTTATAATTATCAATTGTCAAAATCGAGAATGATCACAAAAAATCATGTAAGCTTGTTTTATATACCATGCATGCTTGATATTGATGCAGAGTAGAGGTTGTGCTCTTGTTTGTTATATGGTTTATTGTTGATGTTGTCATTGATTTGTGGTTAATAGTTATTTTATTCTTTTTAATATTTTATTCTATATTGATTTGTGTCAGTAGACAACAACCAAGAAGAAAATTACTTCCGCATTTAGTTTTCCTGGAGTACTTGATATGAGGAACATGCTATCTGAGCCTTCTCAGGGTGAATCAATATATGACTTGTCAGCTGTGCTGATTCATAAGGGAACTGCAGTTAACAGTGGTCACTATGTAGCGCATATCAAGGATGAGAAGACAGGGCAATGGTGGGAATTTGACGATGAGCAGGTCTCAAACTTGGGTTCTCATCCGTTTGGAGAAGGGACTTCAAGTTCCAATACCAAGCCTGTTAAACCCGAACCTGTTAATCCATCTTGCACGGAACAAAAGAATGCTATTTTGAATGGTGATAATGTGGATGTCATTCACCAACAACCTTCAGAATCTATTACCAGTCATGTGGAGACATTTTCATCTGGTGATGCATATATGCTGATGTATAATCTCAGGCATTCCCGGAAGGGTGAAGAGAAAGTGCATGTGGAATGTAATGCCAGTGATAGGAAGATAGAAGGTGATACTGTTTGTAGTTCTCTTCCACCTCATCTTTGTGATGAGATTGAAAGCTTTAATGCATCGTATCTTGATGCTTGTGAGCAATACAAATTCAAGAAAGAAGAAGACATGAATAATATCACAGAACGAAGACAGGAAGTGCGCTCAATTTTGTCTGAAGCTCCTGTTCAACAACTTGAGGAAACCTTTTTTTGGATATCGACAGACTGGCTTCGTCAATGGGCTGATAACATGATTTCACCGTAAGCATATGCTTGGTGTTTTTGCTTTAGTTCTTAACTTGATTTCTGCTGGAACTACAATGTCAGGGTTTCTGGTTCGCATTTTCTTTTTGGGCTTACATAGTAATCACTTGCAGTGCTCTTGACAACACATCCATCCAATGTTCGCATGGAAAAGTTCCAGTTTCAAAGGTTGGCTACATGAAACGGTTGTCGGTTAAAGCATGGACCAAACTGTTATCTAAGGTATTTGCATGTGTTATTGGACTCGCTTAATGTTGTTTGAACTATATCTGTTGTTTATAATTATTTGCATCATGATGCTTATGTGATGAACCTTACTTACTGTCAACTTCATACCTTCTTGCTCCAGATTAGTACTTTGGCTCATCTTTTTCTGGTTTTTCATGTGTTGGCATTATCAAATGTTCTTTTTTTGCTTTTGCCTTTTTTTTTTTGGCTTTTCTTTCCCATTTTTTAGTTTTACTTCCGATGAAATGTGTACTAGGTACTGATGATTTTTCTTTTCTAACTGAATGCTGGTTCAGTATAAAGGGGGGCCAGAACTTGCCAATGATGACTACTGCATGGTTTGCCTTATTGATGGTGCTCGAAATGTAGTCTGTGCTGACAGCTATAGGGATAGAAGAATAGTAATGAAGCAAGTTGCCGAGGATGCACTTGCAGGGAAGTGTTCAGATGGAAAATATTTTGTTTCTAAAGCATGGTATGATTGCAAACTGTTTTGTTGCTTTTTATCCTTCCTTCAGACCTCTTCATTCTTATGCTAGAGACTTTCTCATATGAACACACAATCAATGGATAATTTAATTAATTATAGTGCATTACAGAAGATAAAGCTACTATGCTTTTTTTCAATACTTTTGTGCTTCTCATGGCTTCTGCTGCATCATATTTCTTTTTCTTTAATGATTCTAATTCATTTTTATTTGTAGGTTACAACAGTGGCTTAAAAGAAAAATTCTTGATGCTCCAGCTGAAGCCGATGCGGGACCAACAGTTTCAATTAGGTGTCCTCATGGGCAACTTATGCCTGAGCAAGCCACTGGTGCTAAGAGATTGCTTGTTCCCGAGAATCTCTGGCTCTTCCTTTATGAAGATGCTTTAACAGTAAAACCAGATGATCATTTGGGTTGTTTGCCTTTTCCTTCAGACTCTGCACAGTGTTCCCAATGCAATGATGAACTATCTGAAGTTGCATGTATGGAGGATTCCTTAAGGTAATTTTAACTTTTACTTGTAGCGGCGAGCTGTTAAGCATGTATAATTGCGTTGACCAGTATCTTTTGCTGCAGATTGGTGAGGGTCAAACAGCGCCAGACTCATGAGAAACTACTTACGGGGAAAAGTGTGCTACTTTCTCTGCATTGCAAATATTACTTAATACCCAATTCTTGGCTTTCGAAGTGGAAAAATTACATTACTGCAAGTGGCAAGAATGTTTCCTCAGTGGAGAAACCTGAAACATTGGAGGGCATCATGGATTTGCTGAAGTGTGAAAAGGTAACTTAGATTGTTTCCTGGAAGTGCTTCTATTGAATATCCGGCACCTGTAGTAGTCCGTAATTTTTTGTTGGCATGCTTTTGACTTTAATCACGTTCATCGGTCTCATAAATGCAGTCTTTATGTAACTGAAAGCTGAATACATATTTAGTTTTACTTTGGGTGGGACAACACTTACTATTGGTCCAAGTTATGTACTAATTATTGGAACTAGAAATTGTGTTGTGCATTTAAAAACTATTCTGGTCCATGCAGTTCAATCTGCCTTATTTTTCTTCAGTTATTAGTGTTATGCAATTATTCTAACCTCCCTCATGCTTTGTTTCAGCATTCACAGCTTCTAGAAAGGCCTGTTGATCTGGTCCAGAAACGTGGTCTGATTTCCCAGAAGTCTCCCTCTGTAAGTATATGAATAAATGTGTGTTGATTGAACGTGTTGGTCCTTTGTCTTTTTTCTCATCTGTAAAATTATTGTTTCTTGTAAAAGAAAACCATTTCTTAATTTTCACTGGATTTTTTTTTATCAAAGTCATACTTGTGAGAATGCTCTAATGTGGGAACTCTTGCTTCGTTTTTATCTCTTTGTGGATCATAGGTGGACGGGTTAATATTCATTACTGAGAATGACTGGAAGTCCTTCTGTGAGGAATGGGGTGGTATTGAAGAGAAAGGCATATCTGCTGAAATAGAGTTAAGTAGTACTGAAGGAAATAATTTGGCAGGGTCCAGCGAAGAGATGCCAATGTGCGAGGAGGACCTCAGTACTCCAAATCACGTAAATGGTGAAGTTGAGTCTAGACGACTCGTGATTAAGACTTGTCCTGAGGTAAAGGCTTACCATTTTTAGTTGTGTTTTCTTGCCATGCAGAGTGGAGGACACTTGTTATATATCATGTTTCTCTTGCTCTATGCTAGATGCTCCAATATCTGGAACCTTTTGGATGCGTAGTCTTCTGGACGGATCATTAGTTACTCCAGTTAACTTATATAAAACCTCAAGTTGCCTTGAGATTTGTTGTCTCTCTCACTGCCTCTTTTTTTAGTAATCAATTTTGATTTTATGCTGAATATAAGTGCCAGCAACATCGATTTTGCACAAAAATTGTATAAATTTCGAGTCTCATATCTAGAATTGATAATTACGAGAAGCAGTTTTAAAGTTGTTCTTCTGATTAGGTGTCTCAATTTTCCTAGATATGTGAGGACTGCATTGGAGAAAGAGAAAGCAGGGAACTAATGCGGAAGCTCGACTATTGCAATGAGGACATATATGTATACTTTGTACATGGCAAGGAAGCTCCAAAGTCAATTCTAAAACCATCTGAAACAAATTTTGATCCAGATCGCCGAGTTTCCAAGCGCTCTCGGAAGACAAAGACTGGGGATCAAATAAGCTTGAAAGTCTCTGGTTCCACAACCATATACCAGTTGAAAATGATGATATGGGAATCTTTTGGGGTATGCTTCTTGAAGCGAACACATAGATGCGAGCATACTCACCAATGCACGAGTTAATTATTTGTCAAAATTGTTTTGTTCCTATGGCATCTGATTACTGTTTTAAATTATGCAGATTGTTAAGGAAAACCAGGGGCTTCACAAAGGTACTCGGATTATTGAGGATGAATCTGCTACTCTTGCAGACATGAATATATTCCCTGGGGATAGACTTTGGGTGAATGATTCAGAAATCCATGAGAACCGTGATATTGCTGGTAATTTCATGCTGTTATTTATTCGCAATTTCAAAGAAATAAGGTGCTTAAAGTCATAGGAAGTGTTTGTGGTTGGTGTGATTGGAAATTTGTACTGCATTGGTCAACTTCAGTAACCTTAAACATTCATTTTGACCATTGTTCGACAGATGAGCTATCTGACCAGAAAATGGATGCACAACACACTGAAGAGGGGTTTCGCGGGACGCTGTTGACAGCAAATGTTTCGTCCCAAGTTGTTTAGAAAGCATGCTTTTTGCTAGTTAATATTTGAATGTAGTATCCATGTTTTTTGTAGATATTGATAGTGGGGAGGTGACTTGAAGTTTTCTAAATTTTCAATCGGCATTTTGATGACCTGCATTGTTGAGGTTAGTTGCGAAAATGCATGAATGTTGCCTGTGATTTGCTGGAATCCGTTTTGATTAGTGACCGTTCTCACTCTTCTTTGGCAGAAGCAGTTGTCCAATGCATGTATAATTTAGGTCACCCGTCCCTTGCCTGCGGAGACGAATTACAGTATGCTGCCATTGCTCGCTGACACGAGGAAGGGAAATGTGACGTGCGCTATTTCCTGGTCAGAATGTTTTGGGTCTAACCACTGCGGTGGCCATTTTTCCGTTGATAAGGATGTTACCGCGACTGTTTTATGTGCTGAACAATGCTGATAGCAATGGTTTATATTGTCGAATGTACATATTTTTTTTCGAGTGTTTGGGGTTGTGATGTTTTATCTGGTAGCTAATAGCTTCCGCCGTTGGTCATTGTACAAGTAAAGTTTTATGAAGTATATTATCAAGAGTTTCATGTGTTAATTCCTCCTCTGTTTCAACTTCTGTGTTCATCCCTCTCATGAATCATCCACCTCTCATTCGTAGTCTCCGATTGCAGCAGCAAGAAAGATAATTGAACATCTACTTGTCTAAATTTTCCAATCACTAAATCCAAAAGGGAAATTATTTAATCAAATTCTAATAATTGGATTGATCAGTTTTTGACATTTGGTTGCAAACATAATCTATATCATCGTTGCATGGTCGTTATGTCATCGTTGTGTTGTCGATATGCGATCAATATCTCGTCGTTACTAAAAAAATGATCATTTCTACAACTAAATGTTAAAAACTGATGCTAATTGCCCAATACATCTTATATTGAAAGTTGATCATTTCAACAATTAGAATTTGAAAAATGATTATTTTGGCCAGTTTCTCGTAATAAAATAAGGGTTGTGTTATTTATACACCCCTTTTTTAATTCTCACCCACCTTTTGTTAATTTATGGTCTTAGATTTTTTTCAATTCATTCAATTCGAATGCCGGAATTGAAAAGAGTGAAAACTAAAAAAAAGTGTGGATAACACAATTCTAAAATAAGTACATGACACAGGGCATATCTCCAATGAATTTTGTGTAAATTTTAAATGTTTGCTTGTCTGTATGCCAAAATACATTATTCGTCTTCCCCATAACTTATTCAAAAGGCAGGTCAAAGAAAATGCAGCAAATGAAACCTCCTCTGTTTTTGCTCTGCCTCGTAATATGCATACAAAAAAGAAAGGGAAAACATTGAAGATTGGAAAATTTTGATCGACTTTTAGATCCAGCGGCTGTGATTTCTGGAGTTGTGGGCTCCTCGGAACCACCTATCCCACCCTACTTCGCCTGGTCCTTTAGTCCTGTGTACACCACAAAACACCATGCATCGGAATCAGATCACCCGTTGAACACGGCGGAGGAGGACGAACGTTCTTAACTAACTGAGCTACATCGATATTAAAAAAAAGGGTTGGAAATTGGAATTATGTGTTACCATGGAAGCAATGGATCAGAAGTTGATTCAACGCTTGCAATGACGCTGTACAAGATTGACCAAAACAATATTACCAAAAAAAAGAAAGAAAGATGAGGGGTTGGAACCGTTGGATTGAAATGTGAAAAAACAGATGAACAGTTGGGATTTGATTTGCTTACTCTTTGCAGACAATGGAGGATTCACCTATCGTCTCAAGGTGGTCCAGCTCTTTCTGCATATGAATAACAACCTTTTTTTAGTTTTCATAAATTCTTTCTTCTCGCCGGACGTGAGTTAGGCCAGTTAATTAAGACAGTATGTTCGCTATGTTCGTTCTCTGCTTTATAGATTAAAGCAGTTTAGAATATCGTCTCGTAAAAGAAAAATGACGGAATTAACTGTAAGAGAAAAAGATGGACCTGGATGATGTCGATTTGGTTTTGGAGATGGGAAATGGAAGCTGAGAGTTTATGCTTGCCAATGAAGGTGGGAAATTGACCTGCTCTTGCTCTATCTTCGAAATGAAGAGGCAGAGCCGCCACTCCTCCTCCTCCACCACCATCTTCTCTTCCTCTTGTCGGAGAAGATGATGGGTTCTCTTCTTCTACTTGGTTATCCATTCACAAATTCCAACCAAAGCCTTTCTCTCTGTCTTTAGACCTAGAAATGATTATATTGTTGAGAGAGAGAGAGAGAGAAAAGGTGGGCCTATTTTTTGTTCATGATTAAAAAGCAGTGAGGAGTGGACATGGAATAAAATAAATAAATAAATGAGAATACAATTAGATTATAAAAAGTGATGAATTTATTAGGAATATATAGAAAGGGAGAGCATGGTGAGAATGATTATCTTAGGACTCGTTTAAAAATGCTTTTAAAATAACTGAAGATATTAGTAAAAATATAAGTGAATGCTGAAAAGGCACTTAAAGTGCTTCATGCAAAAAGCATATAACTAGTGATTTTGAAATCCAAAAGCGCTTTCAGTCATTTTTAAAACATTTTCAAATTAAACCTTATATAACTTATATATTTAAGAAAAGTAGTCAAGTCAAAAGAAAAAATGGATTATGAGCAGAGCAGCAGACAGGGCAACATGCCAACAACTAGACCACATATTTCCATACATCCATCCATCCATCCTCATATAATTGATCAATTAATTTGTATGTAATTTTTGAGAAACTTGTGTCGAGAGACTCAAATCTCGTGGTTTGGAAGATATTTTTCATGAAACGTAAAAAGATAATCTTTTTATTTTGGTATCACTCGATATTAACTAACTCAAATCAGAAAATTCTAACGAAATTTCTGTCGTTATTTTGATTGAGGATTGGTAATGGATAGAGAATGAATGAGTGATGTACCCAATGTAGCTACAAGTCAAAACAAACACACAACAAATAGCTAGGCCGCCATCTCTCTCTCTCTCTCTCTCTCTCTCAACTGCTTTTGGCGGCCTAGTTTTGACAGTTGACATATCTGCTTAGCTTAGACCTATTCAAACTGTGATGGATTTTTCAACATTTTCTATCTGCAATAAGCAATAAGTTTTAAATTTTAAACCATGAGATTAATGCAAATGCAAAATTACTGCTAGTAATTTAATCCAATTATTTTTCCTCCGTTGAGTGCTATGCTATGAAGGTTGTGACATTCTTTGGATTAAACGGCCGAAGGTTGTGACATTCTTTGGATTTCTTGTAATGAAAGAAAAAGACAGCTCTTGGAATTATTTTTTAAATTTGCTTTTGGATTTTGACGTTTCGGGTGTTCATTGTTCGCATTTTAGAGTTTGAAGTTTAGATTTTAAACATTTTGAAGTTTCGAGCATGGATTTTGGCATATAAAACTCCAAAGGCCAACATTCCTACTTGAGATTCTGAAATGTCAACAACTAAAACTCTAAACTTTTACGAAAGAAAAATTCACTTAAAAATGCCCAAATCCAAATTTCAAACTTCAAACTTCAAACTGGTAAATATTCGTAAAAGAAAAAACCCCAAAATGCACGGATTTAGAGTCACAGTGGCTTTCCGAACCACTAATTCAAAGCTGTATGTATGAATTTCTCAATATAGTCTTACATTAGTTGTCTAGGACGACAAGATAACTATAAAGCAATTCCGCCTAAATCCTTCTCCAAAATGCACACTCCAAAACACCCAAGTCCTACCTAGAAGTCTTGAACTTATTAAAAATTCCAAAAAAATTGACTGAACCAAACCAAACCCAACACTATCCGAAACCCTGTTGTGAAGTTATTAAAATGAGACCGAACTGAACCGAACCCAACACTATCCAAAACCCACACCCCATTGCAAGACACCAAAGTCCACAGTCCAAACCTCATAATCTCAAAATCCCAAACCCAAAACCCTAAAATGTCAAAAATGCAAACTCCAACCCCCAAAATTTGAAGTTTACATAAAATTGAGGTTTTATGAATTTCGATTTGGGCCAATCCAGCATATTATCCAAATCCCACTTTAGGGCTACAAAAATTAGAATTAAAACCACATCAATGTGGTGGCTACAATTTTTTTAGAACAAAGAAATGGCAATAGCATCAACACTATCAACGTCAGCCTCAAAGCTCTTCTCTGTCTCCTCACTATCACTCCGCCTGAGAAGCCTCACGACCACCGCACGCAGCGCCAGAAGCAACTGCAGCGCCGCCAGCAAGAAGAAGAAGGAGAAGCAGGAGCTGAGGCAGAGAGTGGTGGTAAAGGAGAAGAGGAGAACGCGTTCCGATAAAGAATTCCAATTGGAAACAATCAAGCGATATGGAGGCACCGCCACCCACATTCCCGTCATGCTCGGCGAGGTTCTTGACGTTTTCTCGGCGTCCAAACAGCTCCGGTACTTCGTCGACTGTACGGTCGGAGCTGCTGGGCATTCCTCTGCGGTCAGTAATCACTCTTCAACCTTTGCTTCTATAGAAAACACTTGTGGTCATAATTGCTTCTGCTTCTGATAGAAGTGATACTATAAACAAGTTGAAATTTTTATTAAACATCTAATCCAATCCAAGTGCTTTTCCAAGAAGCACTTGGGAGTGTGCTTCTTGAAAAAGCGCTTCAAAGAGCTAGAAGCACTTCTAAGTTTGTTTTCCAAACGCACTTCGAAGCGCTTTTAGCTGCCCGACCAGAAGCATTCCCGAACAGACCCTTAATTTGATGTAATTACGAGTTGGGGTTTCGCTTAATTGTTTATTACTAGCAGATAATTGAAGGGCATCCGGAAATGGAAGTGTATGTTGGGCTTGATTTTGATCCTGTGGCACTTGAAAAGGCTCGAACTCGGATCAACTCTGTTTTGCATGACCCGACTAGTTCGAGCCTCAAAGCTTACACCTTTTTGGAGAATTTCAGATATGTGAAGTCTCTGCTTTGCGATGTGGACGAGACACTGGTTGAAACTGGGATTGATGGGATTTTGATGGATTTGGGAATGTCGTCGATGCAAGTGAATGATCCGCAAAGAGGGTTCAGTGTGCTTGCCAATGGACCTCTTGACATGAGGATGGATCCTCAGGTAAGAGTTGTTCTGCCATTTTTGTATCTAATTTAGTTGAGTGAAATGCAGACTAGGAAAAAGCTATTTGCTTTTCTATTTTCTAATTATATATGTAAGAAATTTGAGAGTGCATTTGTGGTTTCGAGTCTTTTAACTGGTAGAGTGTTGTTATGAACTGTTGGCGATCTCATGAGTCTATCGGTTTCTTGCAATTTTCATGGTAACAGTTAACATTTTTATGTGGAGACTCATTGTGGAGGCTTTAATGCCATTTTCTCCTTCCATGTGTACTTAAGTCCAAAGACCAGTTTGAGGGTTGCTCATGTGAGTGATAGCTCAAATGTGATGCCTATAATAATGCCTTTTTTATCATGTGTATGAATGGTGTACCAATGGGTAGGTTATAGTTGCACCACATGTGGCAAATTGGTGTCGTGACCGTATTACATATACGTGACTCCAGCAGTCTAGGGATTGGTTATGCTGTCAACTTAGTGAGGGTTTAGTATTTAGGACACAGTTGAGTATGGAATACTATACATGCTTACGGTGGAGCTTATGTAAAGATTTGAATCACCCAATTATGAACCCTTCGTTATATGCACCCGTCATTCCTGTCTTCCATAACTAGGCTCAGTTTTCTTTTTCCTTTTCCAAATTAATGTTCTCTGCTGGCACTGACTTTGATTCATTTAAGTTCTAGGTGATAGTTTGTAGGGTGATTGAAAACTTTCTAAGAAAAATGACATGCATGATTCCTATGTTTTACAGTTTTACTGGCTGCATCATCATTGTAAATGTTGTTTCATTTAATTGATTGGAGTAGGGCTATGACAGGCAAGTCTGAAAGCTGAAGACATTTTGAACTCTTGGCCAGATAATGAGATAGGCCGCATCCTGCGAGACTATGGGGAAGAAAGTAACTGGTACTCTCTTCAAAATAGAATTGTTAGAGCCCGATCACAGGGTGGATTGCATACCACTGGCGATTTAGTAGATCTTATAAAGAGTGCAACTCCGCTGAGTCGAGGTAGGCATCCTATTGTTCTCTACTGTGGTTCTACTTTTGGCATTAATCAGAACCATAGTACCATTGATTGTTGTGTTCACGGATATGCAGAAACGTTTTAATTACTAAGGTTTAATTCAATTGCAACAGAAGGACGGCAAGGTTGGATTAAGACAGCTACGAGGGTGTTTCAAGCTCTGAGGATAGCCGTGAACGATGAACTGAAGACTCTCGAGGATTCTCTTTATGCTTCTTTTGACTGCCTTGCACCTGGTGGTAGGTTGGCAGTCATCTCTTTCCACAGTTTGGAGGACAGAATTGTGAAACAAACATTTCTGGACATCATCAACGTCAAAGACAGAGATGGTGACGTTGACATGAATGAAGAAGCGCGGAAGAAAGATTTGAGAGAGATCATGAGCGACATTGATGAAAACGAAGCATGGATCAAACAAACGGTACAAGGCTTGAGAGGAATAATTCTCACTAAGAGACCAATTACACCATCTGAAACGGAAGAGAGCCTGAACAGCCGGGCTAGAAGTGCCAAGCTTAGGGTGATTCAGAAGCTTTAATTTAATCCGTTGATTAAAGCTGGAGCTTAGATTAGACATATGTATCGGTGTCAGTGGTGTTTTTCCCATATTTTGATTCACGTTTTATTTAAGTTGGAGCTTAGATTAGAAAGTTAGACGTACAATTGTTGTTAGGAAATGAAACATTCCACAATATGATATATCTGAAGGCCTTGATATTTCATTAATTCATTGCATTTGAATCTCCGGCCAGGAAGTCTTCTTGTACTGATTTATTTACATACACAATTTCTCATGGAAGTTTCCTTTTTCGGGGAGTTAGCGAAGCGCTTCTTGGTTAAGGGATTCTCAGTATTTGGTCTAGTGACATTTAATTTCCGTTGTCTCTGAGAAGATTTTCTTAGTTTAAATTTCTTGAACTTGAGTTTGTTGTTGTCTCAATGAATTAAATAATTAAAAAGGGAATTCTCATCGTATTAAATAAGTGAATGACCATGAAATAGCAATACATTGATATTCTAAATTATTCTAACCTAAAAAAAAAGAGATTCGAATTTAAGTACAACACATCGTGCATACTATTTTAGCCAACTGACCTAACTCGTATTCATACATTGATATATCTAATGAGGAGATTGCAAAATGGTGAATAATAGTCAACAGTGACGAGCAAAATTGTATCTCTAAGTTTTGTTGCGTATGCATTAATTTTGTGCTGACTTGTCAAAGGCTTTCCTTTTCATCATCCTACTCCCACTGCGTCTGCTCCTACCTTATCTCAAATCTGAATGGCCTCATGCATTTCCCAGTGGCATTTCCGTAATTTTCAACACAACACAAGAATGCACTGCATAGCTCTTCCTTCCTCCAGCTGACAACAAACAGGTGAACTTTCTCTCCATTTTTCTCGTCAACCAATCAGAAAATAGGAAGAAAATATATAATGACGACACAAAGTATCAAGTGGCATGAAGGAGTACTGCATTGCTGTGCCTCATTCCCATCCTCTGCTCTTCCAATCTTCAACACCAGGTTCTTATTTTCTTCAAATTTTTATCTTTTATTCGAGCGATAATCTACATTAAATTAATCAAAACTATGGGAGGAGCCAAAGGATCCGAACTTGGGTGCATAGGGGGAGCACACCGCTCATGTATGCTATTTTTTCGATTATTAGTTAAGATAATCAAGTAGTATGACACTTTATTTTGTGCATGAAAAATGTAAGCAATTCCATCTTTGTTAATTTACATTAGAAAGTTAGAAGGAAGTAATCATAACGTGGTTAAGCAGTGTAGAAAGTGTTAATTTTGTTGCAGGAAGAAAATTGAGGTGACAAAGGTAACTTCAAAAGCAACTAAGTTTATAAGTTCAGAGTCAAAAGCAAAGAAAGCAGCAAATTTGTGTGCTGCAAAGAAGGAAAGAATTAAGCTGCCAAATTACGACGTCGGAAGCAAAAGTTTTCACATCAGTGAGTTTTTGAGCCACCAATCAGGAATTGAAGCCATGCTCAACACCAGAGCCTTGGAAAGTTTTAAATCCCTTGATGCTGATACTTACAGGTCATCATTTTCTTCCTTTTGCTTGTTTAGGACCTGTCTGATAACCATATCGTTTTTAGTTTCTAGTTTTCGCACGCTTGACTTCTTCCATATGCATTAATTTTGTTTTCGAGGAGCCTTTATTTGTTGTGTTCACTTGAAACTTGGACGAAATAAGTTGTTTTGCTTGCTTCAAATTGATTAAACTGAAATTTTAAACTTGGTTGCGACTCGTGGTTAATTATGGAGGGCTTGATTCGAACAATTGAAACTTCATGGACGGAGTTGAAATCAAAGTGAAACTACGCGAGCCAAATTTCCGTTTAATAAAATGTCCGCGGTTGTTTGGGCAGGTGCACTTTGCCAAAACTTAAGCTTTTGAATTATGAAGCTGCCCCAGTTGTGGACTTGAGAGTAACCCCAACAAATGAAGATTGTATGGTTGAGATGCTTTCTTGCAGGGTAGGTTTCATTTCATCTGTTTGATGCCTTGTTGCAGAAGCTCCTTCGGAGAACTCATTTTTGTATTAAGTTATTTATTGAAGTTTTTAAGGATTATGGTTTGCAGTTTGAGGGTTCGGAAGCTGTGGAACGCCAAAACAGCCATTTTTCAGGTGAATAACAATTCGGTGAGAATCTCGTAGCTTTTGGAAGAGTAAGAATTTAGTCCATGGGAATAGAGAATTTTACAATTTAGAAAAATGCTAGCTTTGTTTGTTCTTTGAGAAGTATGTTATCATTTAGGCATAAAATTTTCTTCTAATCTATGATTTCTTTGTGCAGCATTCATGACTAATCACATGTCGTGGGACACGAACGACTCTGAATCGTTTTTGGAGGTTGATGTGAGGTTGCGACTCACACTTGAGGTTGTTAATATTTCCCCTGCATTTCCCTTTGATTTTTTTCTTTTCGCTCAATAGCCGATGGTTAAAAGCATCATCATTTTTTTGTGCAGATTTACACACGCCCTTTTACTATGATGCCGGTATCAGCTGTTGAGCGTCCTGGAAATTTGTAAGTACTTCATTCAGATATATAAGGTCCTGCGGCTTAGTTGAGCTTTCCGGAAGAGACATTTTGATGGTTCCTTGGTTAGCATTTAGGGTTGGATTGTACCGGCATAGGTAGATAGGTTCTTCGTGCCATTTTGTTGAGAAATGGTACGTATATGCGTGTGGCGAGGGTAGAGATTCTAGGTTCAGACACCGATGTAACAACGAAAAACAGAAAAAATACTTGCATATTCCTATGTTGAGAATGCATCTTTGTTGCTTTAGAAGTTTTACTGCTAGTACTAGCACTGCCATTTAAGCTGTGGAAGTGTGATGACAATACAGAATGATGCAAGCGTTGGTGGGTCGGCTGGTGCCATTGCTTCTGCAGCAACTACTACAAGATTACGGAAAATGGGTTGACGAGCAGTTACAGGATGTCCCGTCCATTCATGCATAGAGAAGTAGAATTTCTATCTTTCCGACCATTTTCGTGTCCGAAATTATAATTTGATTACAACTGATGATGCTGCCTTGTCCCTGCTTGACAGTTTGTATTCACTTTTTTTCTTCAGTAGGTGACCTTGCCATCCAATTTCTGCACCAATCTGAACAAGGCTTTCTACCTCACGAAGCGCAATCTCAGTACGGTGACCTTTCCATCGAATCACACCAGTGGCATTCTTATTGCTTCACGCTATGCCGTTATTTTGGGGAAATTGGTGACATCCAGCTTGAGTTTAGGCCTCAAAATAACCTCCCAAAAGCACATTTGTTTAAAGCTGGTAATTGACTTGGACCGTGTTATGTGCAGATTTAGCTCAAATGTGACCACCAGTTTGGAGGACAGAATTCTGAGGGAAAAAAAAAACATATTTAGTTAACATGCGGCCACACAAACTCAAAATATAGAAAATGATTAAGCAAAGATTATCTTTTCGCCAACGGATTAGCTTCTTGTCAACGGTCGCGTGCGAGGCACTTCCCCAAAAGGAAAAATATATGTAATGAATCTCCGTTGAGTTTGGTACCTCCTCTTCCAAAACCGCAAAATGTAGTATCGGATTTTTTTCAGCCCGATTACAAATTCAATGCATAGAAGTCGCTTAGGGATTACAAAAGATAAAAATGACAGATAAATTAAAGAAGAAAATTGCACTTATAGCAAAACCAGTGAAAAATATCAAATAAAATCACAACATTCCGGGCTGGATCTGATGGCCAACATAAATATTAAAACATTACCGCATAACATAAACTGCGTTTCTAAAACCGTGCTACAGATAAGTCGCATGATGTTCATACAGACCCAACAAAAACATTACAACTCAAAGTGCGATACAGTACACTTATCGGACTGATATTCCATCTCCGTTACCAGTCAGCTCCCAGCAGTCGATGACTCCATTATGCTTAGCAAGCGTTGACAGGCTGACACAGTAAAAACCTGCAACATAATTAATGTTCGGATTAGAACCACCAACATTAAAAAATAAAAACCTATATTGTTATGGTTAAAACACTTGATTCGGAAAACCATCGGTAGGAGATGAGTTGCAAAGAGTCAAAATTAATTTGAAAGAAAGAATAAAGGTAGAGTATTTGAACACTACAAGCCAGACCACCGCTGCAACAATAAACACAAAGCCACACTTTCTTGCATATAAAGTTATAAACCAGTTCGTTTAAACAGATAGGTTTACTACTCTCTTTACAGGATTTTCTGCTTTGCAAAAAGGAAGCTAGCATACAACAGTAGAAACGTGGAGATAAAAGCATGGCAATCTATGACACAGTAGGTTTTCAGTAACAAAACAAAACAATTGGTTTCCAGGTTTCACAGATAATAACAGCTAAATGTACTCCTGATGCCACAATATCAGTGCATGTAAAGTTCAATAGAGGATAGCATATGACTTACCACAATATCAGTCTCGACGCCTGGAACGGCCATCATTATGTTTGTCACTTTCGTATCTCCTCCTCTCGCTTGATCTAGAATCATCATATCGCGCTCTCTTGTAATCAAGGTGTCTATCTCTTTCAGTCTCCTTACTTCCTCTTTCTTCATCTACTTTACCATGCCTTCTATTCCCACGCTCCTCTTCAACATCCTCTCCATGCTTTCTATATTTTTGATCGTCTTCTTTATGCTTTTCACTTCCATGCCTTCTCTCATTTGATCTAGAATCATCGTACTTTGCTCTCCTGTAATCCATGTCTCTATCCATATCCTTATTTCCCCGTTCTTCCTCCTTTTTTCCAGGTTTTCTATTTCCAAGCTCCTCTTTGTTATCCTCCATTTTTCTGTACTCATTTTCCTCTTCATCTCTTGCATGCTTCCTTCCCTTATACTCTTCATCCTTGTCGTGCCTTCCACGCCCTCCACGATCCTCTTCATCTCTTCCATTACGTTTTTCACTTTCTCGCCTCCTCACAATTGCTCTAGAATCATCATTTTTTGCTCTCTTGTAATCCATATCCTTATTCCCCCGTTCTTCCTCCTTTTTTCCAGGTTTTCTATTTCCAAGCTCCTCTTTGTTATCCTCCACCTTTCTGTACTCAGTTTCCTCTTCATCTTTTCCATGCTTCCTTCCCTTATATTCTTCATCCTTGTTGTGCCTTCCACGCCCTCCAAGATCCTCTTCATCTCTTCCATCCTTCCTTCCCCTGTGCTCTTCGTCCTTGCTGTGCCTTCCACGCCCTACATCATCCTCTTCATACCTTCCATGCTTTCTCGCTCTGTGTTCCTGATCATTCTTGGTGTGGGTTTTAACTCCTCTCTCTTCATAATCCTGAGAAACTCTCCTACTACTCCGTTCTGGTTCAACAACTTTGCTGTAAATTTTGTCCTCACGTTCTACAGTCATGTCATCATGCCCTCCTCTAGGTCTTGCCAATCCTGAATACTTTTGATCACCCCTGTTCGGACGATACCTGTCATCATCAATTCGACAACTTCGTTCATAACCTTCAACTGCATTAGATCTTAACTCCTCTTCATGATCAGAATCTTCATCTAAATCATGCCTCCTACGAGGTTGTTTGGATTTCTCTACTTCCTTTCTGGATCTGTTCTCCGCACCATCATCACTGCTAGCAGAATCAGAATCATCAGTCTCATTCTTTCTACTTTTACTATGCTTGTTTTCAACCTTATGTTTTTTGCCAACATCAGCTTCAGAATCATCTTCATCTGAATCATGCCTCCTTTTAGGTTTTTTGAATATCTCAACTTGCTTTCTCAAACTGCCCCGCCTAGCATCATCATCACTGGTAGCTTTTTTGAATTTCTCAACTTGCTTTCTCGAACTATCCTTCCTAGCATCATCATCGCTGGTAGCAGAATCAGAATCATCCTTTCTGCTCCTACTATGTTTCTTAACAACCTTCTGCCTCCTGCCAACATCAGCTTCAGAATCATCTTCATCTGAATCGTGCCTCCTTTGAGGCTTTTTGAAATTCTCAACTGTCTTTCTTGCACCGTCACTCCTGGCATCATCATCACTCGAAGCAGAATTGTCGGAGTTCTTATTTCTTCTTTTCTCATGCTTATTTGCAACCTTCTGCCGCTTTCCAACATCAGCTTCAGAATCATCTTCATCTAAATCATGCCTCCTTTGAGGCTTTTTGAATTTTTCAACTTTCTTTCTTGCACCGTCCCTCCTAGCATCATCATCACTCGAAGCAGAATCAGAATCAGAATCATCGGAGTTCTTACTTCTTCTCTTCTCATGCTTCTTTGCAACCTTGTGCTTCTTGTCAAGTTCAACTTCCGCATCATCTTCGTCACTGCTGCTCCTTCCACGACGCTTCTTCTTTTTATCAGCCTTGGGAGGAGGACTACCACTGCTTTCGGTGTCAGAAGAATCATACTTATGCCTTCTCTTCCTACTTTCTTCCTTCTTGTTCCGCGTAGATTCTTTAACACTCTTCTTCTTATCCTCTTTTTCAGATTTCTGCTTTTCCTTCCCGGGTTTCTTCCGCCCATAGTCCCTGTCCAAAAATGCATGCTCACTTCTCTCTTGAAACTTGCCATCGTCTTCTGGACCATTCTTTTGACTACTTTTCAGTCCATCTTCGATCTCATCAGCATTTTTGTCAGCTGATTCAGGCGCAGCTAGCCCGAGAGCAGCTCTTAATGTTTCCATTTGCTTCTCCTTCCTAGCAGCAATTTGGTGGGTCTGTGTATCTGAAACCCTATTTAAGTAACAAAAATATAAGGTTAATCAATATTCTATCGAAGTTAATCAACTTTTAATCACATTCTTACTTAGCAAAACCGCATTCGAATCCACACGACAATAATTACAAATATAAGAGACCAATATTATTATTCAAAAGTGCAATCTTTGTATCAAATTTTCATACTTTCAACCAAAAAAGGAGATAGCGAACTTACTTCTTTTCGGAAACAACAATGGCGCCGGGTCCGCCACGCTCCTCCGAAGCCGCAGCGGCTTCGAGAGTCTTCCGAGCCTCGTCAAGCTTCTCGGCGATTTCAGCATCCGTAAAACCTTGATCGATGAGCTTATTTTCGAGCACGACGAGCTTGAGCTCAATATGGCGCTTGCGATCGTGCTCGAGGATGTCCCTGTTGGGCTTCTTGGTGACGCCGCCGGTGCCCTGGTCGTCATCGAAGCCACGGGAGGAGTCGGCGACCTTCCCGGTCCTGGATTTGATGAAGAACTTGTTGGTCTGGATGTAGCCATTGGTCCCCGACCCCCTCGGAGTCTGTAACCCTATTCCGTTGTACATCTCGCCCCCTTCGAAACCCTAGATTCGAAAACTAACGGATCTAAATCGAGCAGAAACAGAAACAGAAGAAGAAGAAGAAGGTGTTTGGTGAAGGAAGAATCGCGAGCGATTGATTTTTGGGGGAAACAAACGGAAACCTGGATTGGTTGCCGCCTCTCTCTCTTCGTAATACGGAGCGGAGGGGACGATATAGATTATTGGTACCGGTTCAATGTGTGTACTACAATTTTAACCCTTTAAAAATGGGTAAATTACATTTGCCCCTCAAATTTTCATCTGATTTCAAATTCATAGGTTTTTCAATTTCATACAACCGCTTACATTTCGTACAAATTTTATATATCCATTAGTCAATCTGTTAAACTTGTTGTTTAGTGCTGACATGGCAAGTGCAGACCCCATATTTTGTTGACTCAATTGGGTCATGAACTATCGGAAAGGGATGGGTGGGGGTGTGGCAGGGACTCAAGAATCTGGGTTTATGTTTTTTTTTAAATAAAAAATTAAATGAATTGAAATAATTCTTTAATTTTCACATTATTAATGATTAAACTTTTTTTTAATTTGTTTTAATCACGTGGCACAAATTTGGACTCCAAGTCAGCAAAATGTGGGGTATGCGCTTGCCACGTCATCACTTAACAACAAATTTGACGAATTCACTAATAGTTGTATGAAAGTGGTACGAAATCATGAGATGTATGGAATTGAAAAAAATTAAAAGACGTTGTATGAATTTGAAATTGAACAAAAGCCTAAGGGGGTAAAATGTAATTTATCCTTAAAAATTGACACACCAAAAATAACTCTTGATCATGACACAATAACAGATGGCTCAATAAAAGATTAATTCTCAAAAAAGCCATTGCATGACTAACTGAAATGCCAAAAGTGCCCCTTGGCAGTGACACATTAAATATTGTTAACAGTAAACACCTTCAAACAACGAATTTAATATACCAGAATACCTTTCATTAATGGCATTGATTATCCCATCATTACCCTCGATTAAGGATTATGTCGTCTCCCAACAACCCGTGAATAGTAGGGGGAATTGAACTGGAAACTGCATACTACTGAGAGAATTGCATAGAACTGAAAAACCATGTTCTGGGTTAGAATTAGGTGGGCCGAGCACTTACACTTCATTGGCAAGGAGCTAAATTGCACTAGGAAGATGGTAAATGGTTTGACGGAAGTTAAGTTGATTTACACTGGCTAGGGAGAAGACAACTTTAAGGATCTAAGTTGTGGCCATACTTCAAGTAAAGCTTCCTCAATTTCATCCCATTGTTCAAGAAATTGTCGTTTGGGTGCTAAATTTTTCCGTTCCATGTAGGCATGTAGAGGTTGACTTGAAAATTTGTAAATTCATTCAACTGAATACAGTTATGTAGCATATGCATTGGGGTGAATTGAAAATCCGAGTTAAATGCAGTGGGGTTTGGAACCAAGATTTTTTTTGGTGGGTATGGTAGTGGTAAAGGGCTATTAGGCTATGTTTGGATCAAACTTACACGATACAAATGAGTTATACTAAGTGAGGAAGAAATAGAAAGGAGATTATAAACGCATGAGTATGCAATGGATACAGAGTGCAATTTCCAATTTAGACATATCATAGGCCTTAGTACAAAACCATAAGATTTTTCATCATCAAGTAGTATCTCACGAGAGTTAACTGCCTATTTTTCAAGTAAACACATCAATCACATAAAAAATGAACGAAAAAGGCATCTTGTATCGATGAACAACATTGCTTGAGAACTTTAACACATCTTTAAATCTCTTATTCAACTCTGCTTTCGAGTACAAAAAATTACCCATGTCTTACTATTATCACAACTTTTTAACAAACTCAACTTGATACATCTTTGAACCCCTTTGCTCTGCATCTTAATATGGCAAATTCTTTACAATTTCAACTTTACAAGTCTTTGAACCCTTTTCAAATGTTGAAAGCATCTTGTTCAACTCCTCTTCCAAATACACATCTAAATTAGTAGTGGTGCTTGTATAAATAGTCATCTTATTTAAAACTTTGTCGTTCTTCAACAAATACTTAGCAATTTCCATCTCATCTCGCTAACCCTTGAATTCCATAATGGAGATTTTCTTGAGGTATGACAACAAACAAATAGGCACAAAGTCCGGTAGATTGCCCAAATTCCATTGACCCTCGTCTTCCTCATCACACCATTCATTGTCGTAGCAGTTATTTAAAAGAATGAATAAACTCATAATTGTTATAACAGCCTGCACATATTAGACCACCAGAGTGATAATACAACTTACATCATTTTGAAAGACAAAATGTTCCATAATAGGTGATATCTTAAGAAACTCTGCTAGTAATTCCCTGTAATTACAATCATCAAGAACTAGCTTCAACTGGATCAGATTTTCAAAAGTAGGCAAGTACGAAGCCTGGAAGAAAGATTATTGAACAAACAAAAGTGGATGCTAAAATCAAATATTTCCTCATGCATACATAACATATTGTTTTCGAAAAAAACAAAAACCAAAAAAAGCTTCCAGCCATAACCACATTGTTTGGTATAACGAAGAATGGCAAATACGAGAATGAAAGTTAGGGCATGGTTACCTCCAAAATTAGAACTTCAAGAGTGAGATATTTAACATTGGAAATTTCTGCTAGTAACTTAGTTGCACAGTCAGCAATGTGAGGATAATCATCATCATCATCTGTGTGCCTTAGATTAATTTTTGTTCCGACGAGATTTTGCTTTCTCCAAATGAATATATGAGAAAAAATAATTAATAAAAAACCAAACACAAGCATCAACCTCATAATTATAGTCATCGTTCAATGATAGTGTTATCATCTTCAATTCAGGTATAGAGATATTGACATTTGGATGCACACTTGAATCTGCATTTATAGTCAATTCTTCAAGTATAGGTGACACATCCCGACTCGGATGTACACGTGGACACCCAAAAGTCGGATGTGCTGGTCGACACCACGTAGGGTGACGAAAGCCAATTTGGATATAATAAGAAATATTTGAATGAATTAATGAGTAGGGTATACAAAATTTGCACGGAATAAAGAAATAACAAATAATAACAATTACCGTACGAGTACGGAGACCTGAAAATTTACAATTACAAGGAAATTTTAAACATCTTCATACCACCGGGTCTCGACGTCAACAGCTCCAGCCACTAAACCTGGAGGGGCGCAAAACAGAAGGGTGAGTGGGCCATAAATTGTTTTGTAAAAACCTTTCCTTTAGAAAATACTAACCCCTCGCCGTAAAACAGGTACTAAGTTTCGTAAAACTGTTCTTGAAAACGTAATATACTAGTAGGTAGAAAATCAAGGTAAGTACGGAAATATACTTACCGTCCGAAACGGCAGGAAGCTACTGTTCGGCATGAAAATACTTTACCAAAAAGTTCGTAAAATAAAGCTATACGGAAAACCCGTAAATCAAATAGTAGTATCCGTGGCATCAGTGAAAATCAGAGATAAGTCACAATCCAACTAAGAGATAAACGCTCGTTTAGGCAGGGCAGACACACGAGTTCATACAGATATGTTCTGTTATGAACAGGCTGGGTGTATAAATAATGGTACGCTCATGTACTACGATCACGTGAAGCTGGCGCATAAGCGCATCACAACAAGTTCGAGTCGCCCATGCTACCTAGAACAGGCTGGCACCTACTATGGATCCATAGTGAGCGTATCGGTGTGTGTGAACAATCACGTGAAGGCTGGTCCTGGCCCGGGACAGTACAATCAACACCGTGTAAGCCTCCCAGGTTGAGCGTGCAAAAACATGCCACGGAGTATCTTTAAATAAAACAAAGTGAGGTAATTTCCCTTTTTGGGATAACCTTAAAACAGTCAATATATAAAGTATTCTCGAGTGCCGTACCCGGAATACCAAGCGTATAACTACAATACGTGAAATACCAAGAATACGCCACATGGGTACCAAGGTATAGAAATACCAACTTAATGGTAAACTAGGTGAACCCAAAATACGGTAGAAAATTACCATTTCCAAGTTTCACCCGAATACGGCCCAAGGCCGTCAGATAGGTATAAAACCCATAATCACAAATAGGCACAATATCAAGTAATTCCCTAAAACCCCCCAAAATAGGGTTGGTTCGATACAAGCAATACGCGTACAAAATAATACAGAAATCACCAATTTAATGGTGTAATTTCCAAATGGAAATGTAGGCCAAAGCCCACTAATTTCCATGGTCTAACGAAATACCGAGTCTAACATGTAAACCAAGTAAGTATCACAAAGTACGAGGTCTACCGAAAATACAAGATAAATAGCCAAATTAAAATCATCAAAGTAATGTAGGCATAATTAAATAAGTTTGCCAACGTAGTAAAACAATAATTATCTTAAAAGCATAGTTAAAACCCAAGTTCATGTCTAAAACATATAAAACATTTAATTTAAGTAAGGAAGGGGCCCACTCACAAATACCAAAGCTGGGAAGTCCAAACGTATGCCCTTTGAACGCCACGGGTTGCCAAAACCTTTTTTTAAAAGGGAAAACTAACAAAAACCCCCATCTCCGTACAATCTTAATATTAGAGGCAAAAATTTTCTTTAATACCCAAAATGGGCATGATAATTCATCAAAAGGATTAGACAAAAAGGAAAAAGAAGACAAAAAAGAAAAGCATCAGATTTTTGAAAAGTATCACTTTTAGAAATAGTGACCACTTTTAGAAATAGTAATATTCACTTTTTTGAAAAGGTTTTTTGTATCTTAGCAGCCATATAATTGTATATATAGAGGCATTCATTTACACAAGGGGACAACAATCATACAGACTCTCAATTCCAGAGAAACACAGAGCCTTTCTTCAGCATTTTTCCAAGCTTTCTTCTATACTTGTAAACACCCTTTGTAAACTTTTATACATCAATAAAAGAGCAAGTGTATATATTCAAGCAATTCTCCAGTCTTAAGTAAGTTTTCTTTCTTTACTTTAGTGTGTTTGTTTAATTAGACTTCCAGTCTAAAACAGGGAAACACTATTGTAGTTATATTATTATCTTGCTAAACTGACGATCATACTTTGTTCGAGCACTCTGTTATAGTTGAATGCTTGCCATACAAATAACTGGACATTGACCAGGGTACCTCTGAGTTCTCAGTACCTCTGAGTTCAGCCCTTGTGGCCTATACCTGCATTGTGAGTGGCCTTTGACACACCCCACCCTCGATACCCACGTGGATACCGAGTGCGAGCGTGCCGTCGACACTGAGTGACGGCCATTAAATGCATGACAACACTTGTGAAAATGAAATTAAATTCTGTAATAAACGCGTGAATTCAATGTCAATATGCATATGGTTCAAAAGAGCGTATCAATTTGGAAACAAATGAAATATAATAGCGTGAGTCAAGTTCCTAAAATCTCTATCCATAACAGGATGGATATTATTATAGAACCGAATAATGTAGAGATAAATCCCTACATGGTTGGGATATCTCGACGTAGCCGCTAATGATCCGACCTCGCTGTAAGGCAAGGTCACTAAGGACTCGAAGGGGGCGCAAAACAAAAGTGTGAGTAGACAAAAAATAAAAGTTTTCACAAACCTTCTCTTTTCAATGTACTAACCCCCGTTTGAAAATCCAAGATAATCGTGAAAACGTACTATCATAAGAGATAGAGTTAGAAAGGTATTATAAACATATACCGAAAAGTCTCGAAGATATACATTTCCGTAAGTCACAAATCATAAATATCCAATAATATAGTACGGAAAACCGACACAAGGTATATACGCAATCAGCACATGCACGGCCGAGAAACAGCCTCTCCCCCACCTACCGTACAAGTCCAACACGTTAATCAATAATTTGTAATTCTAGTACCACACACATGTAAGTCCAGCCGCAGTCAGCTGGCCACACCCGAAAGCCATTACCCAGCTGGGCCTTTTCCCCCATAAACAATTTCAACAATAATCGTGGAAGACAAGCTTGCACTAAGGTATTTACCTAGACAATACCTCGAGTATGTAAAGGCGTGTGACCCATACATGTGAGAACTCCGTCCCATGGCCATGAGAACGGGCACACAACGTAGTGAAAGCATACCTAGTGTGTTTGAAAACATACATACATACCACATGTGTATAGACATAAGATACAAGATTCCTCTTCATAAGCAATTCCCAAATATTTAATATTGCATAAATAATATCTTTTCTCAAAATCACATACCACAAATAAGCTCATTTCATATTTATGCAAAAGCGATAACATAGTGTAAACCATTTGGTCATGTATAAACATATCCTAATAACCATTTAAATTCCTATCCCAATCTATATACCATAAATAGAACAAATATGGTTGCATAAATAATTATCAACATATATATATTTAATAATAAATATATATAATTAAACATGCTCAAAACCATTTAAACCATAAATAAATCACTTTCATAAACATTTTCTTCAATCATAAAACCATTGAGTAAAGCAAAAGTCCACTCCACAGTGATCTGGAGTGAAATCTCCCTGTTGCCCTCCCCGGATGTTTTGTTTCAAGCACTACCTATTTAAAGCAGTGATAAATTCAACTTCCCTAAAAATAATTAAAAATAGGCCTTAAAAGAATCCCCCAAAAATACATGAATATTTTAGCGAAAACGGGCTCGAAAAAAGGAATTCCGGCCCCGTGTCCCTACGCTTCCGCCGCGCCGCGCACGCGCCGGCCACGCGCCGGAAACGGCCGAAAACCTCCACGCGCCGGGAAACCCTCACGCGCCGCAGACGCCCAAGACGCGCGGAAACCTGACGCGCCCAAGCACACGCGGTCGGAAACCATCCCACGCGCGGCCGAGTGGCCTTCACGCGCCGGCACGTGGTCCCACGCGGCCGCACGTTTCGCTCACGCGCCGGCATCGTGGTCCCACGCACCGGCGCGTCCCCCACGCGCGCGCCCACGCGCCCCGCCGACGCCACCCCACGCGCCGCCGACGCGCCCACGCGCCCCACGCGCCCCTCACGCGCCGCGTCGACGCGCCGTTAAGTTTAACGGGAATATACTCTTTCGCGTTAGGAATATTCCGTTAATCTTAACGGAATATTCCTCTCCTCCTTCCTCCGCCGGTCGCCGGAGCTCCGCCGTCGCCGCCGTCCTGGTTCGCCTAACTGGGAATTTTTAATACCGATTAAGTCCCAAACTTCAAAAATTCGTATCTTCATTCTTTGTCCAAAATTGATTTGCCATATATCAAATTGAAGGTATTGAAGAGTAGAATATTTTTATACCTATTTGAGGCCTAAAAGTGGCCTGAGATGGCCTGAAATTGACCGAAAGCTTCGAAACCCTGACCTCGCCCTCCTTCAATACCGCACTCAAATTTGGATTTAATTTTTATATGAAATTGAACCTACTCAATCCAACAAAGCCAATGGTAATGGTCTCGAGGCTTACCTTGGTCCCGGACAGGCCAAACAAAGTCGATGAACAATGGGCCTACCTGCCCGACGCTTCTGGGCTTGAAGATTCCAAGATCACGGCCCCGTCCAAATGACGAGGATCACGTTGGCATGAATTTTGGGCGACTGGGGGCTTTGGTGGTTTTGTGATTCAACAAGGATTAGGTTTGTTTGCCTGTTTGGCTTAGAGAGAAAATGGGAGAGAAGTATAGAGAGTGTAGGGCAGAAAATGGAAAAGTGACGGCAGCAAATGGGGAGGGTTGGCTGTGGCACTGCCCCAAAACCCTAATTCCCATATACGGAGTGGAAAATTGCTCTCAAAATGCCCCTACACTTTAAAGCTTCGTAAACGCCTGCTTTGAACTCCGAATTGAGTTCCGCTTTGCGCCACGCGTTTCCGTGTCGATTTCCAGTACATCGAGAATATGTAAAAGAATAATTTTTCTACAAGTCGTCACGAAAAGTCAACAAAAGTCAACATTGACCCTAGGGGTATTTTGGTCATTTCACATAAATTTTGGGACGGGCTGTGGGCCAATCTACTCCCTTAAATAAAATTTCGTCCGCGAAATTACAACAAAGAATACTAAAACAAATGCGGATACCGCGCCCTCATATGCCCTCTCGCCTCCCAAGTAGCCTCCTCTACCCCTCGTGGTTACTCCACCTAACCTTCACCAAAGGTATCACCTTGTTCCTCGTAACCTTATCTTTCTGTCCAAAATCTCCACCGGCTCCTCCCTCGTAACTCAATCTCTCTCATCCAACCGCAAGGGTTGCTCGAAGTACATGAGACTCGTGTGGCGCATACTTCTCAACATAGAAACATGGCCATCATGTACCCGAGATAGAACCCGTGGCCGGGCAAGGCCAAACGATAAGCAACTCCGCGCCAATACGCGCCACAATCTCATACACAATGTACCGGGACTTAGCTTACCCCGCTTAATGATCTCACCACACCCCTTCCGTGGCTTACAATCTCAAAAATACAAAATCACCCACCGCATACACTAGCCCCAGAATGTTTATCTCAAGTAATACTTCCTTTTCTCGTCTCTGTCTCTGGGCCGCCAGTTACGCTTTAATCACCTCGACCTTCCTCTCCGTAGTGTCATCTACCAACTCGGGCTCCTCAAGTGCTTGCTCCCTACCTCCCGCTCCAACACAGCCGGGGTTCTACACGCCTACCATATACAACGCCCTCAAACGGCAATGCCATACCGATAACTAGAGTGAAAACTGCTGTTGTATGCAAACTCAATCAAACGCCAAGTGATCATCCCAACTTCCGAATTGAAGGACCGAACTCTGCTAACATGTCCTCCAAGGTCTCGACCGGCCCTCTCGTAACGTAATCTTCATCCGTCTCGTGGGTGGAAGCGTCAGACTGCATGCAAGCTCGTTCCCATAGCTCCCGAAATGCCTTCCGTAATTTGGAAGTGAACCCCTGATCTCTATCCGATATGATGGAAACCGGTACCCCATGAAGCTCACCATCTCGATCTACGTAACATCTTCTGTGCACAATTTGTCTAACCGGTAATCCCGACGAATTGGCAAGAAATGAGCCGTCTTCGTCGCCGGGCCGACGCATCACCCAAAATTACCATCACACTTTGCTCGAGTAGGCGGTAACCCAAACACGAAGTCCATGGTAACATTCTCCCATTTCCAACCGGATAGGAAGCCTCGCGATAACCCCGAAGGTTTCTCGGCTCTCTCCGCCTTCACTCGGGCCGAAGACATGTGAAACACTCGACTCACGCATACTGGCGATATCCTTTTTTCATCCCCTACCAATAGTAGTAAGGTTCGATGGTGTGGTACATCTTCGTACTTCACCCTGATGCAAAGCATAAGGTAAATGTGTGCCTCATCCAGGATTTCCTCTTCAATCCACTATCACCTTTGGGTACGAATAATCGACTCGCAACATCGTACTCCATCCTCCTCGATCGCTAATCTTGTCTCACACCGCCAAGAACTTCCTCCTTAAGCCGTATACACTCTAATCAACTCCGAGCCTCGAACTTATCCACCAAAAAACACACTCCAACTCCGAAATGAGCTAGCAAGGCTCCATGATTATCCACATTAAGGATAAAGACCCGTGCTCCTCAACTCACCCAACATCGAATGTAGCCTTCTAATCGATGCCAACTGCCCATGGGATTTCCTGACTCAAGGCGTCGGTCACTACATTCGCCTACCAGATGGTGTGCACCCCATGGTACGCTTATAATCACTAATCGCCCTCCATCCATCCCCCCTCTCGCTCAAGTTCAACTCATTCCCGTAAAATACATTATACTCTTGTGGTCCGTGAAGATACGACAAGTCTCCATAAAGATAATGTCGCCAAATCTTCAAAACAAAAAACTACAGCCAGCCTAACCTGTGTCATGAGTAGGGTAATTCATTTCGTGCCGCTTGAGCCGTCTCGCCGGGATGGCTGTACGAGACTTTTCCATGTTGCAGCCTAACACACAACCCAAACCATGCAGCAACGGCATCTCAGATATCACCCACCGCTCTCATCGTAGCTACTCAACACGGTACGAGTAAGGTGATGTTTAAGTCCCCGGAAACTCCGCTCACAACCGTCATCCCAAATGAACTTAACATCCTTCCCGGTAGTTTGGTAAGAGGTCCCGCCATAGATGAGAAATTCTCGCACGAAACGACGATAATAACCTAGCCAAACCCAAGAAACTTCTCACCTCAGCTTACATTGGTCGGCCGCTCCCAATTCACCACCGCCTCCACCTTCGTGGATCCACAAAAATGCCTCAAGCAGATCACATGCCCCAAGAAACCGACATACTATCCACCCAAACTCACACTTGCCGAACTTCGCACAACTGTGCCGGCCCCTCAAACTCTCCAAAACCATCCTCATGTGTTCCACATGCTCAAGCCTCACTCGGGAGTAAATCGAATGTCGTCGATGAACACAATCACAAACCGGTCCAAATACGGCCGAAAAGACTCTCGTTCATCAAATCCATAAATGCTACCGAGCATTAGTCAATCCAACTTTATCAATGTAAACTCAGTTACAATGTCCATACCTCGCTCGGAAGGCGCCTTTTGGGCACATCATCCTTGCGGATACGCAATCGATGATATCCATCGAAGATCAATCTTGGAGAAAACTCGTGCACCCTTCACCGGGATCAAACAAATCATCAATCCGAGGCAAACGGGATAACCCGCTCTTCACCGTCACTCCGACAGCTGCCCGTAGCCCATGCATAAACGCATACTCCCATCCTTCTTCTTAACAAACAACACCGCAGCAATCCTAAAGGTGAAGTGCCGGGGTTGAATAAACCCCTTATCAACTAACTCCCGAAGCAGTTTTTAACTCTAATTCACCGGAGCCATACGATACGCGCGTCGAGAAATAGGATCCGTACTGCATCGATCAACACCGTAAACTCGATCTCTCTCGTTTCATGAGCTAAACCAGTAAGTCTCAGAAAACGTCTGATATTCATTGACCACGCAACATCCTCGACACGGATCGGAGAATCTTCCTTCATCACCACATGGGCCAAGTACCTGACAACCCTTCGCGCAACAACTTCTTCGCCCGAGTGACAAAATCGCAGCAGCCGCGCAAAAACTCCTCTCGCCTTGGAAAACAACTTCGTCTACCAGTGTTTGAATGTGACCACTTTGGTACGACAATCCACAATGGCATGATACTTGGATAACCAATCCATACCCAGTAATATCAAAGTCAACGACATGTTTATGTGGGAATGAGATTCATCCATGAGTTCGTCGCCAACGAAAACCGGACAATCCCTAAATTCCCATTGAACGGCACTAGTCTCCGCTCCCATAGGCTGAAAGCAATAACTAACTCACACTCAAGAGGTGAGGGTTGGGGATTTACTTTCTTAGCGAACATAGGGATATAACAGAATGTGTAGCACCCTGATCAATTAAAATTTAGCATGATAATCAAAACTTTTAACGTACCCAGCGATAACTCCCGAACCGGCTCTCGAGCATCCCCACAGAAAGATTGTAGACTCTTCCATGTGCTCCTCCTCGGCCTCCATTACGGCCTCCCGTACGGTACCCTCACCACCGCGTCCTCCGAAACGACTTGCCACCGCTGGCCTTCAGGCACCAGCTTGGTGGCACTGCTTAATGGCAAAGCTGACTTCCGTGATTTCTGGCCCTCCTGAGCTCACCCTTGGCTCCCACAGCCACTGCTCAGCTCCTGACAGCTCCTTCTGTGGAAGGTCCCCAAGCCACTCCCACACTATCTCCTCGCTCGCTGAAGTAATGGGCACTCTCACACTAATGAAATCAGACTGCCTTCCCATAAAACAGTGTGGCAAATCATTTGCTTTGAAGACTGTAGATGTACTGTGTAAAATGTAAACGCGGTTACAACGCCTACGTAAAGGTCTGTATCGTAACTGCCGGACGCTGTTATCACCGAGAGTTACCCATGCGTCCCTCCACTAGATCGAGAACCCGGGCGCTAGAACTCCCACCGTAACTAGAGCTCGACCTCTCCTCTGAAGCCCCGCTCGCTTCCCTGACCGCCAACGTAAAATTTCCCGCCGACGTCCCTTGTCACCACCGTGCACAGTTAACCCCAGCATAAATGTAATCATCGACTGCTCAATGTCCAAAAGTTAACTCCAGCTCCATCTCGTAGGTCGTACATCGGTGAGCAAAAGAAGTTGATGATCCCATGTCACGCCTCGCCCCCTCATGAAACCGCGTCTCGTAACTCCGCCGTTATTCTCCATCGCATTGGCAATACCTCATAAGCTCACGAACCGTGTCCCATACTCGATACGGTCATAGTGCCCTGTTTCGTGATCCAAGAACTCCCTCCTCTTCCCGACTCCCAGATCAGGAGGAAGAATCGCATACACGAAACTCGCTTAAACTACTCCCAAGTAATGTGAATGCCCCTCTCTGCGGAAAAGTACTCCCTCGCGTCCCACCAACTCGCCAGCACTCCCAAGGAGGAAGAAGGCTCGCAGGTAACCCTCGCCGATCCTCCGGACAATTCATACCGCGGAAGGTCTTCTCTCTACCTTCTCAAGCCATAGCTCCTAAGCAAAGCCCTTCACTCCGTAGCAACACCCTCAAGCTCCCATACACCTAACCCACGAGCAATCTCAGTGGTGCACGCCCCGCCGCCCCCGAACCGCGCAGCAATGACTTGCCCCGCCTTGGGCTAAGCCTGGCCAAATCCGGGCCGACGTCGCCGAGGTGGCATAGCTCGCGAAAGGAAACACCGAGATACTTCGTACAAGAATGACGCACACAAAGTGCTTCTTGTCATAAGAATTCTTCAACCTATGCTCGATACTCAAACCGACACACCCACCTCGATACCCACGTGATACCGAGTGCGAGCGTGCCGGCCGACACTCGAAGTGATTTGCCATTAAATGCATGACAACACTTGTGAAAATGAAATTAAATTGTAATAAACCTATGAATTCAATGTCAATATGCATATGGTTCGTGAGCGTACTAATTTGAAACAATGAAATATAATAGTGAGTCAAGTTCCTAAAATCTCTATCCATAAACAGGATGCATATTATTATAGAACTAATAATGTAGAGATAAATCCCCTACATGTTGGGATATTCGCAATGTAGCCGCCACGTATCCTCGATCAGCTGTAAGGAAGCAGTCACTATGACCTGGGCGGGGCGCAAAACAAAAGTGTGAGTGGACAAAATAAAGTTTTCACAAACCTTTCTCTCTTTTCAATGTACTAATTGCTTGAAAATCCAAGATAATCGTGAAAACGCATTTCTAATATAGTATAGTTCGAAGGTATTATAACACATACCAAAAGTCTCGAAAAAGATAGGCAAATTTCCGTAAGTCACAAAATCATAAATATCCAATATAGTACGGAAAACCGACACAAGGTATATACGCAATCACACATGCACGGGTTGGGAACAAACTCTCTCCCAATCACCGTACAAGTCCAATACGTTAATCAATAATTTAAAAATTTAGTATCACACACATAAGTTCCGGGCCAGCCGCGTCACACCCGAGTCATTACGCAAAGGGGGCCTTTTCCCATAAACAACAACAATAATCGTAAGACGTTTGCACTAAGGCATTACCTGACAATACCCCCCTGAGTACAAAGGCGTGGTGACCCATACATGTGAGAACCGGTCCCATGGCCATGAGAACGTACTACAACGAGTGAAAGCATACTCTAGTGTGTTTGAAAAAACATACATACATACTCATGTGTATAGACATAAGATACAAGATTCCTTTCATAATTCCCAAATATTTAATATTGCATAAGTAATATCTTTTCTCAAAATCACATACCAAATACCATTTCATATTTATGCAAAAGCGATAACATAGTGTAAACCATTTCCCAATATGTATAAACATATCCCAATAACCATTTAAATTCATATCCCAATCTATATACCATAAATAGAACAAATACATGGTTGCATAAATACTTATCAACATATATATATATTTAATAATAAATATATATAATTAAACATGCTCAAAAAAACCATTTAAAACCATAAATAAATCACTTTCATAAACATTTTCAATCATAAAAACCATTGAGTAAAGCAAAAGTCCACTCACAGTGATCTGGGAGGAACTTCCCTGTTGCCCTCCCGGATGTGCTTTTGTTTTTAAGAATTACCTATTTAAAGTTAGGGGATAATAAATTAGAACTTCCTAAAAATAATTAAAAATAGGCCTTAAAAGAATCCCCCAAAAATATGAATATTTTAGCGAAAACTGCTCGAAAAATGAATTCCCGGCCCCGGGTAAACCTGTCAAGCCGGGGCCGGGCCCACCCGTCGGCCGCGCCGCACGCGCCGCCACGTCGCGCCGGAAACGGCCTGAAATCCCCTCCACGCGCCGGAAACCCCTCACGCGGCCGCACGCGCCGCGGCACGCGCCGGAAACCCCTGACGCGCCACACGCCGAAACCCCACGCGCGCGGGCCCACGCGCCGCGAGTGGCTTTCACGCGCCGGCACGTGGTCCCACGCGCCGGTACGTGTCGCCACGCGCCGGCACGTGGTCCCAGCGCCGTGTCCCCCACGCGCGTCACGCGCCCCACGCGCCCCGCCGACGCCACCCCACGCTGCCGCCGACGCCGCCTTACGCGCCCCACGCGCCGATGCTCACGTCTCAAGTAAGTTTAACTAATATACCTTTCGCCGTTAGGAATATTCCGTTACCGTTAACGGAATATTCCTCTCCTCTCCTTCCTCTCCCGCCGGCCGCCGGAGCTCCGCCGCGCCGTCCGGCTCCGCCAATCGGGAATTTTAACAGCCCCATTAAGTCCCAAACTTCAAAATTGTGATTCTCTTCATTCTTGTCCAAAATTGACGTGCCATATATCAAATTGAAGGTATTGAAGAGTAGAATATTTTTATACCTATTTGAGGCCGGAAAAGTGGCCGGAGATGGCCTGAAATTGACCGGAAAGCTTCGAGAAACCCTAATTATGTTCTCCTTCAATACTGCACCAAATTTGACGTACTTTATATGAAATTGAACCTACTCAATCCAACAAAGCCAATGGTAATGGTCTCGAGGCTTACCTTGGAGATTGTACAGAAAGTCGATGAACAGTTCGCCTATTCCGTTCCGACGTCGGTTTGAACGAACGGGTTCGAGTTTGAAGATTCCAAGATCACAGTCCCGTCCAAAATGACGAGAGGATCACGTTGGTATGAATTTTGGGCGACGGTTTGGTGGTTTTGTGATTCAACAAGGATTAGGGTTTGTCGGTTCGTTGTTTGGCTTAGAGAGAAAATGGGAGAGAAAGAGAGGAAAAATGGAAAAGTGACGTGCAGCAAATGGGGGAGGGTGGCTGCTGTGCAGTCAGCCCAAAACCCTAATTCCCATACACGGAGTGGAAAATTACCAAAATGCCCCTACACTTTAAAGCTTCGTAAAACGTTCGTTTGAACTCCGAATTGAGTTCCGCTTGCGCCCACGCGTTCGTGTCGACGAGTACATCGAGAATATGTAAAAGAATAATTTTTCACAAGTCGTCACGAAAAGTCAACAAAAGTCAACATTGACCCTAGGGGTATTTTGGTCATTTCACATAAATTTTGGGACGGGTTGTAACAGCCTTCATGCTGAAATATGTCGAGTTCCATGTGCAAGGTTATATGTCTAAGTTGTTATAATGGCCATCCGACTATTTTACATTCCGGCTTCGAATTTGGTATCAGAGCCTAGTTTGGCATTTTAATAGTATAATTATAATAGTAAAGTACCTTGAGGACGGAAGTCATCAACACAACTGATATCACAAACACTTATTTTGCATGAACAATATCGTATATTATTGTCCTTGTAGACCTTGTCAACCAAAATTACCAGGAGTTCATTGTTATATACATCCTACTATCACTACTACAAAGAAACATTTAGCATATATTTATAAGAAAATAAGAAAGAATATTAAGAAGCAACAGTTTTATCTTAGTGTTATTGAACATCCCAGTTTTTCCAGTAAAGATAAAGAAGTTCAACATAATATATTAGCAGTAAATAACGCAACTACTAATACTTTAGAAAATTATAGAAGAGAAAAAGAGTTTTTAAGAAATCAATTAGCAATAATTTTAGAAAAAGGAAGACTTTAGTTTATGATAGATTATCTTAATTTAGAAATTAGTGAGCAACAGAAAAGAAAAATCACTTTAGATCAAAATAGTTTAATTTGTTATTTTCCATTAAGAAAGCATAATTGACACATCCCGACCCGGATGTACACGTGGACACCCAAAAGTCGGATGTGCTGGTCGACACCACGTAGGGTGACGAAAGCCAATTTGAATAAAATAAGGAATAAATTGAACAATTGAATACAATAACAGTCGTACAAGGTACAGAATACTGGAAATTTACAATTACAAGGAGATTCTAACGAGCTTCATACCACCGGGTCTCGATGTCGATAACTTCAAGCCGCTAAACCTGGAGGGGCGCAAAACAAAAGGGTGAGTGGGCCATAGCTAGTTATTTTGTGAAAACCTTTCCTTTTTGAAAATACTAACCCCTCGCCGTAAAACAGGTACTTGGTTGAAAAACCGTTTACAGAAAACGTACTAATATAGTAGGTAGAAAAACAAGGTAAGTACGGAAATATACTTACCGTCCGAAACGGGCAGAAAGCCACCGTTCGGCATAAAACAATTTGTCAAAAAGTTCGTAAGAAAAAGTTATACGGGAAAGCTGTAAATCCAATAGTAGTATCCGTGGCATCAGTGAAAATCCGAGATAATAACACAATCCAATTACAAGATAAATGCTCGGTTAGGCAAGGCAGACACACGAGTTCATACAGATATATTCTGTCATGAACAGGCTGGGTGTATAAATAAAGTTACGCTCATGTACTACGATCACGTGAAGCTGGCGCTAATCGCATCACAACGAGTTCGGGCGCCCATGCGACCTCGAACAGGCTGGCACCTTACTATGGATCCATAGTGAGCGTATCGGTGCGTGTGAACAATCACGTGAAGGCTGGTCCTGGCCCGGACAGTACAATAAACACCGTGTAAGCCTCCCAAGTTGAGCGTATAAAAACATGCCACGGAGTAATTCTAAATAAACAGTATAAGGTAATTTCCCTTTTTGGGATAACCTTTAAACAACCTATATAAATAAGGTATACTCGGGTGCCATACCCGAAATGCCAAGAGTACAACTACAATACGTGAAATACCAAGAATACACCATACGGGTACCAAGGTATAGAAATACCAACTTAATGGTAGATTGGGTGAACCCAAAAAAATACGATAGGAAATTACCATTTCCAAAGTTCACCCAATTATGGCCCAAGGCCCGTCAAACGAATATAAGATCCAAACGCATAAATAGGGAATTAAAATAATTAATTCCCTAAACCCTCGAAAATAGGGTTGGTACAATAATTGTAATACGCATACAAGGTAATACAGAAATCACCAATTTAATGGCATAAGTTCAAATGGAATTATGGGTCGAGGCCCACTAATTTCCATGGCCTAATACATTACCGAGTCGGTCTAACAACATCAAGTCTATCCGATAAACCAAGTAGATACTACGAAATACAAGGTCTACCAAATACGGAACAAATACTAAACTACAGTCATTAAAAGTGTAGATATAAATTAAGTTTGCCAATAAGTAAGTTAATAGTCAATTTAAAGTATAGGCAAAACCATTTTAATGATTAAAACGTATAAAATATTTAATTTAAGTGAGGAAGGGGCCCACTCACAGTTACCGAAGCGGGGGAGTCTAAATGCACGTCCATCGAATGTCACGGTTCGCCAAAACCTATTTTAGAAACCCACAAATTAGTAAAGTGTACGAAATTACAAGAAAAACGGCGTTCGGATACCCGAAAACGGAGTTTCGGGGTCGGAAACCCCAAAACCGCCGCCGTGGGCCGCCGTGCGCCGCCGCACGCGCCGCCACACGCTGCCGTTTGGCCTCACGCGCCGCCACGCGCGGCTGTGAGGTCACACGCGCCCTCACGCGCCGCCACGCGCGGCTGGAAGTTTCTCACGCGCGGCCACACGCGGCACTGTTCACGCTCCGTTAAAGTTAACGGCGGCGCCGTTAACTTTAATGGAATATTCCGTTTGGTTAACGGAATATTCTCTAACGGCGTTACGGAATATTCCGTCGCCGTTAGGGAATATTCCCTGACGCCGTTAAGAAAGAGACGGAATATACCTCAGGTATATTCCCGGTTCGGACCGGGTTGGACCGGGTCCTGCTGACGTCACCAGCCGGCTCGCTGACGTCACGTCGCTGCAACTCCGGCAGCCGATCGCCGCCGCCGTCCGCCGCTCGCCGGCGCCGGAATCTGGAGATTCTTGCCGGAATTTCTGGAAAAACGCAGGGGGTTCAATTCTTCACCAAAAATCATGAAATTTTCACCAAAATGAAGCTGGTGATGAAAGGAATCTGAATTTACCTAGGTTGAGGCCAAACAATGGCCGGAGACGGCCGGAAATGGCCTCGAAAGGCTCGGCCACGTTTCAAATCCGTCGATCTCGAACTAAAATGGCCATGCAAGGCCTGGGTTTAGTTCCCCAGGTTCCCAGAGACGAATTTGTGAGGTTTTGGAGTATGATCGAGGCCTGGATGGCCGTGATTGGTCGAGGTGACCTCGCCGGAAAAACCCCAGGTTCTGGGTTTCACTGCTTTTGGTGGGTTTCTGGGTTCCTCGAAGTTTCTGGGTTAAGGAGGATGATGGTGGAGACGGCAGCGACCATCTCAGGTCAATGAGATGGCTCGAAGATATGAGATTTGGGCTCGGGTGCAGGTTATGGGTGTCCAGAGTAAATCTGGGGTTCTCTGGGATTTACTGGTTCGAGCTGGAAGAGCTAGGTTGTGCAGTGAAGAAGACCTGCAAGTATGGTGGTGGCCAAAAAGGAAGATGGCTCGGGGAGAAGGCACCACCTCCACGGGTGTGGTTAGTACTTTTGGAGAAAGAGTAGATGTCTGTTTGCAGGGGAGTGAAGTCGAGTGTGAGGGAGAGAGACAGAATACACAGAGTGAGGGAACAAGAGTGACAGAGACTCAGTGGGCTGGGCCCACAGAAATTACTAGGCCTAAGGCCCAAATACGAAACGCAACTAGGTTAACGTCCGTAAAATGCTCATTCGAACTCCGAAAGGCGTTCCGTTCGCGTCGACGAGTTCGTATCGACGAGCTCGTCACGAAAATACAAGTGAATGCGTCGTACGAGTTACGACGCAAAAGTCAACCAAAAGGTCAACCAAGGGCAAAATCGTCATTTTGCACCTCCGGGAATAAAATAATATTATTCTCCGGTACGGGCTGTAACAATAATCATATTTTGCATAGTGAAGAAAATCCACAAGCAAATAGTATTGTAGATCTTATTATTAGTCAAGCTGAAAATATAAAATTAGAAAATAATAAGCATAATAATTTATTAAATCAGTTATTAGATTATTCTCAGAAAAATTCAATAAAAACTGTTAGGCAAAATTTAGATTATATTACATCTCAATTAGAAGATAATAATAAAAATAAAATTGTGAGTAGCATCAGTCAACATGAAGTTAGTTGTATTGATAAAGAAGTCACACTTAATTTGCTGAGTAATGAAGCAGTTATTCAATTAAGAAAATCACATTTTAGTCAAATTCACATAGGCACAATTATGATTGGCATAGCAGGTTTAACTAGAGCACAAGTAGGCACAAAAGCTTTAATATATATATATGATGATAGATGGGATAATCACCAACAAGCATCAATAGCAACAGCTGAAGTTGATTTAAGTTCAAATTTAGCTGTCATAGGTTGTATTCCAAATTATGTTATGAATATTAAAGAATTTAGTAAATATATTAAAGTAAGCATAAGAACAAAAAATTATAATATGAAAGGAGAATATAAAAATTTATGTATTAGCCTAATGTATATAGGAAAAGTGTCAGATAAATATAATCATAAGTTTAATTTAGAATTTCAAAATTTAGTTCAAACATTTGGCAGTAAGCATGTTAATATGATAGAAGCAAAACCCGTAGACAATAGCTTTTTAGAAGGAACCCAATGGACATTACCAAATTTACAAGTAGCAAAAAATAGACAACCAGATCATGCACAAATTTATGAAACTAATGCAGGAGAAGCAACAATTAGATTTAGTAATTATAAGCAAATAGATAATTTAGAAGATGATGAGAGTGAAATTGAGAGCATTCGTGAGAGTATTCATATGGCTTTTGATAATTTAGATATTAATTTAGTTGAGCAAAATTTTGATCGTATTGTAGATAAACTTATAGAAGATATTGATAATTTAGATGAAGAACAATATTTAGAAAAATATAAAACATATGATTTAGAGTTGCATAAGATTTCAGATGAAGAAATGAAAAAATTAATTTTGGATATAGGTGTAGAACATTTTTTAGGAGCAGAAGAATACAATAATTTATTAGAATTAAAAATTGAATGTAACCCAGTAGAAGAAAGTGGAGCATCAGCATCAGGAGTAGATAATAATCCAGGATACACAGCTAGAACAGACCAACAATTTTTGAGACCATCAGGTGAGCAATATACTGAACAAGGAGGAGTAAATTATATGAATGAAAATTTGATTAGACCACCTAAGAAAAATAGGATACCATATATGAAAGGACTTGAGCACATTAATATTGCAGGAAATATATTAAATTTAGATAATGTAGATCCACAAGATTGGGAAAAAACAATAGAGAGATGGGAAAAAAGTTGTGTGCATGCAGCATTAATGTTAGATTTTAGTAATTCACAAAACATGTTAGATTATTTTGAGCATACTCTAGATGGCTTAGTTTTTGATTATTTTCAATCATGGAAAGTACTAGATCCAGAACAACATCAGTTAGCAAAAACAAGTTTTAACATAGATGGTTTTATTAATTTAATTAAACAAGAATTTTTAGATCATAATAGATTAGATGGAAGAAATGAAGAAGAGCAAATAAGAGCTATTAGAAATTTAGAACAATTACAAATTTGTGATTTACAGTATATAGCAGATTATACATCAGATTTCTTTAAATATTTAGGAAGAACAGGAAGAATTAGTAATATTAATTTACTAGATACATATATGACAAAGATAAAAGGACCAATAGGTGAAAAAATTTGGAATGAATGGCAAAAACATCCTAAGAAAAATAATATTGCAATAGGACCGAGAATTCAACATGTATATGACATACTTAGACAAGAATGTAGTCAAATAAAAGCAAAAAGACAGATTAGGAAACAATTTTACATGAGTTGTAAAAATATAGATTTACCACAACAATATGGATGCCATAAGAAAAATAAGCATAAGAAAATTTATAAGAAGCATTATAAGTCATATAAACCTTATAAGCAAAATAAAAATTTTAGCATAAGACCTTCTAGAACATTTAGAAAACGAAAATATATTCCTAAACAATTTAAGAAAAGAAGTAGTAAACCTTGGATAAGAAGATATAAAGCACCTAAAGATAAAAGTAATTGCAAATGTTATTTATGTGGAGAAATGGGACATATTAGATCCAAATGTCCAAAATTAGGAAAGCAGCCACGAGATAAAGTATATTTAATGGAATTATTTAAATTAAAAGAAGATGAAGATATACAATCAATTTATAGCTTAGATGATTTGAGTGATAATGAGAGCATTTATAGTGTAGAAAGTATTAATATGATAGATTCAGAATCGGAGTACTCTAGTAATTCAGATAGTGATATAGATGAATATATGTGTGCATTTATAGAAGAAGAACATGAAAAAGAATTTAAATATGTTAATTTAGGTTGGCCAGAAAAATGTCATAAGTGTAGTAAGCTAGCAGCAGAAAAATATTATAATAAATATTCTATATTTTGTAAGTCTTGTTATAATAATAGGTTATTAGAGATTAATTCAGCAGAATCACTAGAAAATACCGAAATATTAGGAAATAGTGTTCATAATATTGAAAAGCCAAAAAATAGTTCACTAATTACTATAAATTGTGAAATAGAACTAGCAAAAGACTATAAAATACAAACAATAGCAATGATAGATACAGGAAGCACAAAGAGTGTCATAAGAGAAGAATTAATACCAGAAAAGTATAGACAGAAATTAGCAAAACCAGTAAGAATAACACAGTTTGATGAGAGACCTGTTTATTTGACACATTGCATTAATAATGAGTCTATTAAAATAGAAAAACAACAATTTAATTTACCATTAACATTTATTTCACCAGTTGGATCATACCCATTTATTATAGGTTTAAACTTTTTAAAAAGTATACAAGGTTTTTTGTTTATGAACCCAGCAATAACATTTTTTAAGAGAGGTATAACTATAACTGACCAAAGTAATACTTTAGAATCCTATAAAAGCATAAGTATAGAAGAGTCTAGTAGTCAAGATCATTACTATTTAGAAAATTCAAATAAAAATGAAGAACATAATAATATAGAAGACTTTGATGAAGAAATATTTGAGCATGAATATCCAGTCATAGAAGAAATAACTCCAGCAGAAATATTACAGATAGATAGACAAGGAGTATAGATAGACCAAAGAGTCTAGAAGAATTGTTACAATTAGCAGAACAAACTAGAATAATAGGAGAAGACCCTCAATTACATTGGAGTAAAAATAAAATATTAGCAAAATTAGATATAATTAATCCAGACTTAACAATTAAGACGGCAGACATGCCTTGCAGTTTACTTGATAAACAAGAGTTTGAGCAACAAATAAAGGAGCTTTTAAATTTAAAAGTAATTAGGCCTTCAAAGTCTAGACATAGATCAGCAGCCTTCATAGTAAGAAAACATTCGGAATTAAAGAGAGGAAAGGCTAGGATAGTATATAATTATAAAAGATTAAATGATAATACATATGAAGATAGTTATAAATTACCAAATAAAGATGAGCTTATAAATAAAATTCAAGAGAGTAAATATTTTAGTAAGTTTGATTGTAAATCAGGATTTTGGCAAATAAGATTAGCAGAAGAATCAATTGAGTGGACAGCATTTACTTGTCCAGAAGGACATTTTGAATGGCTTGTCATGCCATTTGGATTGAAAAATGCACCATCTATCTTTCAAAGAAAGATGGATCAAATTTTTAAGAAATATGACAGTTTTTGTAGTGTATATGTAGATGATATTTTAGTACATAGTAAAAATAGAAATGAACATAGAAAACATTTAGAAATAGTTTTACAAGAATTTATCAATAATGGTATTGTGATTAGCAAAAATAAAATAGCATTAGAAAAACAAGACATAGAATTTTTAGGAATGTATATAAAGTCAGGAACAATACAATTACAAGATCATATAGCTAAGAAAGTTTTAGAATTTCCAGACAAATTAGAAGATAAAAAACAATTACAAGCATTTTTAGGATTATTAAATTATGCAAGGAATTTTATTCCTGATTTAGGAAGAAAAATAGCAGTATTACATAGCAAAACTAGCAAAACAGGACAAAAGTATTTTAATAGTGAAGATATTAAATTAGTACAAAATATCAAGCAAGAAATTACAAAGCTTAAACCATTAACTTTGCCACTAGATAATAGTTATAAAATAGTTGAAACAGACGCATCATCATTAGGATGGGCAGGAATATTATACCAGAAAAAGCATAAGGAATCACCAAAGTTTGATGAACAAGTTTGTAGATATGCATCAGGAAAATTTAGTGATATACAGTCTAGATTACCAGCAACAGATTTAGAGATTTTAGGAATAATTAATTCACTTGAAGTATTTTCTTTATTTTTACATAATGAAGTATTTACAATTAGAACTGATTGCCAAAATATAGTTTCTCATTATAATAAAATTCACACTAACAAGCAAGCAGCCCGAAGATGGGTTAATCTTGTTGATTCAATTACAGGAAATGGTTTTAAACCTATTTTTGAACATATTAAAGGTAGTGATAATACATTAGCTGATATCTTATCCAGACTTATTCATTGAATCAGGATGGAATATCATAAAGCATCATCCTCAAATAGCAAAAGGTCACAAAGCAGCAGCAGACCACCTTTCAATAGCATAATGATGAATCACGGACCTCCACCATTTGCTAGATTCTAGAATACAATGAATCGACCAGCATCACCACCAGTACCCACTTTCAACTTTAATGGTACTATAGTGGAAGGAGTAAAAAATCCCACTCTGAGATACAGGCCAAGAGTACCAGGACTCACTGATAGGCAACAAGTACTTCTAGATAATTTCTGGAATATCCAAATAAAACAACCAAACATGAGGTTAGGACATGAAAAAATAATTAGGGCTTTAGAGCAAGAATTTGATGCATTTAATTTTAATTTCAACCAAAGTCAGCATCACATCCATTCACTACAAAACAATTTAGAAGCAATTTCAAGAGATCATGATGGATTAGCAGCACAATTTACTAAGGTATACCAAGAGCTACAAACCCTTAGAATGCAACAAAAAGCCAGTGATACTTTGAAGCAAGAACTCAAAATTGGCATAAATATTGATCAGCATAAAAATAAAGAAAAAGAGGAAGAAGCTATTGAACAAGAGGCTAATAAGCCCATAGAAAATAAAGAAATTACTATTGAGCTCATAGAAGATACTAATATGGAGCAGCATCAGACTGAAGAAGTAGAAAATAGCATAATACACAGGGCCGGCCCAAACCCAAGGCGACCAAGGCCCAAGCCTTGGGCCACATTTTGGGTAAGGCCTCAAATTTTTAAGTGTTTACATAGAACATAGAAAAAAATTATATATCAATTTTTTTTATTTAATAAAAAAAATTATAATAAGGCCTCATTTTTTTATTTTTGCCTTAGGCCTCAATCTCTATTGGGCAACATCGAGATATTTCAATTGAAGAAAAGTTTGAGCATTTTATTAGTACTATACCACTAGAAATAATAACTGATGAAATATTGTTAGAAGAAATCTTGAGAGCAAAATTAAGAGTGTTACCAATAGATATGCATTATGAAATTTTAGGCAGAAGTTCACAATCTATTCAAGAACTGCAACTACAATTGCAAATTGCCTTGTATAACTCTATCTTTGATCCAAAACCAGGGATGGATGTTAGTACAAAAATATATCCATCATGTGTTTGCAGTAGCACCGAAATTTGTAATTGTGAGCCAAAAGTAAGTATAGCATTAGCTAGGATTAATATGGTAGATTTTCAAAATTGGCATTTTAGTTATGAGCATAAGGGTCAGCAGAATGTAGTAGAAGTTACACCATCTTTATTATTAGAATTTGGTTATCTTGAGAAAGTTTATATTGACAATAATTCACAACTAGAAACTTTCCCAACCAAGCTTAAGAAAGTAGCAGAAGATTATTTAGATTTATGGAAGCAAATTTGTATAAGTTTCATTAGTAGTCCTCCAGAATGGTACAAGCACATGCACAAAGAAGAGGCAAGACATATAGCCATGATTAACAAAGAATCCTTCAGATTATACCCCATATCACATTACAGGTGGACTCCTACAAAACAACACATCCAACGATATCGAGGAAGTCAGATACTGACATTAGAAGAATTTGAAGATTTCAATTATGATATGTCATTAGTAGCAGAAGACAATGAGATGTATATTTACAGCAGGTTCAAAATTCGTCATCAACCCTACTGGAAACCCCAATATCCATTAGGAGAAGCAGAAGTAACATATTTTAGAATAAAAGAAGATCATGAAAAGCAAGAAGAACTAGAACAAGGAGATGAAGATTTCTGGAATAATATGACAGAAGAAGAGCTGCACAATATGGATAATATGATGGAAGCTTAGAACACGTGGCAGCAATAAGCAAAAGATTAAAGGCAGAAGTTCCAAATAGCATAATACAAAACTTTGTATAATAATTCAGATATGAAAATAATTGTGGGACCCGCTATGATGAATGATGTAATGGCATAAGAGTAAATAAAGAAAAGAGTTCGACCCGATATAGACATTTTACAACAAAAATGTCCTTATGATTAAAAATGAATAGTAAAATGTCCTTTTAATTAAGACTCCCTTTTTGAAACCCACAAATTAGTAAAGTACTCAAAATTACGAAGAAAACGGCGTTCGGAAATCCGAAAACAGAGTTTTGGGGTCGGAAACCCCAAAACCGCCGCCGTGCGCCGCCGCACGCGCCGCCACACGCTGCCGTTTGGCCTCACGTGCCGCTGTGAGGTCACACGCGCCCTCACGCGCCGCCACGCGCCGGTCACGCGCCTCACGCGCCGGTGACTGACGCCGTTAACGTGCCGTCAGAGTTAACGGAATATTCTAACGGCGTTAGAATATTCCGTTAACGCCGTTAAGTTTAACGGACGGAATATACCTTTGGAATATTCCGGTCCAAACCGAGTTTGGACCGGGTTGATGACGTCATCACCGGTTCGCTGACGTCAGGGCCGGGCCGGCTGACGTCAGCTTGCCGGTGACCTCTGCATTTTCCGACCGCCGTCTGCCGGCCGGAGTTTCGCCGGGAACTGGGAATATTGCCGGAAAACTTCAAATGTCAATAACTCACTCAATTTACAACCAAATTTCACGAAATTGGTGCCAAAATGAAGCTGAGAGTGAGAGGAATCGATTTTACCTAAATTTGGGTCAGGAAATGGCCTGAGATGGCCGGAGTTGATCTCGAGGTTCTCGGCCAAAAAATGGAGTTCGACGATCTTGGCCAAGAACTCACATGCAGAGCCTGGGTTCGAGTCCCAGTACTCCCAAAAGCCCAAAAATGGCGATTGCAGGTCGAATCGAGGGCGGGATGATCGAGTTTGGCCGATCGAAGCTCGCCGGGAAAAATGGCAGCTTCCTGGGTTCGACTGGTTTTGAAGTTATGGGTTCGAAAGCAGCCCAGAAATGGTGATGAGGATGATGATGGTGACACCAGTGGAGTGCTGGACTGAGGTGAGGCCGAGGAGAGTCGTGGTCGTGGCTCGGGTGTCCAGAGAAGTTTCTGGGGTTTTTCTTCACTGGTTTTCTGGGTTCAGCGTCGAGCTCAGTGAGCTCGGTGTGCAGTGGTGAAGGTCTGCAAGCACAAGGTGGCCAAAAAAAAAAAAAGGAAGATGGCTCGGGGAGAAGGCAAAACATCCACGGGTGTGGTTAGTAGTTTGTGAGGGAGTAGGTGTCTGTTTGCAAGGGAAGTGAAGTCAGGGTGTGAGGGAGAGAGAGATAGAGTACAGAGAGTGAGGGAGACAAGGGTGACAGAGAGACACAGTGGGCTGGGCCCACAGAAATTACTGGGCCCAAGGCCCAAATATGAAACACAACTAGATTAACGTCCGTAGAACGCTCATTCGAATTCCGAATGACGTTCCGCTCGCGCCTACGAGTCCGTATCGACGCATAAGTCAGCCGAAAGGTCAACCAAGGGCAAAATTGTCATTTTGCACCTCCGGGAATAAAATAGTATTATTTCCCGGTACGGGGTGTAACAATAGGGCAACAAGAAAAAAGCTTCGCCACGGAATTGTCAAGTTCTTATACCTTGATGGACCTTGAGACTTGGGAAACAACCTGATGCCAAAGGAGCATAGGTAATACTATTGGAATATATCTTTAAAACCTCCAGTGTTTTGCACATGAAAAGGCTTTGAGGCAACTTAAAGCTCTTATTGTGGTCATAAATATGAAGGTTAAGTACAACAACATTATGCCTAACAATGGTGCAAATCCAATTTTAAATACGAGGGAAGTCCTCCATCGTAAACTCAACTGGTCTAGCTCTACATCAGTGCATATGACTACCAAATTTCAGACAGAATTTATGGATGTCTGTTGAGTCATGAAGGGAAAGTACTTGATCAACAAATGTCAGAAAACATTCAGACAAAATTCATGATTAAGGGAAATATATGTCATTGAACTCAGGACTACGAAGAGAAGTCCATAATTTACCCATCTTCTTGCCATAATAATAGTCTGCACAACATCTAATGTTGGAAGAAACGAATGGATGTGACAAAGAAGTGAATTTGGCAATTCACTAATCCTATCAACCAAGGTTCTAAAAAGTGCTCTGCGCTAGTCGGGCGGTGGACAGAAGCCTAGCACCTAGGGGCCTAGTCGGATTTAAGTAAATTTATTATATATCATATGAATAAGTGCCTATTTACACTTTTCAAAAAAAAACAAAAAACTATACTTGTATTGAGAATTTGGGAGAGATAAAATGCAAAATAGAAGAATACATAAATTTATAAAGTACTACAATCAACTCAAAGTCTTACACTAATGCAAGAACTTATTTCATGGCATTGGCATCATCACAAACTAATGCAACAAAAATAAGAAAAACCCGAAACCAAATTCGAAAATAAAATTCAATAATTCATAATCTAAAATTCACATAATCTTTCATCACATATTAATCAATGATTCAATGAATCAATATATGTAAATGAGATCGTGCATATAGAATTCAACACCATTCAATTGCAGCATGAAGAATATTAAAGATTAAAATCTAAAAAGAACAAATTAAAAATTAAAAATCATGAAACCGCCTAACCACCGCCTAGGCGCCCGCCATGCCCCTACCCGATTTTCCTCCCCATTTTAGCCTAAATCACATCACTCCTTCACCGCCCAGAGCCTAGGCGACCGCCTAGGCCGATTTTTAGAACACTATTATCCACTCTCACTTGCTACTTTGATTTTGAATCCATCGCTATGTACTTGAAGTTTTTTCAACAACATTTGCAATCATTGATAGCAACATATATAAAAAAGCTCAAGAAAATTTTCAATGAAACAAACTGGAAACAATTATAATAAATAACAATTAATTCATGCAATGTTTGGTTACACATAAATAAAATTTTAAATTTACTTTGTCAAAAGTTTTAATATGAAAGCAACCAAATTGATGAAGTGAAAAGATTAGAAGGAAGAACCAACACGAGTTGGTATAGTGGAAAAACTCCCGAGTTCAAGTTCGAAGTGTGATGGAAGCTAGTTTGCTTGATGTTGGTCATGGATAGGGTGAAATTTTCCATAGCCTAGAAACTATGGGTGCAACTCGGGCGGGTTGGAAGGCCAACCCAACCCTAACCCAACCTTTACAATTCGGGCTCGGTTTTAGTTTTGGTTTCATTCGAGCTCAAGTTTAATTGGGTTCGAGTTTACTTGGATTGGGTTCGGGTTGCCCAATTTTAACGAATTTAACTTTGTAACAACTTAATCTGCAAAAAATCTTAAAAAAATTAAGCCAAATAGCATCAAAGCTAGTTAACTTCAATTTCATAAATAAATAAAAACTTTAATTCAATTCCACAAATTCATATCAGTTCTAAAGTTAAACCAAATATGAAAGTTTCAACTATACAAAGTTTAAATTAAAATACAAGAAAATACCAAAGCTGGTACCAAAAGAAAAAAAATTTATAATGGGTGTTTTATTTAAAAAAAATATATTACAAAGGGTGTTCAATTTAAAAAAAAAAAATATATATATATATATATATATATATATATTATAAAGGGTGTAATATGAGCATTAGTTGATTTGGGTTATAATCGGGTTGAATTCGGTATGATTAATTGGGTTTAGCACCACGTGGCGTCTTGATTCAATTGTATAATGATATGTGGAGAGAAATCTACACATGACATTATATTATTGGACTGAAACGCTACGGTGGCGGTGAACTCGTCTCATGTAAGTCATTCTCAGTATATATAGGTCAAAGAGACTACCAAGGAGTTGGAAATTAATGAACTTCTCAAGCCTCATCACAACAATTAACATGATCAACATCTGGAAATCAATTGCTTGCTCATATTAAAGGATTATTTCAATTCATTTAAGGGGGAGTGTTACAATTAATATTGGCATAGTGTGATTGTGTATATCCTAGGTAGATATGGATTAGGATTCTATTGTAAATCTAGAGATTCTATTCTATTAGGTATGTACTTCCTTGCAGAGCAAGTTTCTCTTTCCTTATGGCTTACTATAAATAAAGGCACTGGCATAAGGGAAATCATACCATTGCAATTCCTCAAGCCCTTTTCTCTTTCTCTCTTCTCTCTTTGCCGCACCCCTCTCATTTCTCTCTCTAAATATAGGTCACAACACATTATTAGCACGCTCTTTACTTTGTGCTGAAAAGAACTATTGAAAGGTGTGACCCAGCTTCAGCTGGAGTCTACCGAAGTACAAGCTCTGATTTGGCGGGGACGTACAAAAGTTGGACTCCAATCTCGGCTGGATCCCACCGAATGGCATGCCTTGCTTTGGTAGGGTTATACCGAAGGTCACACTTTGCTTCGGCAGAGGTGTATCAACCGAAAGGCTCTGCTTTGACTGACGTTTACCAAATAATGGTAGAATCAGACTCTATCAAGGGCGTGACATCATGACTAAACACGTGATCCCTTGGCACCTAGACCTAAAACTTCAAGAATAAATGACAGTATTCCTGAACCTCAACCGTGCAACATCTATTTTTGTTTTGATAGAAGAGATCATTGGTTATGCACTTATCTGTGCTCTTACCAATGTTGTTGAGGAGTACCATTTCCATAGTCAATCTGTGAGACTAATTTAGTTCGAAGGATTCACCTCTCTAGAAGTGGAGAAACATAACACAAAACGAATCCTCATCTCGATCGCTATCTCAACCATTCCACCTCATGAAGTTAATTATGATTATCCCAAGACTTGAGGTTCTTGGTCCATTTTGCACGCATGGATGAGTTATGGAATTGGAATTAGATTATCATCAATGATATTCACGTATATGGTAGCTACCCGAAATAGTGAAAAACAACGATATCGAACCGCGTTCCATTGATGAATGTCGACGTAGAACTAATTGGTTAACTAGAAACAATCCATGTCGAATTAGATTCCTTGGTGAAGCGGAAAGTGTTTGGGTTGGTAGTTCTAACACCATATAACTCAAAAGGAAGCATAATGAGATAGTGCTAAGCACGTCTCATAGCGCATTGGATTGATTGCAGCTTATGAATGTTGTTGTAACATATCTATAGGAATTATGATACGAAAATCTACATGGAAGTTTTCAAAGACTTTTATGGACTGATTCAAATAGTTCTAGACTACATAACACCCTCTCTATTAAATTGAGGCATTCACTTTACGGATTAGAAAAATTCGAGCGAATTTGGTATACCTGTCTAAATGATTATTTGATCAATTAGGGATATGTGAATAAACTATGCCCCAGTGTGTACAAAACTTAATTTGCTAGAGCTGCCGTCTATGTCATTAACATGAATCTCACTTAGACTCTAGAAGAGCTTGAGAAAACTGCCTCACACCTGAAGTTGGAATTAAAGATGAAAGATCTTGGGAAAACTCATTTCCATCTCGACCTGAAGTTTTGAGCATAGTTCATATGGTATTCTAGTCCACCAGTAGAACTACACCCAGAAAGTGTTGCCTTCGAGTACACCCATGATCGTCCATACGTTAAATGCAAATGAAACCCTTAAAAAGATTGTGGAACCTGAAGCTCCATATCTAAGTTCCATTTGTGCTTTATTGTACTTACCTCATTGCATTAGGCATGACATCTCATTCGATGTTGATCTTTTGACAAGATACAACATTGCGCCCACACGCTGCCACCAAATAGGTGTTAAAGATGATTTTCTATTACTATGGATTTGGGCTTATTCTATCCGTACGCATCTCAGAATGAACCACAATCCCTTGGTTATCAGAATGATGCCTACCTTGTGGGATACGCTGACACATACTATCTGTTTGATCCGCACAAGGCACATTTCCAAATGGATTATGTCTTTACCGTTAGAAACACTGCAATATCTTAGAGGTCAACCAAATAGACCTTAGTTGTGACGTCTTCGAGCTCATCGTCATACATGAAGCTACACGTGTACAAGGGAGCATATTCGAAGCACCTGCGGTTTTTATCCATCGTTGAGTCTCAAAGACGATATATGAAGACAACGCCACATGTATCGACTAGACCATAACATGATACATCCAAGAAGTCAATATGAAGCATATTGCATCTATATCATATTAGCATGAGCATCAGAAGATTGAAGTCAAGCATATCTGATTCGAAGACAACCTTGCCGACCTTTTCACGAAGTCACTGCGGAAGAAGCTTGTTCAAGGATTTGGTATGCGCAAACTATCTCATTTGCAATGCTTGTAGTTCTCATGGGGGGGTTTTGTCAAACTCAGAGGTAGTATTCTAAAGTATACTCACTTGACCTTAATGTACTCTTTTTCCCTAAGATCAGGATCATTTTTCCCATTGGGTTTTTGTTGTCTGACAAGGTTTTGATGAGGTACCCACATCATGATGGTCATATCCTTGTGTGCTTTCTTACTACTTACATCCTAAAGATGTTAAGTATCAACATTGCATTAACTCACATTTTTCTCCTTAGACTATGGGTTTTGTCCCACCTTGGGTTTTACCATAGCTAGGTTTTGGTGAGACTTACTCTTATGTGCAAATTTCTATATGAGACTCGGTGTTCCCTATCGTGCCTACGAGACAACTTCATCAACTATCTCTACATCATCCATGAAGATTTGATGCGATATCTACTTGAGTATTTACACACTCAAAGGAGAGTGTTACAATTAATATTGGCATAATGTGATTGTGTAAATCCTAAGTAGATATGGATTAAGATTCTATTCTATTAGGTATGTATTTCCTTGGAGAGAAAGTTACTCTCTTCTTGTGGTTTACTATAAATAAAGGCATTGACATGAGAGAAATCATATCACCACAATTTCTCAAGCCCTTTTCTCTTTCTCTCTTCTCTCTTTGCCGCACCCCTTTCCTTTCTCTATCTAAATATAGCTCACAACATATAGCAATAAATTTATTAATTTTTAGCCTAATTATCTTTCTAACCAATTTTAACTTTATGGGCATATTAAGAATGAAAAATAGAAACATTTATTTGCACCACACATAAAAGGAAAGTTATCATATGTGGCATAATAGTTAAAGGGTCTAAATCGAAAAAGAAAAATATTTGGGTTTTACCTAAAGTGACTTATGAAAGTGGGTGTAAATCACCTTTTCTATAAAAAGAAACTTCAAAACATCAAAACTAATAACTTTTCTAATTTTTCAGTCCTATTTTTATTCTAGGTTTTTAATTCTTTTATTCCTAGAGGAATAAATAATAAAAAAGAGGAATTTGCACATATATCACCTGGACTTTTAGGCATGTGCACAAATACCACTTGAACTAAATTTTTTTACGAATTACCACCCAAACATTGCTATTTGTAACAATGTACCACCTGCCGTTACTAAATTTGTTAAGTGATGATGTGTGTAATGTAGATCTGCCACGTATGCACAAGGTGGACAAAACATAATAAATTTTAAAATATTTAAAATTGAAAATAAAAACAGAGAACAATTATCCAACGTTGTTCGTACCCCGATCCACTCAAATGCGCCTCCTCATCCTTATCTTCTTCGAAATCATCCACGGGTAGTCGTTTCAACCTGCAATCACTAAGACAAAGCCCTTTCTATGTCTTTATATAGTGAAGAGAGATAAGAGATTTGTGAGATGTAATCGACAACAATACAAATAGGAAAGGATAATACTTGTATTCCCCCTTTGGGGGATTGAGCTCATTCCTCCCTTGCAAATAATGTATCTTGATCATATAAATTCAATGATTGGAACAATTTAAATTATTAATCTTCATTTGAAGATCACCCTTACAAAAAATCATTTGAATCGGTGATCATTTAGGCATTCAAATGTATAGAACAAACCGATAGTGTAGGTACCAAGTAACATATTCATGATGAACCGTTCATTTATTTGATATGTTTGGATAATTAAACAGTCTCTAATTTAAATTATTTTTTATAAGAGTGACATTCAAATAAAGATTAAGAAATTAAATTATTCCAGATAATTGAATTTATACGATCAAGATGCGTTATTAGCAAATGAAGGAATATGTGCATTTCCCTCGTGGGGATACAACTATTATCCAATAAGAAAATAGACTTGACGGGGTGGGTGGTTGGTGGGGCAAACGTGGTAGGGTGGGCCAGTGGTTTGGAAAGGTCGAGAACTTGGGAAGAAAGGCTACAGTTGCCTGCATTGTAGGGGTGGGTTCGGTTCCAATCAGTTTGGTTTTTTGCCAAAACCAAAAACCGAACCAAAATTATTGTTCCATTTCGTTCGGTTTTTTTTATTTTTCGGTTTGGCACCGGTTCGGTTTGGGTTTTAAATAAAAATCTGAAAATTAGTTTTTTCTTTTAAAAAAAAATTTATGAAAATTTGTCAACGAGAACAACCAAACCTACCTCAAGACCTTTGACCTCACCAACCTCTCCCTCCGTGCCTCCATCTCCCCCTTCCTCGCCAACTGCACCAACCTCAAGGCCTTCAATCTCTCCTCCAACTTTCTAGCCGACCCCATCCCCTCTGACCTCCAGTACCTCGTCTAGCTCGCCTTCCTCAACCTCACCTTCAACCATTATCCAGCCCCATTCTGCTGCACCCAGAGAGAGAAAAAAAATTGCAGAGGAAAAAGACGGGAGAGAAGATAGAAAGAAAAAAAAGTTGCGGCATGGGATAAGGGGCTGATGAGAGAGAGAGAGAGAGATTGCAGAGAAAAATGAGAGACAACGGCAGGTAGGGGGGAAAAAGGGGAAAAGTTAGTCTTGGGTAGGAAATAATGCTTTTTACATGTTTGGGCCAAATTTGGGCCTATTTAAGCTTGTGTTAAATTGGACTAATATTTGAAATTGGATTTGAAAAATTAATACCCAACTTAAAATAAATAAAAATATTATTAATTTATATTTTTTCGGTTCGATTTCCAAACCACTGAAATCAAAACCAAACCAACCAATTTCGATTCGGTTCGATTTTTTTTTAGTTTTTGGTTTTTCAAACCCACCCCTACTGTATTACACTAGGGGTGGTTTCGGTTCAGTAACCGAACCGAAACACATGAATCGACTACCAAACTAACATTTTCGGAATGGCTATTTTCAAAACCGATACCAATGAAGTCAATTACTGATTTTTGGTAAATCGATTTCATCGATTCGGTTCGGTCGGTGGCGATAGAACCGATGGCGTCATCTATGACTCTAATGTCGATGACCAGATTGTGGTGCTGTGGTGGCTTGGAGTCGTGTTGAGAAAATGATGGAGATGGATGCCAGAGATGGGGGTGGAGGGCAGAGATGGCGATCGTGGGGCCGTGGTGGTGGCTTGGTCAAAGAGAGACTCAAAGAATAACACAAATCTGTAAATGGGTTGTTTGATGAGAATCACAAAGAAAGGTTTGAATATTAAGATTTAGGGTTTAGGGTATTTTGTTCAAATTTTTTCAGTATAATTTTAATATTTCGGTACAAAATTCTCAGTCCTACATTGGGGGAGAGGAAACAAATGCTTGGTAATTATTTTTTTTCATTTTTTGTTGTGTTTTGCCATGTGGGTGAATAGGTGGCTACCATGTCAACATAATATGTGGGGTCCACATTACACACATCAAACAGTTAACAGAATTTTTAACAGCATATGGGAAGTTGCTACAAAGATCAAAGTTTGGGTGGTAAATTGTAAAATTGTTTAGTTGAACTTGTGACGCCCCACTTAAATTAGGGATCCTATGCTAATGCACATCTTCCACTGCTTTCATCATGACATTGCAAATGGCGTCCAAAGATAAATACGAGAAAAAGAGCGATTGATGATATACTTGGTAAATATACAAATAGGCCATAAACCCCAGTCTTCTAACTTTTGTATTCTATTAGGTTAAATAGGAAGATGGCAAACAAAGAAATTATACAGTCGTACAGTACTACCACGTGGCAATGCCAATTGGTGGTGCTTACTAATAAAAAACGGACATGTGAAGCAGTGAGATGTGAACTACAATGGGTAATTAATATTTTATTAAAAATTTCACAACTGTGCCTAAATAAATAATAATCTTCTCCGCGACTTCCTCTCTCTACTCTCCGTCCACTGGAAAAAACCACTTTGTCCCTTCCTTCTTCCTTCTCTCCCTCCCTCTCCCTATTGCCTTCATTATGTCTCATCTCCGTCACTGACGCTCCTCCGGTTACTAATAAGAAATTACATCAATCTCATGTTATTCATTCATTTTTAAAGCATTGGCCTTCATCAGTTCATCCCATCAATAAAATTAATAATTTATTTGGGTAAAAAAGAGAATGGGACAAATGTGAGAATCAGCTTCCTTCTTTGTTTAATTTTTGCTACTTTCAGGATTAATCAAATAACTGCGACCTTATGTCCTTGTGAATTTTCAGCTAAATTAAAAGGCTCGCCGGCCACCATAGGTTTTTTTTTAGGTAAAAATTTTCCAGATCAAGGGTTCACTCACCGGTGAACCGCCATTGATGGAGGTGAGAAAGCAGTTAAGAGTTAATAACAATGTTAATAAAATATTAATTACCTATTTTAATTCACATCTCACTCCTTTACAGGTCCATATGTGATGTGATTAGTAAGTACCACCGTTTGGCGTTTCCACGTAGCAGTAGTGTACTACTTTAAAAGTTCTCTCATTAGAGGAGATGATTTTATAACTACTTCGTGGTGTTATTTTAGCTTCCTCAAATATCTCCACATTGTTTGTCCAAAAAACTCTTTACTTATGTCAAAAAGTTAATACATCTCTATTCTAGCAAGGAAGTTCAGAAATCAATAATATATATAGAAAGGATCGATTAAGTGCATCAAGTAATAATATAAAAACTATGACTTATTTTTATTAATTTCACTTAGATTCAAATGCTTAACATATTTTCTCTTCAGACTCTACACTTCTTTTGAATTGAATTATTTTACTTTAGTACACTATTTTTTATTATTAAGGACTTGACTTTGGAAAAAAAAAAAAAAAAAGGGACTTGACGACATTTTAAATTACGTGCATACCCACAATCGCATGCGTAATGTGGAAATCACCACCCTTTACTAAGCTCAGACAGTCCACTCATCCAAAAGTTAAAAGCATAGATTAATTATCGAAAAAAAGTTGGTATATGAAGACTTTACCACTGCCAGTTCTTTTATATTTCACTTTTGACCTTCTCTTGTATAAAATACAACAATATATAAATGATAAATTAGACGCATGCGGCATGCCATTACTTGTAATTCAAAGAATCAAAGCCTGATTTGATGTATCGGTTTAGCTTGGACAACTCACTAAATTTAATTAATATGTTGAATAAAAATATAGATGACAACTTGCATATATTTGTCTAAGTGAAGGTAAAAGATGGAGATATTATAAAGAAAACTTATTCCTTTTAATCCCCACAAAAATGATAAAATTGAGAGGGACAAGTTTTTTTTCATGACTTCTCCATCTTTTACCTCAATTGGACAAAATGTGCAAGTTGACACCGATGTTTCTATTTAATCATTGAATCTAGTGGATTGTCCAAGTCAAGCCAATCCTAGACATCAAACGAGCCCCAAAAGACATGTCTAACCAAATATGGAAAATGCATATATATGGCATTTCCCGTTGTGGTTAGATCATGGGAGAAGACGCTAAGAACCAAAGTGAAGTGGGTCGTGCAAAACGGCGTCGTTAGAGCTGAAATTTTTTTAAATAAAAAATAGAATTTAATTTATGCCCGCACAATATGTTGTGAAAGGCTAGAATTGATTGGTCCATAGAAAAATCTGAGGTCCGTGGCAAAAGGAAAGAGAGTTCAAAGATGGATAACATGGGAAAATCAGCTCAGTTGGTCATTTTAAACGAGGACTTACACGGGATATGTCCACTTCCACGTGACATCTAGTCCTTGTAAATCATCTCCATTCTAAAGATTGGAACCTGCCCTGCAAATAGCAAAAGAGGGGAAGCCTAAGCACTGCCAAGTCCTCTTTCATCTCTACTCAATCGATTTCAATATTCGCATGTCAGGAGGGACCATGGCATGGACAGCCGGCCCAATAGAGATTGAGGCCTAAGGCAAAAATAAAAAAATGAGGCCTTATTATAATTTTTTTTATTAAATAAAAAAAATTGATATATAATTTTTTTCTATGTTCTATGTAAACACTTAAAAATTTGAGGCCTTACCCAAAATGTGGCCCAAGGCTTGGGCCTTGGTCGCCTTGGGTTTGGGCCGGCCCTGAGAGAACAAAAAACAAAAAATTCCATCTTAAAAATCGATATACATCGCTATTGACTTATATT
>CM031087.1:9982890-10003059 GCA_018257905.1 Gillenia trifoliata
ATCGAGACTGGACCGACAATCGGTGAGTGCCACTACACCGTACTTCTTCTTCTGATAATCCAGACGATGTTTTGAGTACTTATCCACTGCTATCAATCCAGCCGCCACAAATACTGCACATAATTTTATCCCTCTTGCTTTGCATCCCTACAAATCAATCCGATTAATTTCATTAACAAAAATTATAATTATTGATTAATCATATGAATACATATATATGGACAGTTGAATAATGTTGCATAGTCACGCCACGTTTGGGTTCTGAATAGTTTTTTTGCTATTATATGTAATCTTTATTGGTGTTTTTTAAATACCTTTTCTAACAAGAAAAAAAAAAGAATAATGTCATAGGTCAAAAACTTCATGAAGTTGACTCCTTATATTAAATAGTTTCACTACTAATTGCATCGAGATCGTTTATAAAAAACCCAAAACGAGTGTTTTTTTCACGCGCCAACCAACCCTGCATGGGTTTCCTCGTCTCTTTCTTTCTTTCCTCTTTTTACGTGAGTCTTTCTTTTTTTGTTTTACTCTCTATGTGCTCTTTTTCTTGGGTTGATGGACCTTTCACGTTGGTCTTTGCTTTTTGTTTTTCTCTCTGTGCTCATTATTTTTTGGTTGATGGAGACAAGTACTCAAGAAAGGAAGGAGGAGGACCCAAAAATGGAGTGGTGATAGACGTGGGATTGATCACAGTACAAGAGAAAAAAAAAACAAAAGTGTGAAAAATATGGTGTGACAAAACAACACCAAATTGACTAATGCATCCATCAAAATCACTGCACTCAGGAAAAAAGAAATACAAAAGAAACCATTATTCAAAAGACAAAATCAGTAAAACTATTTCGAGAAACGGTGTTACAGCCCGTTTTGAAAAAAATAATTTAAAAAATTGCACTATTTAAAAAAAATAAAAAATAAAAAAGTGTTTTTCATGAATAAGATTTCATAAAGTGTTTTTCATTAAAAACTTGTTGATAACAATCTTGTTAAATTATGTACTTTTCTTAAATTGGATTTTTTGGTATGAATTTCTTTTATTTAATATGCTTTTGTCACACAAATTGTAAAGATATTATCTTGATTATATAAACTTTTCTCATTTTTAGTTTTCTTTTTTTGGACAAAAGTTATTAAAAGAGGAGAGAGATGGTGTGTGTGTGTGTGTGAGAAATTGAATGAGACAAAACAAAAACAAAAATAAAAATTGGACAAATAACTGGAGATGAGTGGGTGACAGAAAGAAAGGGAGGGAGATATGTGATGGACGGGGTAAGGGGTTGGGTCGGTGGGACGTGGGGGATGCGCGCGCGTCACGCTGTTTTAGTTTTAGTTTTAGTTTAGTTTTTTTTTTATTATATTAAATTTTTGTTTTTTTCATTAAATTTTAAGTCTATTTTTTATTAAATTTAATTCTTTTTTATTAAAAAAATTATTAAAATATTTTTAGTTCAAAATATTTAAAAATATCATTTTCATTAAAGTTCTCTTTTTTATTTTATTTAATATTTAGGGAGAATCGGAAAGATTCTAACCACTCCCTCCCTCCTAGCGCCACCCACCGCCATCTCTTTTTCTCTCTCTCATCCGTCGAAACCAGCCGCCCCTCATCGGCGCCGGCGTCGATCTCTTTCTCTCCTCCCTCAAAACCCACCTACCGCCACTCTATCTCACTTTTCTCATCTCTGCCTCTCTTTCTCTCTCGTCGTGCGGGAAGCAGTAGACGCCGGCAAGGTTTATATAAGAACGACGGGAACTTTCCGATCTCCCGAATTCCCTTTGAAGTTCATGTTCCCTGTTCAATCCAAGGAACCAAAACTTGATCAATCTTTTTCGGCTGAGTTGTTAGTAATTTATATTCATTATTTTTCTTATTTTCTTCCGTAATTTTAATTTTTACGCAATTGGGTTCTTTGTTTGAGTGCTATGATTTTGTTTATGTTAGACAGACAGACAGAGCAAAAGCCAAAAACTTTGAACATGAATTTTTTGGTATTAAGTAACTGACATGTAGTGCTTCCATGGAGTTCACTAGATGTTATAATCATTTTGGAAATTCTCCTCCGCGCGTGTTTTTTCACGAGTGGACGGTTGAGATTTAACTAAATGAGAGCAAAGCTCGTAATCAATGAGGTTGTTTCATAATATTTAGGTCCTTATGTTCTTATAGATTTCCATTTACTTACTTGAGGGTATAATGTACTCATGTTTAACAGTTGAAGTTACTTTATGGGATAATGTTGTCATGTTATACACTAGCCCATGTTTTGGTGTTTTCAGTCGATTTCACTACTGAAGTTCTTTACCATCTAATTGTTGTTGCTCGGAATTCCTTTTACGAACGTGTGTTCTTTTGTTATAAGTTGTTGTCCGTGTGCTACTTATAGAGAACATTTTGAGAAGGGTTCTGGGCCAGAAAAACGATTTACCACCAAATCATGTTGCTTCTCCATGCGCTGAGTTTGGTTTTTCATATTCCTTTCTCAGAAGGTTGCTTTAGTTTGACAATTTGTTGTGTGTTAGAATGAAGACTCGCGGTAGGATTGAGTCATATATAATGATCCCATAGATATATATCGTATAAATTGCTTAATTCGGTTGCAAAACATGTTAAGGGATATTAGGTAAGGACTGAGGAGATTTGCAGTACCTACTGTTGAAGCTTTTATATGATGTAAGATATGAACCTCTTCGAGATTGTATTATAAATATAGCCCAGAAAGTTGGTTCTTTGTTTGTTTTAGAGCATGTATAATATACTAGCGTCTCCCATTTGCCAGTATATCAAATGTTGGATTTGTAACATCATGTCTTGTTTCGTTCTTGAGTAGGTACTGTGGATTGTGCGGAGAGAGATAGATAGAGAGATTGAGGTTCGTAGGGGCGGTGCCGATCTGAAACTGTGCAATCTGAAATTGATTTTTGATTATATCATACGTGTTTTGTTTCTTTGAATGTAGTTGTCACTTGAAATCTCTTGGGCGTCTTTCGTTGAGTGATTTTCTTTTCAATTAGTTGTATTTTGTGATGGCCAAATCTTTCTTGAGTGACTACTACATTAGATTGAATTGCTTTAGGTTGTACAAGGAGAAACATTGGAATCCTTCTTGTCTTTTGCCCTCTATCTTGTTCAACAATAAAATCAACGATTTCTTGTACAATATTGATCATGCAGACTTGTTCATTTTTAGAAAACTAACTCTTTTTAGCACTGTGCGGATTTCACTGACATTTCCGCCTTTGGATTTATGCTATAGATCATGCTGTATTAATTTATGACCGACGCCACCAATATCGTTCCAACTTATTTTCGGGATTCGATATCGATAAAATTTATAGGCCCATCATTTTTGCTCATCACCAACATCACCAATATTGTTATAACTTAACCACCTATTACTAAATGTGGGGTTTTATTACAAAAGCTACTTCTAAGGATATTGTATGTGAAAACTCCATATTTTAATTGTATATTGTTTCCTTGTCATATGACCGACGTTGAATCCTATTCTCCAACAAATATTAGAAGCTGAGATTAAAACACTAAAAAGTACATTAATTTATTCTCTACCATTTATATCTAATTTAACATTTATGTTCTTAAGCATAACTTGTGAAAATCGTTCGATAAAACAGAAACTTTTGAAAAACCGTGAAGTTTTTTCATGATGGGTAACAATTGAAAAGCAGAGACTTCATATCAAAGCAAGTTGGTTTATAATTAGATACCACTTTTATCTTTTTAAAAATTGAAGAAGTAGTTATAAAAAAGAAAAACTTTTCCAAGGTCTTTTGATAATCAAACTAGTTTTTATTCAAATTCTTGACAATCGCAAACTCAAGCTTTTGATAGGATCATCTTTATTTTCATTCCGATACATAGTTAGTAAATGATTTAATGTAATGCACTGGCCTGACAAGTGGGATACTCTAGTTCTTCCCAACATGCTCTCAAAGTGAAAGCAAACATGGTGACAACGGAAGAAATGTTGCTTCATAAGTTAAATTTCGATATGGGTGGTGCTATTAGACACCCCTTTAACTTCAATACACATTATGTTAGTTTCGTTATTTGATCATCTTCAATTCATTCGATCCGACGAGCCGAAAGTTGAAAAGGAAATTTACAATAATTTGATGTTCTACAAAACTTAGACTAAGCCTTTGAACGTGATGCAAGTTTGGTACGAATTACCTAATTTTCATGCTTTTTAGTATAATGATATACATACCTAATTTTTTATACAAAAATACATTATTTTATATACAAAAATCTAAGACTTTTTCCTCGTTGATTGTGCAAATGTCACAAATTACCGCATGATAAAGTGTTTATTGAACATTGAGACAATGACAATGTCTTGATTGTAAAAGAGAATCTCCTTGTATAAAGAGAGAATGCCTTGCTGAACATTGATTATATTAATTTGTGAAGTAAATGAGGCTGCACCATCAGGGACCTCCATTGAAGAAGAATTATCACATTGTTCAGCTTCAACTTCACCCCTCATGTATTTTTTTTCATGGTCATCGTCTGCTTTCAGCAGGTTGGAATTTCCTTTGTCTCTACCATTTCAAGACGTCATTTACAAATCCTCTAACGACACCGCATCTAGTATTTTCAAATCCATCTATCTAATGTTTTCCAGCAGTTTTTTTTTGTTTTGTTTTGTTTGTGGTGCTATCCACACACCCTCTCAATTTCCAAACATCAATGAAATTGAAGATGATCAAAAGAAAATTAACAAGGAGGTGTGGAAAGGTTAAAAAGGGTGTGGATAGCACCACCCTTTTTTTTTTCACTAGTACATAACCTAAGTACTTTGATAGCTTGGTAACACAGCAGTAGTTGTATTAACATGTGCCATGTGTTTGGATATTTCCGACATCAGCAAAATCCCTTCCCACAGACGAGTTTTCATGGAACTTGATCGGAACTGCTACTTGAGAAAATGATAGAGATTCAGGTCAAATACCGACTAGAAAGTCGGTGCCAGTCATGCTGTGATCAGAACTGGTGACTGACTGTCCTGAAAATGAAAAATCAGTAACCCGACGTCTGAGTCAACACACCCAAGTGAATCGAGAATCCATGGCCTCTGCGACTGGCATAGACGGCCAGACATGGGTATACTTACTGCATAAAGCTTTGAAATATTGCTAACAAGAGCCAAAACCCTTTTACAAATGCACATTATCAAAACACTGAATTTTGCAAGATGACACTGTTTTCACCATGCAATTGAATGTTAAAATACAGATTCTTTCAAACAATACAGGTTTCTTTACAACTCAGATTCAGCTGGTATTGCGAGTTCTGATACAGGCCTGATTCAAGCAAATCGCTTCATTCAAGAGCTATCACCATACCTCGGAAAACAGCACACAACGAATTTAACCACCCTGCAATCCAAACCAGAAAAGAAACCATGTAAGAAAATCATCCAACACAATAAATCGCCAAAACTGAAAAGAGATCACAACTCACCAAGTTAAATGAACAAAAAACCACTTTGCAACAAAAACCATTTCCACAAAACTCAGTACACTGGAAATTATAAAGTGGTCAGGGAAAACCCAGTCAACAAATCGACGCACTACAAAAAAATACGCCAAATTTGTATGTGGTTAAAGAATTGTGTGACATTTAGAAGGCCATGGTTGTGGCTTATTTTGGAGTGTGGTTGATAAGTAATGTGGTTGAACTGTATTGGCAAATTTCACCAGACCACAATGTCTAGGCGGGTCAAAAATTGCGTTTGGGTGAGGGACTTCAAATGTAGGAATAAATAAGTGATGGTATTTAAAGTAATACAAGTATTATACAGCCATATGTTTGGGCAACCTGCTCACTAAAGTGCAAATCTCAATTATGGATTTGCAAGTTTAATTTCAAAGTTCACATCAAACCCTAACTGGCATTAAAAACATATAACAATTGAATCAGCCATTGTTAAACACAATACCAGAAAATTATATTATATTATACAAATTACACAAACAATGTCACGACTCCTGCAATCCAAACTCTACCAGAACAGAAACCATCACACACAAATCACCAAGATTGGAAAACGAAAATCTTCCCCAACACAAATCACCAAGTTGAATAACAAAAACAGTTTCCGAACGAAACCCATTTCCTTCTAAACTTAGTTCACAGAGAACTATAAAGAGATCAGGGAGAAGTCAGTCAACAAAGTGATCCAACTCGTGATCACTACACAAAAAAACCATAAATTTTCAAAGCACAAGACCATACAAAGAGAAAATCAAAGAACATATCTCAGCTTAAAAATAGATATGCTCTGTTATATTTTCAGTTCCACCAATCTTATATTCGCGCAACTTTAAAATAGATATCTCAGCAACCAAAAAAAAAATCGTCCGCTCTTACAGGTGAGACAAATACTTAGGAGAGATGGCAACATGAAGAAGCAGAATGGTGGTTGAGAAACAAACTGGTGCGTGACAATGGAAAAGGCTCTGGAGTGACATCCATTGAAGAACCAGAGAGCGAAGAGGCAGTGCCATTTAATGAAGAACTAGAGAGAGAGAAGAGACAACACCGAAAGGAAGATAGAATAGGGATCTGCTTCAATGGAGGAAACAAGGCTTGATATTGGGTAAATAAAGTTTTGAAATATTGCAAAGATGCGAAAAGATCATTTTATCAATGTACATTATGCAAATATTTGGGTTTGGGAACTGTTCTCACCAGAAAATCATATTATCTTCGAATGCAAATAACGACTTTCAAATAATACAGTTTCAATACAACTCAAAAATACAAAGCAGAAGCTGTTAATTTGAAAAAGAAGAGCTTTCCTTGTTGCTATGGCCTCAAAAAGCACAAATAATGTCACTACCCTGCAATCCAAACCCAGAACCAACCAGGACAGAAACCATCGAACACACAAATCACCAAGATTCAAAAAGAAACAAATCACCAAGTTGGATGAACATGAACACTTTTCAATGAAACCCAGAAAACCTTAAATTTGCTAAGCACAAGACCAGAAAAGGACAAAATCAAAACACAGAATCAATCAAAACACAAAATCAAAACACAGAATCAAACTTCAAAATAAAAACTTGTGAAAGTTAAGCACAGAATAGAATCAGAGAGAAGAGAGATGTTGTACCAGTAGATGAATGCTGCTCAATTTCCTCCAACACAGGCGGCGAACCTAACAAGCAAAGCACATACTCCGGGTCATGATCCATATTGCAAACATTGCTGCTCAGAGATGTTTAATTTACCTTATGCGGCGGATATCGGGGATTACTACTGGGTCGTCCCTCAGTTCCTCGCCCACTAGCCGGAATGTCACCTTCCCGTTCTCAGCAAAAATAGTTTGCTCGAAGGATCGATCTCACCGTTTCACCGCTCTGCGAGTACGGCGGTGACGTGAATGTCTGGTGAATACGAGAACCAAAGCTTCGGTTTATGAACATGCCCCCTTGATCTTTCTGCCTCCCAGGTCCGAGCCTAACAATCGGTCTGCCCTGCTCATCGCCCTCCACCCGTTAAGTGTCAAGTTCCACCCCGATTTGTCGCGTTCACAAGCTCCACCGTTCGACAGAGGACGCCACCCATTAAAAGTCGATTTTCCACCGACCCACGGGCAACCGCTGCCAAAAGGATCTCCATGTGTGCGTGCACTGGTTTTATAGGGTTTGGGAAAATGCGATGCGGCAGAAGCGAAAACAAAATCACTCCGCCACGCGCTTCGGCTTCTTTCCTTCTTTTTTTTTTTTTCTTTTTTTGTCCGCTTTTCGGTTTCGGGTGTCGCCTGTGAGTTTCGGGATTCAAAGAATCTACTAAAAGTCGCGGATCCCACGAAGAACAAACATATTCCCTTCCCAGAGAATCTGAAACTGGCGTTGTGTTGTTTCTGCAAATTTCTCTGAGCCGTTGGATCAAAATACTCAACGGCTGGTATTACAATTTGGGACTGGCTACAGTGCTCGTAAGCATTGAATGCTCACACCTATCTCACAATTCTTCCCCCCCTCTCTCCTCCCTTCTCCCTCCTTTTAACGGTGAGATCAGTGTGAGCATTCAATGCTTGCGAGCACTGTAGTCTACTCCTACAATTTGAACTTATTTGGGGAAACTGGATTTAGTAGCGTTCGTAGAACCCCACACCTACCAAAAATAGCTTTGGTCACTAGAATACTAACCTGGGCTTTTGTCCGAAATACCCCTCACTTTGTTGATAATTATAAATGGTAAACACACACCATTTCTCTTCTTACAAATAAATATTTACTACCAAACATTAAAATTTAATATTAAATGACTTATATACCTTAATGTGTAATGACAACTTCAGCCTGATAAGGTTTAAAAAAAATTAAAAAATTCTAAATACACCCCAAATCACTTTTAACGTTTATATCCCAAGATAATTTATCTTGTTCAACTCTCAAAATCACTCTCACCCTTCATTGTAGAACAAAATCCTAACCAATACAACTACAAATACGTTAATTGAAAAACAATTATTTTTTATGAATGAAATATGAAATCGATGCTTTGGAAGCTTCACATGAGGTAAGACTTCATATTTTTCTTTGTTTTAATAATTTTAACAACATCGGCATGCCTATAACTGTGTTCTGAATTATATCCCTTGAAAAAAGTATGGTAGATGATGCATGATCACACACCTAATAAACCCTAGCCATATCTGATCACAAAAATATGACTATTGTGTTGGCACTTCTTGTGCGGTACAGTTTATGCTTTTGTACCCTTTTTTTTCTTTCAATTTTTGTTTTTTATAATATCATAAATTAGTCTTTGTCCTATGAAACATATCTGATTAGCTTCCCCTTTGGTTTTTTCTTCCCACTTCTCTTCCATCTTAGATTGGTAAAGGTAGCACGCCCAAAATTTTCATGGTTGATGAATTTTTGTTACACTAATCCTCAAGAAATTGACATAAAGTATGTATTTGCACTTTAGAAGTGAAGAGTGTGGGGTATATCAAGATAAATTTTAATTAAAAAAGTAAACATGGGGTGTATTAAGTATGTGAGATGCATTAAACAATATATGGAGTATTAATAAAACAACCCATATTTAATCTAGTTAGTTGTTTCTGTTTAATTTTTCAATTCAAACACTAAAATTAAAGAAGAGTGCTAAACGCTAAATTGGGTGTGTGAAATTAACTTCATTTAGTATAATAATAACAGTATATTGATGCAACACCACACCAATATATAGTATCAAGCTTATAGCAAAATAATGTTATATTGACAATATATTATTATTCAAGATATTAAAACAATAGATATGATTAATCAAATGTGTGTCAGATAAGAAAAAGATGTGGATCCCACCGGGCATGCCAAAAATATGTTCGATGCCTTTTTGTAGAGCACATGTAAGGAACTATATGTTGGCTATTCGCAAGATATCACCGTCTCACTATTGGGATTTCAGCAGGATTCACTTCTATTCCTTTGGAGGATTTCTCGTGAGGCCTTTATGTTGGTGTATTGTCAGGCGTGCCACTATTGGCTTCTGCCAATAGAATGATGTATTGTTAGATCAGGTTAAATCATGTTATAAACGTGTTAGATACTTGCGCCACAAGTAATATAACTTTTTCACAAAGGATTGGGGCTTATCGGATAGCCACTGTGTTAGGTTCTTTTTTTATTGCCTTGCTTGTTAAGGACTTTTAATTGTCTCTCGATTATACCAAAGACTGCTAAGATAGGGTTTGTTATAAACTGGTTATAGACAAAACACTCCACTCTTACGCATACATGAGAAAAGTAAAAACTAATATTGATTACATAAAGTAAATACTGATATTGATTACAGAAAGTAAAGACTGATATTGAAAGACAAAAAATAAAGACAGAAGGTAATCACTGATATTGAAAGACTTTATATAACAATCTTACATATAAGGGTCATGTCTATTTGGTAAGACTCCCATCAGGTTGGATATAGATCCATCGGGATAGTCTTGATGCTGCTTCCTTGTAAAAGGAAATAATCATAGATACGCTGGTCTAAGATTGGGAAATCGATACTACCAAATGGATAGGATTTGGTTGCAGAGCTAATTCACTATTATTTAGGAAGTATGATCCTAGGGTTCTAATTCTTGATCTCAAAGTCACAAACTACACAAGTAGTGTGAATGAGATGATCACAGATAAATAGTTTTATCCTTTCGAAATAAAACTAAATGATCTGTAAGCTAAAAGAGGGTTGAGGGATTTCCTTAGTAGGTTGTCTTCTGAACTTAAGAGTTCTGTTTTTTGGTTGTTTGAGTGTCCTTGTGCTTGAACCCTTCCTTTGTTTATATAGACCAATTGAAGTCTACATAGTAGCTGTCAAGTTGCGTCTGTGACCGTCAATACTCTATTAGGTAAGGCATGGTCTAGAAAGCTTTGATAATATCTCTGATCAGCCTATTCCCACTGAGAAAGTTTTACCTATAGACTATTTCCCTCTTGCATTTAATGCTCGGTGGTGGAGAGAGAAACTATAGGCTTTCTTTCTTTTTGTTTACTGAACTTGGTTGGGCCTTTTCCTTGAGGCCCAAAACCCTTATCATAACAAGGTCCTGGTCCAGTGATTATTTTCAGTGTAAACATTGCCCTCTTAAACTTAATTAAGCCTTTATGACAGGCCGTAGTTAAGTTTAAACTCTTCGGTATACCCACCACCCTCTTTGAATTCGTGAGAAATGTCCACTTTCTGGCGCATTAATCACTTCAGTGTAAACGGTTCCACTAGTCATTGTTTTTAGGGGCACGATCGAAGAGCTATAAAAACTGCCCAAATTAATTCGTAGGAACTCCTAACCTTGGTATTTGCTAGCTCAGACAGAGACTATCTTACCGAAAGCAAAAACTCTCATGCACCCATAAGTTCAAATCAAACTCATTTTCCCTAACTCTGCAAGTCGTGATTTTTCCTTTTTACCAAATTTGCAAAAGATGGCCCCAAAGAGAGAACCCCAATATGTTTTTGGTGAGAAGCTCGATCAGTACAAATGGAGATGAGAACTGGCTCTTGAAGCTTGCACAAACATCTACACTGCATCAGCTTTCATACCCCTTCATGGAGCATACAACTTTGGTCCTTGCTGGCTGAGGCCCTGGACCCTTTCTGCGATAGAACGGATTGATATGAAGCCTTGGACCTGTCCTCCTCCTTACATGCGTTCCCTGGAGAAGACTTCCTGGAACCTGGTGGAACGAGGGTATCCGATGCCCTACGTTTATGGACCAGAATCCGACAAGAAGAACATGGGCTTAACTTGGTCGGAATGAGTGGACCGCCTTGAGCCTCGGCATGGCGACCAATGGAGGGCCAATGGGATTTTTCATTTGATCGAGATGACGAAGATTGAACAAGAGGCGGATTTTGCCCTTGTCTTCTCAGCAGCTATGTTTTGGAACACCACCACCAACACCTTCGATTTTAGGTGCGGCCCTATGTCTTCCACCGTCCTGGACATGGCCCAATTATTTGGGCTCAGGGCATCGAGAAGGGTGGTTGACGTCACTGGCGACTGGAGCGACTCTTTCAGTCAATCTACTCGTGACAAGGAACCAATCTGATCGCAGATTTTCAAGGTGGAACTCGAGAGTGATTTCAGTGACCATACTATCTTTGGTCATTTCATCGGGTACTACAGCCAGAAGTTCGCTCAAGATATTGCTCGGGAGCATGTATATTTTCTGGTATACTTCCTGAGTAGGTTCCTTATCCCCAACGCCTCCAAATGTGTCAAAGCGAAGTTGTTCCCCCTTGTATCAGCTCTTCACTCCTTCAATGACCTCATTTCTTTTCCATATTCCCCTAGCCTTTAAATTAGTGATCGGATTGCCATCACCTGATCCCTTCTCTTATCAGTTGTACTCATCATAAAGATTGTAGGCTAGGAATCAAAAATGGTATGTCCCATTCTTCTTGAGTCATGAACGTACCTTGTGCCAGGAGTTTTTGGGCCGTCACCTGTGTAGGGCCGCCGTCCTTGTCAGTTCTTGTGCATCAGAATGTTCATATATGTGGATTGTAGACGTTTGCCTCTGAGATGCTGGCTGTCGGGAAGACAGACCGTGAATCGCCCTGTACTAATTCCCAAAACCCTTCTGATTTGGCTGAGGCTTTCTCATGATATACAACTATCTGTTGGTGAATAGTAGATGATATGCATAAAGACTAATGTATCCAGTCCCTTCCCAGTAATGCATTATACACCGAGGTGTTTTCAACCACAAAGAACACTACCATGATCTTCTTGGAGCCCAAGTCAACTTCTAAAGGTTTAACACCATATGTTTTGGTGATGCCCCCATAGAAGTTTGACATTGAACTTTCGGTCGGCATTAAATATGCTTGGGATAGATTTAATTTCTTCAGCATTTTGACAAGACATTTACAGAAGCCCCTCCATCAACCATTACCCTTGAAAAAGGGACTCCCTCGAGATAAGCAGTCATGTAAATAGGTCTCATGTGCGCGGCCATCTGGTGTTTGGCCTCGCAAATATCATCCTATTATCATATACTCGCCAAGACCTGGTTGTAGCTTTGTTAGACTGAAATTCAATTCTCACATCTTCTTGTTGACTCTCGGAGATGGTAATCAGAGATATAGAAAGGTCGCTTGAAACATAATCTCCTTCTAGAGTCCCTTCTTGGTCAGGTTCTGCATGAAAGAAAGATGATAGCATGTAAATCATGTTGACATTATAACTTGACCACTCATTACTAGTTTTGTGTTTAAGCTTCTATTCTCGGTCCGTCTGGCCTGCTTTGGTGTCAACGATCATCTTTTTCAACCAAGACTCTGACTCCTCATCTTCAATGGCCCCTAGGGAGCCTTCATCCTCATCTTTAGATGTGGAACCTACTGAGCGTGCTAAAAATATGTTCGATGCCTTTTTGTGGAACACAAGTAAGGAACTATACATTGGCTATTTACAGGATATCACCGTCTCGCTATTGGGATTTCAGCAGGATTCACTTCTATTCCTTTGGAGGATTTCTCGTGAGGCCTTTATGTTGGTGTATTGTCAGGCGTGCCACTATTGGCTTCTGCCAATAGAATGATGTATTGTTAGATCAGGTTAAATCATGTTATAAACGTGTTAGATACTTGCGCCACAAATAATATAACTTTTTCACAAAGGATTGGGGCTTATCGGATAGCCACTTTGTTAGGTTCTTTTTTTATTGCCTTGCTTGTTAAGGACTTTTAATTGTCTCTCGATTATACCAAAGACTGCTAAGATAGAGTTTGTTATAAACTGGTTATAGACAAAACACTCCACTCTTACGCATACATGAGAAAAGTAAAGACTAATATTAATTACATAAAGTAAATACTGATATTGATTACAAAAAGTAAAGATTGATATTGATTGCAAAAAGTAAATACCGAAGGTAAATACAGAAAGTAAAGACTGATATTGAAAGACAAAAAATAAAGACAGAAGGTAATCACTGATATTGAAAGACTTTATATAAATAATAGTACAACAATCTTACATATAAGGGTCATGTCTATTTGGTAAGACTCCCATCGGGTTGGATATAGATCCATCAGGATGGTCCTGATGCTGCTTCCTTGTAAAGGGAAATAAGCATAGATACGCTGGTCTAAGATTGGGAAATCGATACTACCAAATGGATAGGATTTGGTTGCAGAGCTAATTCACTATTCTTTAGGAAGGAAGTATGATCCTAGGGTTCTAATCCTTGATCTCAAAGTCACATACTACACAAGTAGTGTGAATGAGATGATCACAGATAAAGAGTTTTATCCTTTCGAAATAAAACTAAATAATCTGTAAGCTGAAAGAGGGTTGAGGGATTTCCTCAGTAGGTTGTCTTCTGAACTTAAGAGTTCTGTTTTTTTTGTTGTTTGAATGCCCTTGTGCTTGGACCCTTCCTTTGTTTATATAGACCAATTGGAGTCTACATAGTAGTTGTCAAGTTGCGTCTGTGACCGTCAATACTTTACTAGGAAGGCATGGTCTGGAAATCTTTGATAATATCTTTGATCAGCCTACTCCCACTGAGAGAGTTTTACCTATAGACTATTTCCCTCCAAAATGCTGAGTGCTTTTGCATTTAATGCTCGGTGGTAGAGAGAGAAACTATAGGTTTTCTTTCTTTTTATTTACTGAACTTGGTTGGGCATTTTCCTTGAGACCCAAAACCCTTATCATAACAAGGTCCTGGTCCAGTGAATATTTTTAGTGTAAACAGGAGTAATCTGGCTATACAGGTTAGGGGATTTTGCTTGGTCGCCAGCTCGCACACCATATAGTCTGGGTCATCATCTTCATCTAACATGGTTTTGGGATGGATGGGAGGACAATTTTGGAGTGACGGTCAATACAAAAACTGCTACAACATGGATACCTTCAAGTCCAAGTTACATAAACATGTATCTGGGTTGTGCGGAGTTGTGAGGTCCGATCCGTAGAGGACACATGTCCGTCATCTCTCTCGTTCCACATCCCTTATTTTCCCAATTTGTATAATCTGTTTCGTTTTTCTCTACATATCTACAAGATCATCATCACCCTCTTGAGTGCAAATTACTTTCCTAATTTCTCGGTTTAATTTTCGCTCGCTCTTCCCTTCTCGTGTGCATCACGGCCGACTCACTAGGCCTTCAAAGTTTGGGCTTTTATTTTTCTTTTCGAGTCTTCTCTTAAAAGGTCTGTGGGCTTATTCAGTGGGCCTTCAAATTGGACCTCAATAGGGACCGATACATAATGCATGGATTACACTTGCACCAGGTTATAAAACGTAATTGTTACGTTGTTTGTTGTGAGACCTCTATTATATTAACCGGATTTGGCTACAATACGTACATGTATATAACACAATCATCATCTCAATGGTCAGATAGTGATTGTATTAAATACATATATTGACATAAATTATATCATATGGTAATTATATTGAATACATATAAGTATTGTACTAAATCCCTATAATTAGATACCATAATTTTTTTCTTTTAAAAATTGAGGAAGTTGTTGAACAAAAATGAAAATTTTTCCAAGAGTCTTTTGATAATCAAACTACTTTTGATTTGGGTTCTTGACAATTCTTAACAGTTTTGTATGGTATCATCTCTTTTTTTATTTCGATTAATAGTTAGTAAAAAATTTACTATGAATGCACGGCTCTGATTGTGGGATACTCTAGTTCTTGCTTATCTCCATTCCTAGTTATTCTCAAATATGCCCTAAAGTGAAAGCAAATGGGGTAACAATGAAATGAAATGTTGCTTCATAAGTTAGGGCTCATTTGGTAAGTACTTTTAACTAACCAAAAGTGCTTTTAGAAATGTTTTTGGGTTACAAAAGCACTTAAAGTGCTTTATGCAAGAAGCACATGACTAGTATTTCTTGTAGGAAGCACATGACTAGTACTTCTTGTAGGAAGCACATGACTAGTACTTCTTGTAGGAAGCACTTCATGAGCTTTTTCGGGATTAACTTGCATTTTTACTAAGGATTGATTCTAAAAATATTTTCTCTGAAAGCGCTTTCAATCATTTAAAAGCACTTGTCAAACAAGTAGCATCTTTGATTGGGGGAAAAAGAGTAGCTTCAAGATTATAAAGCAATGGTCCAGGAATATTTTGGAGCAGATGATAATGAAATGGGGCATCACTTAATCCACATAAAATATGAATAAATTACAATAAATAAAGTTAATTAAAGTTGGTAAAGCTTCGTAAAGGTTGACGGTGGAGTAGATAATAAGAGTTTTTATCATAAATAATTTTTTATGTTTTTCTCAACTCATCAGTTTAGTATTTTATTTTTCAAACTCATCAATTTCATTTTTTATTTCTTGCTATAGTCATCAATTTTGTTATTGTTGTCCAATCCCGTTAAAAACTCCGTTAATATGTTGATGTGGCACCTATATGAGACCCACACAACCAATTAAATGATGCCAAGTGGATTATTAAAAGAATCAGGGTTTTTAAAAAGAAAATGTTAGGTTAATCTTTTCAAAAATGGTTAGAATCTTATAAGTTTGAAAATAGAAAGAAAACAAAAACTAAGTACTGTAAATTTATCTCGATCTTTCACTGGGCATGATTTCATCTTGCTCGGATTCATACTTCAAGCAATCATCCTGTACGATTTATCCTTTCTTTGCTATTTCGTTTATATTTTGTTGTAAATCAATCTAATTTATGAATTTGAGTTTGAGTGGGCATCGAGAAGGTGGTTCGCTGGGTGGAGGGAAGGGCTGCGATTTGGGGTTGTGGGTTTGGTTGGTTATGGCGGGCTCTGTGGGGAAGAGGGTGGGGTAGAGTTGGGGTCGGAAACGGTGTGGCTAGCGTGGTTTGCAGTTGGGTGGTGGGTGAGGGAGGGGATAACAGGGGGAGGCGAGAGAGAGGCCTTTTTTTTATTTTTTTAATCCTTCTTTTTAATTTATTTGTCTATTAATCTATATAACATCATTTGATTGGCTGTGTGGGTCTCACATGAGTGCTACATTAACACACTAACGAACTTTTTAACGGAGATGGCAGCAAGGACAAAATTGATGATTAGAGCAATAAATAAAAGATGAAATTGATAAATTTGGAACATAAAGAACCATGAGTTAACAAAATATAAACGACCATTTGTGATAAAAATTCTAAATAATAATCCATTCTAATTAAATAAATGAAACTAAATTAGGGCAGACTGCTAATGCAGAAAAGATGATCACCATTGATGTAAAAGTTTTTAATTTTACACCCCAGGTCCCCAACACTAAAATTAGGGCAGACTGCTTCATAAGTTATTTGTGGATACAAATGGCATCTTTGATTGGAGGACAAAGAGTAGCTTAATGGTCCAGCAATATTTTTGATCAGATGATAATGAAATGGGGCATCACTTAATCCACATAAAATATGAATAAATACAATAAATAAAGTTAACTAAAGTTGGTAAAACTTCGTAAAGGTTGACGGTGGAGTTGATAATAAGGCCATCTCCGATGGAGGGCCAAATCTCAAATTTAGCAATTTTTTCTTTAAAATTCATCTCCAACGGAGAGCCAAAAAGAATCTATCCAAAATGATTCATGAGCCAATTCTTTGGAAGCTTGCTATATTTGGCCTTTTTGGTAGAAATGAACTATCACTATTCATGGATCCCATGAAATGAAAAAATTGTACGAGACATCACATGACATCAATTCTATGCTACCGATTGCATATTTTATCATGCACCAACAATTTTTTGTCCATGGGATGATATGGTGGTTTAAATCCAAAAGATCATTTTTCTATAATTTTAAAAACGTAAAAACAGATTTTAAACTAAAAATATATATAAATCTTGTTAAATAGTTCTCAATCTTACACGGATCATATTCGAAATATTTGTCTTTAAACTATTATTTGTATCTATTTAAATATAATTCTTAAAAAAACAATGTGTTCCAAGAATTATATTTAAATAGATACAAATAGTAGTTTAATTAATTTAAACACATAATAATTGATGTGCGAATGTTGTACCATAATATTTTTTAATATGCTCAAAAATAATAAAATATTAAGAGAAATAAAATATAATCCGCGCGCCATTGGAGATAAAAAATTATAGGCCTTCACTGTTCTTTAAAAAAAAATTCCGCTACACCCAACTAAAAGCAGGAGCCACTTCCACTGTCGACAGCCACCATCCCCTAGGCTCTTTTTTCTGTCTCCTTCTCCTTCAAGAAGTTTCGAGTCATGTTCGGAAGGTCATTTCCTCTTCCACCAAACCTACCAATGCAGAGTCTGTATTATTAATGTCACGTGCTGATCTCGATATTTGACTAAAATCGGCATGCTGACATCAGAACAGCAGAACGTGACAAAAATAAATAAATAAATGACCACGTGAAGTCAGCATGCCCAAAACACTCAACGGAAACAATACTTGAGTACTGACTAGTCAGTACCCAAAATACTGACCACGTGAAGTGGCTCAATAAGAACAAAACACATGTTACAACTATAATTTTATAAACATGTAACCAAACACAATGTTAACCACACATCCAAACATCCCATTTCATCCCCAACGACTTCCCTTCTTCTAGCCTACCTCTTCCTCCTTGCTTATGCCATGGTTTCAGTGCTTGAAACCTCGTCTCCTCCATCAGCGCCACCCACTTCTTCTCATCCAACATTTCTCTGTCGAGCCAGCCCCCAAACCCTCCTTTTCTTTATCATGGAAGCCATGGCAGCACCATTTCACCTGATCTGCCGTCGTCATTAAACTTCTTCGTCGTGAAAGCCATGGCTATACCGAACATCAACCTTTGCCGGAATTTCATCTATTAATTTCAACTTCCTTCATAATTTTGGAATTTCTTCAGTGTGAATTTCTTTCATAAGGTTGAAATTATTCCACCGAATAACCTGCGTCACCGTGGAAGTCATGGCAACACCTAACTCATCTGGATTCCGGTGATGTTCGAAGAGGGATTCTCACGGGAAAGAAGGAGACGGGGAGGGGAATAAGTGTTTAATAGGTGTTTGGTTACAAGAATAGTGAGTTTTTAAAATTACATTTGTTTGTATTTTATTGGTCCATGTCAAAAGTCAGCATCATATTAGTTCTCCCCATTCAAGACCCAAGTATTCTCCTTTTAAAAATTAGAATGCTTACAAGAATTAAGTTACTAACATTAAGTTGGTCTCTACTAATGTTTTGGACAAATACTAAAGTTGATGATCTCTTGGAGCTCTAATTCCCCAAGTTGACTTCTTTTAACCAAGTTAAACTGCATCAATTTGAAAATTCAAAACTCCATAGATGACTTGAAAGTAAAAATCTGCTTTAATAATTGTCCGCACCATCACTCAACGCTAATGAATCTAACAATTGTCCCCATCATCGCTAGTGAACCTAACAAATGTCATCAACGCTAGTGAACCTAACAAATGTCCCCATCAATGCTAGTGAACCTAACAAATGTCCCCATCAATGCTAGTGAACCTAACAAATGTCCCCATCAACGCTAGTGAACCTAACAAATGTTCACTTTTAAAAGGTTAAGACTAATTTGTAATTACCCTTATCTACTTGAACTTACTTGACCTAACCCTCCTAAAAGTGAAAATAGGCTAGAATACTTACAAGCATATCATGCTGATATGCTTACACGAATCTAACCATTAAGCATGAAATACTTGTAAGTATTTTAGCCGAATCTCTAAAAGTGACCCCTTGCTTGTAGAATTCGTAATGAAGAAAATATGAAGTTGTGTGATTATTAGAAAACAACAAAGTATAGGGAAGGTTGATATTACATGGACATAGACGAATCATTACAAAACAACATGAGAAAACTTTGAGAACAGTCTTGTAAAAAATTCTGGGGTAGATCAATGTATGCCATGTATTGTTAGTTTCAACTGTCAGACATTCGCTTAAGAATTCCAAAGAATTTAATGAGCGAAGCTGAAGCTGAAGCTGAACCATTTAAAAGAAAATATATACTATAACATTGATGTATAATGTATAGTAATAGGACTCTTGTATAGTAGTAGGACTCCAACCTCGCCGCAAAAGCTTTATTTGATAGTAAACTTCCCCACAAAGAGCTTTTCGACAGCATTCTGACACTAAAGAATACATTAATGTAACAAAAAATTATAGGGTTGATGTTCCTTAAATTTCCCATACCAAAAGGGCTGTTTTGGGTGAGATTGTAAGAGGCAAAAAAAATTTTGGTCAACTTGTAAGAGGCAAATTTTGTTCACAAGCAGTTTTTTGAGAAACACTTTTGTTAAAAGAAAACACACACACATCCCACATAATTTCTCATTCCACTATCCAAATTTATCCTTGAATTTTTAAGAACTCTTCAAAATTTTCAACTAAAAAAAACAACCGACACCGTTCCAGATCGATGACTCCCTCCCTTTTTTCCTCTTTTTCCCCTGTTAACAGGAGAAAAAAAGAGGAGGAAGGGAGAGAGGGGTGACAATCTGGATGGTGTAAACTGTTAATTGATGTTTTTTTTTAAATTTTTTGAATTTTAGTTCTTAAAGTTTTATTATCTGCTTTTTCTTTCAATTGAATTCCGAAATTCGCATGTAAATTGAAATGATTAATCGGAGAACATACCGTACGTCTACAGTATGGC
>CM031087.1:10003230-10017707 GCA_018257905.1 Gillenia trifoliata
GTTTTTCGCCGACGCCTTCCAGTTTCTTCCATGCGTTCTCTGCCTTGTCTAGTTCTTGACGGCGGTTTATTCTTCTGTTTTCCATGCGGAGTGATGTTTTCCGGCTAAGAGGAGATCCTACTGCTGCGGGAGAAGAAGAGGGAGGGGATCATCCAATTATATAACTAAAGAGTTTTTCTTGCATACCGGTTACAGGGTATTTTGAATTTTTTAATCGTTGAATATTTATTTTAAAGTATAAAAATTAAAATTCAGCGGTTAAAAAATTCGGAGTGCTCCGTACTCCGAAGCACCCAATAATTGTGGTGGAAGCGGTCACATCCATGGGGAGGCGTTTCTTTAAAGAAAAGGTTCAATAATTTCTGCGAAAGTCGACAACCCGTGAGCTGTACTCCATTAATATAAAGAAAAGAACCCCCGAGCATCATTTCATCGAAACTTACGGAGCCTGCCAAAGTTTTTTCTTTAACGTTATCCGAGTTTTTTTTTTTTATACAAAAACATAGAATAATCTACCCTTACTAAATTAAACTTCACGGTGGATTTGAAAAGGGAGTCCCGAGTGTCCCATGACAAGTGTCCAGAAAACTCTATGCCCACCCTCTGCCTGTATTTATGTGTTGACAAGAGCTCCGTGACTTCACACCAAATTTAATTTGACATAAAATAAAAAAGTAAAAATAAACCTTAAAGAAAAATTCAAAATTCTAACCAGAAGTCAACAATACTCGGCCCAATACCTTCAGCCACCCTATCTCCGTCGGTGGCAACCTTTCTATCCTCACCGCCGGAAAAATCTTCTCTCCCTCAAACCCTATTTTAAAACTCTAATTTGAAACTCAAACATGCCAATAAAAATTTAATTAAAAAAAGCCCTAATTTAAGAGGTTCGAATTTTCGAATTTGGGTTTAATGGAATTCTACAGGCAATAGGTTGATGGGCTGGAGTAGATCCAGGTCCGCAGGTCGTCGGGGATACGGAAGTGACCTCGGATTGCGACCTCGAGGGAGAACATATGACAGAAAGCTAGAGGGCAGAGAGATATAGCGAGGGAGAAGAAAGAAAATTTCCGGCGGCGAGGAGAACAAGGATTGCCGCCGACGGAGGTGAGGTGGAGTCGCTGAAGGGATTAACCCAAAAAAATCGAAAACGTAGGGGTTTTCCATTTTTCTTTAAGTTTTCTCTTTTGGTAATTTTTTATTTTATATCAAGTTAACTCTGTTAACTTGGTGTGAAGTTATGGAACACTTGTCAACACAACAGAATTGTAGAAAGAGGCAGGGCAGACGGTTTTCTGGCACAGAAGATCTACACTCATGTAAAACCACAAATGTTTTTATTTGTTTTCAATAATCACTAAAGACCGTTTCTAAAATTTGACCAGTCAAAGGAAGCCATTGAGTCAAGCGAAAGATCGTTGTAACAGCAGCGTCAACTCTGGAAGCCGGCGATCTCAATTTTCTTGCGCCCCAAGTCAGATTCCTCCACAACACGTGTTTGAATCCGGCGAACCGCATTCTTGTCTACTTGGCCAAATCCAACAACTTTTTTTGCCAAATCCACCAGCACCGGTCCTAGACGGGTGGCCACAACGGAAGAGGAAGTGAAGGGTAAAAAGAAAGAGGAGGAGATGAAGGGGAGGGGATGGAGGGAGAGGGAGAGGAGATGGAGAGGGAGAGGGAGAGGGGTCTAACTAATCTGATTTGTTAGTTTTAACTTAGTTATATTTATGTTGTTAATTGCTTTAGATTTTTCAGTTGTTAACGATTTATTCATGCATGGATCTCTACGTAGCAACTTAACATGGCGGAGATAGTCGATTGAAGTTGAACCGCTGCCTCGAGGACGCAGCCAGAGAAATTAGAGAGAAGCATTGTTGAGCTTCAAAAAGGGACATACTTGTTACAACGGCCGTAGCAGCCAAGTCGGAAGCAGCCTATACGTAGTCATGATTACCAAGTTGGTGCAAAAATATGTGCATCGACATTGTCGGCTCTTGCAATGGTTTGTTATGTCTCGAAGAGTTCATTCTCCTGTGGAATCTTAGTACCGGAGATAGCAACGCATTATTCGGAGTTAAATATTATTTCATGCTCCAATGTTTTTTGGATTCGATTGGTGTTATTTCCGCGGTTGACAATGTTGTACTAATAGACTATTCAATTTTTCAAACTACCACCGGAGGCCGTCCATTAGTGGCCGCTGTCTTTACACTAATAACCGGCAGTAGTTCGTGGAGGACTCTTGAATTCATTGATGTTCGGTTGAATCCGCCACATCACAGCCATAGGGTTGAAACCCTAGGGCGTCACGGCTGCTTATTCAATGGAGCTTTACATTGGCTACACCTTCAACTCGACAAGAATCATCGTTTTTTATTTGGCCAACGAGAAACTTGGATGACAAGATGGTTCCGTTGTCAGATTGCATGATGAACAAAACATATTGTGCGTCCATGGTGATCGGGAGCAATGCAAATGGTCTTCCTTTTACAATCAGCCCGACACCCTTTATATCCTAGGGCAATAAGGAGTACTAAAGCTCCTTATATCCTAGGGCAAAACAAGGGTTTGGAGAACCCACTAATATTCCTAACCTAATTTGGATTTGGTAGAACGCGGTGGGAGTGAAGATGCAATTAATGGGGAGGATATAGTTCACCAAAGAAGCCATGTGTTGGTCTTTCTGGAAAAAACAGAACGTCTTTTCTCCGCCAGATGGTTTTTCCGTTGGAGTCATTAGGAAAAAAATGGTTAGGGCTGCTGAGATGAATTATTATGGTGTCTCTTGACCGAAAATGAACCAGCGGCCGAAGAGAGAAGGATGAATAGGCATGTTGTGGAGTTCTTGATTTCGTTCAAATGGAAAATCAGATTGGCTTCTAGTTGTTATGATCAAACCAACAGGTTGAGACTCTTGAGGGTCCATTCGGTCGAAAAGAGGAGTTTCTAGCTAGTATATAGATCTTGGAAAACGCCTTAAGTTGTTCTTCCAAAGTACTACATACAACCGATAGTTTTCACGGCAAAAATAGGAAGGTTGGGACTGCATGCAGAGGGATGAATTATTTATCTCGACTCGAAAATGCCTCAGTAAAATTGTAAATGTGTTGTTTGGTAAACGCTATGAATCAATATTTTATTGTTTTGTTGATTTTTTTTAGCTTGATTCTGTAGCTTGAAGTTGGCCCCGTTCGAGATTCTCGAGCACAAGAGAACAAGAAGATTAGTTGGTCATTGAAAAGGGCAAGATCATGCATGCACAACAACAGCACAAGAGAGAACAAATTATTCCACCACTTGCGTATTAAAATCTAAGGCCAAAATGTTCAACCATTAGATTCCTCCACTTATTTTTCACATGTTTTAAACTAATTAAACATTTGTATGTTTTTAATTTTTTAATAAACTTTCAAAATTTTAATCAAAGTGCTTCAATTTATGTCCACATCAAAGTGCTTCAATTAATAAACTTTCATTAATGTATTTTTTTTAAAAGTAAAAGGATAAATACTGTTACAACCCGTCCCAAAATTTTATGTGAAATTACCAAAATACCCCTAGTGGTCAATGTTGACTTTTGTTGACTTTTTGTGAGGACTTGTGAAAATTTATTTCTTTACATATTCAAATAGTACTCGTCGATACGACCGCGTGGACGCAAGCGGAACTCAATTCGGAGTTCAAACGAACGTTTTATGAAGCTTTAAAGTGTAGGGGCATTTTAGTAATTGTCACACCCGTTTGTTAATTAGGGTTTCTGGGTTGACCTAGCTGCTCTGCAGCCATTCCATACACTCTGCACGAATCCCTTTTTTCTCTCCCACTTCTCTCTCGGCCAACTTCACAAAAAACCACCAAACCCTAGAATTTGGACAAATCACAAAACCATCAAACCGAGACACGAGACTATAGCCATTACGATCGTCTCGTTATTCTGGACGAGACTGTGATTTCAGAATCCCCAAACTCGAGCCCAATCGTCCAAACCGACGCCAGAACGAAAATGACAAACTGTCCTTCAAGTTTCTGTACAATCCCGACTTAGGTAAGCCTCGAAACCATTACCATTGGTTTTATTATGTTGAGTAGGTTCAAATCGACATAAGGAACGTCGTATTTGGTGCAGTTTTGAAGGAGAACGGAATTAGGGTTTCCTGAAGCTTTCCGGCCAATTTCAGGCCATCTCCGGCCATTTTTCCGGCCCCAAATTGATATGAAAATATTCTACTCGTCAATACCTTCAATTTGATATATGGCACGTTGATTTTGGCCAAAGAACAAAGAAGTTATGAATTTATGAAGTTTTGGGATTAATTCAGAAATTTTCCAGAAATTCCGGCGAACCAGACGGTGGAGGACGGCGGCGCCGGCGGCGGCTCCAGCGACCGGCGAGAGGAGGAAGAAGAAGGAATATTCCATCAACGGTAACGGAATATTCCTGACGGCGTCAGAAAAGGTATATTCTGTTAACTTTGACTGACGCCGTTGACTTTAATGGCGCTGACGTCAGCATGCGCGTGGGGTGATGTCACTGAGCGCGTGCAGGCGCGTGAGAGCACTTCCCAGCGCGTCCGACCGTTTCCCGGCGCGTGTGGCGGCGTCGGCGGCGGTAGGGTTTTCGGGCTCCGGAAACCGTTTTTCGAGCCCATTTTCGCCAAAATAGTATTATTTTTGGGTTCTTTTTCTATAGGGCCTATATTAATTTATATTAGGGAGGTTCTAATTTTTCCCCTAATATTAAATAGGTAAGTCTTCGGCGCTACACTTCGAGGAGGGCAATACCGAGGGAGATTTCACTCCCGATCACCTGTGAGTGGACTTTTGGTTTATTAAATGATTTCTATGCTTTGAAATGATTACGGTTTTGATATATTAAATAATTTTAAATGTTTTTAAGGCATGCTTATATATATATATGGTTATATATATATATCATGAAATGATTTTGAGATTTGAATATATATGGATATATATTATTAAATGGTTTTAGCCTATGATTTCGGGTATGCATAAATATTGTTATTTGATATATGACTCTGATGAGAATGCTATTTATGCAACGTTTAAATATTTGGGAAATTATGAAGTATATGATATTCTTCACTTCTACACTTAATATATGTATGTATGTTTTCAAACACACTTGGTATGCTTTCACTACGTTGTAGTACCGTCTCACGGCCGTAGGACAAGTCTCACATGTTTGGGTCACACGCACTGTACTCCAGGGGTATTGTCCGGTAAATACCTTAGTGCAAGCTTGTCTTACGTTTATGTTTATTTTTGGGGAAAAGGCCCCACTACGTAAGGACTCGGGTGTGACGCGTTAATGCGCAAGTGCTTACATGTGTGTGGTACTAGGAGTACAAATTGATTTATAACGTAAAATGCTTGTACGGGAATTGAGAGACTGTTCCTCAACACGTACATGAGTGATTGCACATATACCTTGTGTTGGTTTTCTTATCTATACTATTGATATATATGGCAAAACGATTTATGGAAATATGAATTGTTATTTACGGAATTATGTTGATATATATACTTCCAGTTATACTTATAAAGTATGGGTTGACATCTATTATGGTATTATTCACGGATTTCACGTTGAGATTTACTTTCAGCTATATACTTATATTATAGTATGATTTTGATACATACTACGGTAGTATGATTTTGCAAATATACTGGATTTCAAAACAGGGGGTTACTATGTTGAAAAGAGAAAGGTATTTAGAAAACGTTTATTTTTCGTCCACTCACACCTTTGTTTTTGCGCCCCCTTCAGGACCTAGTGATAGAGCATCTGATGTAGTCGAGGCATACGAGGGGCAGCTCTGATTCTATTTCCCGACCATGTAGGGATTTACTATTTCTTATTCAGTTTCTTTAATAATATCCATCCCTGTTATGGATAGAAATTCTAGGAACTTGATTCATTATTTTGTTTCTGCTGTTTCAAATTAGTACGCTCTGAACCTTGTGCATGCTGACATTAATTTCCGCAACTTTATGGTAATTTAATTTACTTAAACCAAGTGTTGTCATGCATTTAATGGCTTTATCACTTACGAGTGTTGGCCAGCACGCCCAAACTCGGTATCCACATGGGTATCGAGGGTGGGGTGTCAAATACTCATTTCCATTAGTATCCTTTCGATATCACTTATTAATTCTTAATTAACAACACTAAAAATCAGAGAACACGTTTTCATTTTTCTCACCCAGTTCATCAAAAGAGAGATACATGCGTGAGAAATTTTGTTGGGAAGATAAAGAGAAAGAGAGAGATTGAGAAGAACTACTGAAAATTAAGTTGAAATATGTTTAGGGGAGATAAATAAGGCGTTCTTAAAAAGATCTATTTGGTTTCTGAATGTTCCGTGATCTTTATATCCACTATTATTTGGTATGCACACATATCTCTTGACTTGTATCACTACAATTTATTTTTCAAATTGAAATGTGTCGATGTGAAATTTAAAATGTACCGATTTGAAATTAAAATGTACTGACTTCAAATTAAAATGTATCATGCAACTTAAAACGTACCCATGTTAAACTGAAACACACCCACTATAATCTTTTTTTTGAAAGAAACGCTTACTCTTTGGTATCAATATTCAGATGTGAAGGTGTGCATTAAATGAAATATGAAAGAATGAAATATGACGACAAGGGAGAACGGGATGAGATGGAGTCGATCACTAGTTGAGGAAAGCCATAGCACTAGGAAATTGCCGAACAGTCGCTGAAGGAAGATAGTGGAGAACATTCATTAAAACAACTTCAACGGTGGTATGAAATAAACATCGATTGGAATTTGGAAGAGTTGGTGTGTGCTATCAATACGGTGTGGAGTTGGAAAGAAAAAGGTACGTAAGAAACAGAAGCAAATATCAAGTTGTTTATTGTAAATAATTTCTATTGAAATTGAATACTGAATCAAAACTACTAGAGATTTTATAGTTAATTGGGCAAATCGTGTAAATTTGTATTACAAAAAAGACTGCTTATAATACATGCGGCATCCGAATTGTAAAAAAATGTTGAATAAAAAATCGGGTCCAACTTCAGTGGTACGTACCATTCAATGGTACGTACTGTTAAATGGCTAAGATTCATTTGGGGCCCACTGCAAATTAATCTGAATCATTCAATAGTCGTACCATTAAATGATACGTACCACTCAAGATTTTTCATAAAAAATCTATATGCTGTAGATGTTCACTCTAACATATAGGAGTGTGAGCAGAGCGACCACCTGAGTCCCCAAAAACTTGGAGTACAAAAAGTTTTTAGTAGATACGTATGAGGTTATGTTTTTGTAAAAGTAAAAATATAAATATTCAGCCTACATAATGTGCAACAGTGTAAATGGTGGAATATCTTGTTTCTTAATTAGTTGAGACTTGAGAGGGACCTTTCAAAGCAAACCTGAGCATAACTGGAAAGCTAGTTGGTGCCTGGTGGTTGAGTAGTTTGGTCACATTATTTTGATTCTCGATTATTTTGATCTCGGTAATTGAGACGTGATCGGCGCCGAGAGAGTTTATTTTAAGTGCTTAAACACGCGAGAGCTGCAAATCAAAATTTTATATTTTTTCTTAAGAATCTTAATCATTCGGGCAGTTGGGGTCCATGCTCAATGGGGTTAAATATTTGGATATTTTAATTCATTTCCACTGATGGCTCATGGGTTTTTAAGTCGTAAGATGATTACACTATGTTTGAATGGAGAATTTATAAATTTTCATATAATTCTAAATTACGAAAATTATAATTTACAGTAATTAAAATCTAGTTAATTGAAATTTTATTGTTTGGATGTTAGATACATAGAAATAACAAAATGACGAAAATTACAAATTTCATTATTGGAATAATTCTTAAAAGTTGTATTTAATGTAATAATACAATAATACAATAATACAAATTTAAAAAACAAAAACGTTAAATTGGTCATATGCAATATCCAGTTTACATTTTCTACAACGTTGTAAAGATGGTACAAAAAAGCAGCATGGGGCGTGAAAGCCCAGTTATAGATTAGTGCAATCAGTGATAAAGGCAAGAAGCACATCAAACAAAAAACTGGAGCTACCAACATGATCATGAGTCTTTCTTGCATACCCCGAGATACGGGATACTCTGAATTTTTTAATTGTTGAATTTTTATTTTAAAATATAAAAATTAAGATTCAACGGTTAAAAAATTAGAAATACTTCATACTTCGGAGCACCCAAAAATTTATGACGACAGCCCGCAAACCCCATTGTTAAATTGTAAAGTTGATGTTTTGGTAGTTGAGCCGACAACCATGCTTAATTATTTATCTCTGTTTTGTCTTTTCTAGATGGCTATTTAGATGTCCTATGTAACTTTGTCCAGAAGGTTCTCTCTAGCTTTAAAATTGGTTGTATAAGTCCAATGGGCATTTTCTCTCGTAATCGTATCCATCAATTGAAAGATTGCAACAGCTTCTTTTTCTGTTTTCTGGTTTGTTCTTCTTCACAGTTGGTGTGTGGTCTTAAGCTGGTGTTTTTGTAGCTTGTTTTTACACCCACCACCTCTTCTTCCCCCACTGATAGCCACTACCACAAGCCCCACGCCGCAACCCATCACCACCATCATCCGCCACCACCTTTTAATCTCTTTCTCCACTGTTAACCACCGCCACATTTCTCACTCGATCTCTGTCTCTCTTCCCCACAATATTAGGATCTCAGCCTCGCTAATACAAAGAAGAAGCTACAGTTTTGAAATTAGAAGCAATTAGCCACAACCCATAAACACCATCAGCCACCACGACACTATAACCTCTTAATTTGGTGCCCTAATTGTGAACTTTGCCTCGGGCAAGATTTCCCCGCATGTGAATTTGCAATTCTCGTCGTAGTTGGAATTGTGAAATTACACCTATTTAGACGAAAATTGAACTCGGGAATCTTCATCCCCAATTTTCAAGTTTTTTTCCTGTAGAATTTTCCTTTTCTCCCGCTACAAGTTGCCAAACAAGGGAAAATTGCTTTCCCGTCCTAAATTTCTGAGTTTAAAGTAAATTCCGAGTTTTTTTTTACCGTATTCATACAGAGTGTTAGGGTTTAGGATTAGAAACAATGTTTTTAATTTTCATTCTAAAAATTTCAGCTTGAATCGAATTGGATCAAAATTTCAGAAATTTCAAAATAGGAGTAATCTTGGAATTTTTGAAACATCTTAACTCGAAATTCGTATATTTTATTAGATTTTATATATTTTCAAACTTTTTTGTACATGTAATTTATTCCTCTTTCTTAATACTTCTCATATGCTTGTGCATAAATTTAATTAATTTGTATCATACTAGTAAGTTTATCATTTTAATATATAAGTGTACCAGAGAATATAAAAATTATAAATAAAAAGTATCAAAAACTGACAATGCCATGAAAAAATATAAAAAATTGTTACAAACATACTTTTAGTAAACAACTGTAATAAGAATTGGAATATTTTGATTTGAATAAGTTTGAAACATTTGATTGACACGACCTTGTTTCCAAGGCTAGAGAACTCCAGGACGAGAATCTTCTTCTTTCGCCGTAATTGTTGGAAGAGAAATTCATTGTCACGCACATACTAGAACGAAGTATACACTTGACCGTTGGGATACTTAAATTAGGTCTTAAATTTACAACCTACGAGCCACGTAAGCTGTGTAATTAGGATTAACCATTTTATTTGGATAATAGTATGAATTCTTTTCCTTCTTTCTTTTGTTTTTTTTTTCTTTCAATAATCACTACGTTTTGAATAAAATATATTTTATACTTGACCATAACTTTCCCACTTGGTCAGGCGAAAGCCCACAATGGGCTCAACTAGCTTTTAGCTGCCCAAGTCAAATTTGTCGGCAACATGTGTTTCTTGTCCGATTGGACAACTACTATATTATTTCGGATTCCTTTTGGCACCTGTCGTTGGAGTATGCTTGACAAGGTCCCATAAGTTGTGCCTTGTGAATGATCCGTTGTTAAAAGAGGCTTGATTGAACCACACATTTGTGCTTGTAGTTCCCGAAAACATTGTACGTGAAAGATATAATAAATTAAATATTCAAATGCTTATTTTTAATTAGCTTAAAGAATTGTTAAACAACATAATAAATTTTTCCTACCTCATTGGCTCCACACGCCACTTCGATATAGGGTTTCCGCTCTTGTGATGGCTTCTTTCCAAGATTTCACTCCTTGGTGTAGATGTTTCAGACTTCACTGGACATTACTGTTCTGTCCAGGCGTGCCTTGCATCTTCTCCACGAAAATGCATGAATCTTCTTCCACATTTTGTCGACCCTGTCTCATTTTCGTTGATCGGGTCATGAGTCACAAGCACCCAAGCTCTCCAGTAATGCAACATCTTCGACATCGACCAATTTGCCTTCTCACTCATAACTTTTTTTTGGTAAACAAGGATTTGGAAGAGAGAAAGCAAAAATAATTGATGTAGGAAAAAAATTGAGTTGTAGTGAGGAATGAAGAAGAGAATTGAGGGTATATATATGTAAAATTAAAAATTTTTTTGAACTCGGATTAACTCGGCCGTACGTTAAAAAAAAAAAAAAAATTTTGATCCAACGCACTCACAGCCACGTGCCAACGGTCGATTTTTTTTTACCGTTGGAAATCCAACGGTCCAGATTAAATAGCCGTTGGAGAACGGCTAGAATCGCGCAACGTCATGCAGCCTTGGCTCCGGCCGAAGGCCAACGACCGTAGGTGGGGTCCATCGACCGTATTTTGCTCCGCCCACTCTCCTCACGCGCGTGCCGTGCACGCGCCCCGATAAAAAATAAAACAAATTTCCACACGTTAGCAAGCCGGGAGGCGCCGCTTCGGCGAAAATCGCCGGGCTTGAGGTTGGCATGGTTGGGGCCCACCTCTTGCCCTTGCAAATAGCCCGCCGGACTGGGATTTTTTGTTTGGTAGGGCAATTGGCCCCACCTCTGCCTTTGCAATTTGGGCACTAGTGAAATGCTCTAAACTTACACGCCGACCACGTGACACCCGCACCCGAAGACTTTCTCCTAGTAATATTACCAAGACTAGCTAGATCAAAGTTTTTTTTAGCAAAGACATAAGTTGCAAGCATTGAATGCTCACACCGATCTCACCGTTAAAAGGAGGGAGGAGGGAGGAGGGAGGAGAGGGGGAAGGAGGGTGAGATCGGTGTGAGCATCCAATGCTTCTACGAGCACCGTAGCTAGTCCCCAAAGTTTCATGTATATTTCTATATCATAGATTTTTAGCTTAAAATGCTTACACGAATTTAACAATTAATCATAAATTTTTAATTGTTAATAATTAAATTTTTTGTAAGTATAAAATACTTATAAGTAAGTTTATAATTTGGTGAAGGTGAAAATCTATGTATATGTGTGTCTATATATTAGTTTTCTTGATGAGAAGACTCTCACTTAGGCATTGTCTGCAGCTCTCTCTCAGAATTTAGCTCAGCTAGAGTCATAGGATACGTACAAACACATTACATCGTAGCGAGCCAGCTGACTAAATATATAGTGCATATATATCATGGCTAACAACCAAACAAGTGGGCAAGATGATTCAAAGGAACAGCTAGGGAGAAGAAAATAAAGGAGAAAGAAACTGTAATTCGGGAACACGAGGTTCGTCTCAGTCATCTTCAATCAAGCGGCTTCCAACTTGGAACTTCTGCATTTTGGTCTTTCAGGGAGTTATTTTGGCGGCAGTTGCAAATAGTTCCAAAGTCTTCACATGCAATGACAGTTGGCTGCTCATCCCCTCTTTTCTGTATTAGCCGCTCAGTCTCTAATTTGGTTGCATTGTATTTGATTGGACAGGAATATACGAACAATCTCCCAGCGAGACGAGTGCGTACGTTGTGATATATTGAATGCGGAGTTATCCTCTTCGCTGCAACGCGGGTTCAGCACAAAATCAACCTTCTTCTGCTGCTGGAACACCACCACCCGGGCAACTCCGCCGCTAGCGGAACACCACCACCAGGTTCTTCCGCTGAACACTGCCACTGTGCAAAATTCTCAACCACCACACTACCAGTGCAAGCTCCCGCTAGAATTCGTGGTGATAATTTGAGAAAGCTTAAACATACATTCTTCTTTTGGTTGGTTGTATGGCTTTTTTTTTGGGCGTTTCCGCCCATCATGGTTTTGGCTTGTAGGAAGATTCTTTGCAGGAGAGTGGCTGATTGTAAGCTCCCCGTCCAATCTTAGTGATAAATGCGTCAGGCTTGTGAGGGTTCCAAGTGTATAACCATCTGCAGAGAATACTAGGTAGCTAGGGTTACCATTTTTTCCTTCTTCTTTTATTTTTTCTGCATTTCTTGGCTTGTTTATGCTTTGTAATGAAGATCTTAATTTTCTGTCTATCCATTTGTGATTAATTAGAAATTCCTAAGATGACTAAGTATGGATCTCATCATGTATGGAGATGGAGAGAGGCTTAGGCTTAATAAGTTAATAGACGTGATTGGAAGGAAAGGGCCAATAGGCGAGGGCAAAGTCTCCTTGATTGGTGGGCAATGGGGATGTCCATGGTGGGTCCAGACGAGGGCAAATATATCAACACCTCTCATTATGTAGTGAGCAAGTGTGGAGCCATCCACCCTTAGACTTGCGTAGGCACTTGCACTCGCAAAAATTTTTGGTTGCTTCGAATAATTCGTAATTCAAAATTTTTAACTGTTGGATTTTAATTTTTATATTTTATAACAAAAATTTAACGGTTAAAATACATGGAGTACGAAATATTCCAGGGTATGCAAGAAAGTCCCCTTGCCCTTGCCCATTACCAAAAAAAATTAACTTGGCTCCTTAAGACTAAGGGGGAGAGTTCCTCCTCAAGATATTTAATGATTGATTTACGAAATTTCGTGCTTATGATCAAAATAATTTATATTATTAACTACTTTGTAAAGATATGCAAAAAATCAATAAAATATAAGATTTTTTAGTGATCAAACTATATAAAAATATATGGACTGATACTGTAAAAGAATTACGAACCGTCTATCTATTTGCTACTGTTGATTGACTAAACGATCTTATTTTTAATTGATTTTTTTTGCAGAGATGATTTTTACATAGTGATTTATACTATGAATGGTTCCAATTATAAACACGGAGTTCGTGAATCTATCACAAAGCATCTTGAGGAGGAACTTCTCCTCAATCTTAAGGAGCCAAGCCTTTATCATTACAAAATGTTTAGAAAATTAAGTATCTAGTGCTAATTGTTAGGAATTTAACCATATTTAGTAGAAATTAGCCCACTTCATCAGCGAAAAATTAGTCCTCCACATTAACAACTCCATAAATATAAAATAAAACAAAGTTTGTAGCCCCTATAAAATTTTTTGAATCCACCCTCGATCGATAGCAGAATATACATTTATTTGTATACCTCCGATTGTAAACAGGAAAAACCCCTAATGAATTCAAGTTTGGTTGCGATTGTTGGTGTTGGAAGATATTGTAGGGGTGAAAGAAAAAAACTCTAGATATGACAGTGACTATACTCTTAAGGTATGGTCGACATTTTCGCGATAAATTGACCACTTAAGTAGAAAAAGATCATCATGTTTCCATTCAATATTTCACCGTTATTGTCGATATCTCTGAAACAACAACGATGGTATAGTGTTGAAATATTGTCAACTCAAAAAATGATAATATCTTCGACATTCAGACCATGAAGATAATAAAAATTACCATGATATGTAATGCAGATATTGGTAAATTTAATTATTTAAATGCTTATATGGTTCAACTATACTTCTCGAAATTAAGAAGGTTTTGCACATTAGAGTTAAAAAAATTTATAGAACATATGTGTATCAATTTTATATCTCATAAATTTGCACATTAAGATGGTTTTGCACATTACAACTGATGATGAATTCTCAAACAAGTTTTACAAAGTTTCTGGCGATATCGATATTTTCACTGATATTGTAATTACATGAGTGTCGATATAGTAGAATTAACAATATTTTCATCATTGACTGTTGCACATAATGGTTAACGACCAAGACTTTACATTGAATATTAAACACACAGAGATCCAACAAGAACGACACAATATAAGGGCTGAAGTAGACGTTTGCAATTTCATAGATAAACCTCAAAACCCTCGACCAAAAAGAAAAGCCGGAGAAATATTTCACGCGGAAAGTTTGGAATTTTCACACTGCAATGATTTTTTATTCTTCAATCCAACTTTTTAAATAAACAATTGACGCTCTATATGAAAGTTCGACGTTGCACCCAAAGGTTCATAATTTTATTCTGCTAGTGGTTGTGGCCGAACTTCGATGGAAATTAAGTTGATCCTCTGGCTCGCCAAATTGCCAAGAAAAATAGAAGTTTGATAGAAATTTGATAGAATATAAGTCAATAGCGATGTATATCGATTTTTAAGATGGAATTTTT